>JAPTHN010000015.1:9812266-10404325 GCA_026936325.1 Platynereis dumerilii | reverse complement strand
AGCCTAACACTGGCCAGATTTAGCAGCGCAACTGCCATTCGCATCACTCATAATTATACGACATCTCCACAGAATCGCCGCCTGATGAATTAGATTTAGCTGAATGGGCCGGGGTGCCTTGGCAGGTCTCGGGGTCTTCTACTCCTGTTTGTGACCACTTGGAACCTGGGAGATTTGCCCTTCACTGCCAGTCCCCATTGCTTGGCAGACACTGAACAGCAGCTCTGACCGGTAACTCTGACCAACACTGACATGCAGCACTGACCACATGCCCACACTGACCGACAATGGTTAACACTGACTGACAAAAGTTCACACTGACCGACAATGGTTATGACTGACCGGCAATGGTTAAAACTGAACGCAATGGTTGCTCTAACTGACCGACATAGTGGTATTGCTTAACGCTGACCATCAGTTTTAAAAACACCTACCTCTTGTAGACTGTGAACTCACAGGCCTATACGACATCTTCTAAACCTAAAATACGTTTTTAAAAATGTATTCTCTCAGCGCTTCGGAGACAAGTTTATAGTTGAGAATATCCAGCAACAAAATGGTCTGGACAATATTTGCCAGTGGCTCGACCTTGGTGTTCTTTGATTTTGTTCAACTCGATGGCTTTACTTATAATTATTTGAAAAGCTTGACACAATAAACTATTAGAAGGTTTAAAAAATGTGGAAGTCAAAAGGAATTTTCCTGCAACTTCAAGTATATTACAAAGATATCAGATATTTCACATGGGCCTCGAAGAAAGGAAAACCTGCAGTGGCATCAATACTTTTTCCAAACACAGGTTGCATCAACACTGTTGAAATATCTTACAAAGCACAACAACAAGACAGACATACTCCTGTAAGTTGCATTTTCTTGTTTTCCTTACAAAAGTGACGATCCGTCTTATCTCTAACCAATTAATCATCTGGAGACTTGGGAGATCTTTCAAAAATATTTGTTAGCTCATCTTCCATTCACCCAAAAGAGTTTAGAAGCCATGTGTAGTTGATTTATCGCTAGCACACAGCCTGTTTGGATAATGTTTGGGAAAATCGGGTTATGAATGATTAAGTTGTTGCTTTTAAATTGCTCACATCCTGTAAATTGGGCAGCAAATTTGGCAACTGACAAAATTACTTCAACTGCTTGTCAATTGGCTGCTGGTTTTAGACTCCATAAATCTCCTGGATGATGACGTGTTCAAATTAATTTGGTTTAGTTTTGACTCCCAGTCATTTAGTGAAGATTTGTGATGGTTGGAGATTTGGAAGCTATTTAAAAAGCTCTTCAGTTTGCAGTTTAATAGGCTCTATTGAATTGTATTTATAGAACTGATTAATTTAAGAACTGGAATTGATCTTATTTTTGAGATGATTGCAGGCATCAAATGGGATTAGAGGGAATGAATTTTTTCAGAATGTTTTTGAATGTAATGACATTGTCAACTGTCATGTGTTGAAAAAAACCATAATTTCCAGATTATTGTGACGTTTGAAGAATTGCAACATTCATAGAAAGTATAACAGACGACATCCAGAATATCAGATGCTACATCAGCTATGATATCAGGTACTATATCACATATGATTCCAGAACTGATATGGGAAATCCAGACAGCTTGGTCTGACAGATGCCACAGAATGTAAGTACCATCCTGAATGTAATGTGGAAGCATGACGGAGATTTAGGTTGAGGAAGATGGCAGCTCCACAATCAATCAGACGGAGCAGACGCCATTGCCATTCATTGTGTGTCTTTTGTGATTGATTGTCCACTTACAGTGTGTTGAATTTGTCTGAATCTTAATGTCAAGATGCACAAGGAATCGACACACCATCTTGTCTCTTGCCAAACTCTGTTTTTCAATCTTGGCTGCTGCAGTGCTGAAGGGATACTTGCTATATAATCCCTGCAGTATTTCTCGAGCCAACTGAGAATTTGGGTTTGGTTTCAAGAAGCAATTGATATGAAGGGAAAACAGTGAGAGAATATAAACTTCAGTGGCACTTAAAGTCTTGAACTAGATGCAATGTTCTGCTAAGGACGTATAAAATACAAAAGGTATATATTTCTGTCAAGTGTATGATAAGATATACATAATGTGACATGTGGAGTGCCAATACTTCTGTGTAATGATTTCAGGCTTTCTTCTTTTTGAAATTGAGTGAAAGTCAAAGGAATTCCTATATCTGTACAACATTTAATAAGGTGCACATCAAGTGTGCAACAAAGATATCAGATATTTCAAATGGTCCTCAATGAAAAGAAATCCTGCTGGGGATTTCAATGCATTTCCTTCCTGAACAAGCAGCATGGAAAGACACTGATTCAGTTGAAATGCTTTACAAAGAACAATTAAACAACAGACAAGATGCATTATTTTGTTTTTCTTACAAAACTAACAACTTTTCTTTTCTCTAATCATCTGGAGACTTGGGAGATCTTTCAAAAATATTTGTTAGCTCATCTTCCATTCACCCAAAAGAGCTTAGAAGCCATGTGCAGCTGATTTATTGCTAGCGCACAGCCTGTTTGGATAAGGTTTTGGAAAATCAAGTTATGAATGATTAAGTTGTTGCTTTTAAATTGCTCACATCCTGTAAATTTTGTAGCCAGTAGCTCAATTATGTCAAGTATGTAACAAAAATATCAGATATCATATTTCAGTTGGCCCTCTATGAGAAGAGAACAATCAAAGGTGTCAAAACATTTTGTCTAAATGTGCATTCACTTACATGCACGAAGCATGGAACCAGCTGAAATGCGTTACAATGCTCAGCAGAAGAGACATACTCTTGTCTTGTAAGATGCGTTTTTTTTTTCTTACAAAAGTAACAATTTGTCATCTTCTCTAACCAGTTAATCATGTTGAGACTGAGAGATCTTTCAAAGATATTTGTTAGCTCTTCTTCCATTCATCCAAAAGAGCTTAGAAGCCATGTGTAGTTGATTTATCGCTAGCGCACAGCCTGTTTGGATAAGGTTTTGGAAAATCAGGTTATGAATGATTAAGTTGTTGCTTTTAAATTGCTCACATCCTGTAAATTGGGCAGCAAATTTGGCAACTGACAAAATTATGTCAACTGCTTGTCAATTGGCTGCTGGTTTTAGACTCCATAAATCTCCTGGCTGATGACATGTTCAAATTCATTTTGGTCTAGTTTTTGATTCCCAGTCATTTAGTAATAAATTATGATGGGTTGGGATTTGGATGCTATTTAAAAGGGCTCTTCAGTTTGCAGTTTTATTGGGGGCTGTCGAATTGTACCCGTTAAAGTAATGAAGTACTCTAAAGAGGAAATATAATTGATCCTATTTGTGAGATGGTGTTAAGTGTCAAGTGGGCAATAAGAGGGAATTTGATTTGAGAGAATATTGTGTATGTCATGACATTGTCAACTGTAATGTGTTGAACAAAAAACGAGAACATACTATTTTCCAAGGATCATAGGTTTTTGAAAAATGCAACATTCATAGAAAGTATAACGGATGTCACCCTGAATATCAGATGTTACATCAACTGTAATATCAGACCCTGTATCACATATGATCCAGAACTGATATGGGAATTCCAGACAGATTCCTCAGACAGATGCCGCTGAATGTAAGTACCATCCTGAATGTAATGTAGGAAGCATGACGGGAGATTTAGGTTGGAGGAAGATGGCAGCTCCACAATCAATCACACGGAGCAGACGCCATTGCCATTCATTGTGTGTCTTTTGTGATTGATTGTCCGCGTACAGTGTGTTGAATTTGTCTGAATCTTAATGTCAAGATGCACAAGAATCGACACACCATCTTGTCTCTTGCCAAACTCTGTTTTTCACTCTTGGCTGCTACAGCGCTGCAAGAATGCTGCATAATCCCTGTACTATTTCTCAAGCCAACCCTGAACGTGGGTTGGTACTCATAAAGCAATTGATATGAACAGGACAAATTGAGGGAATAAAAACTTACACAGCTATCAAGTTTAAAAGTACTTGAATTTGGTCCTTGACGTATATTGTATGCATGTGTATGATAAATAGAGAGCGTGCCGGGGAAGCAATGATTTTTTTTTGAACGGGCAATGGACTGATTCACTTGAAATGTCTTACGAAACACAACAATGCAAAAGACATACTGCTCTTTAAAGATGCATTATTTTGTTTTCCTTACAAAAGTAACAATCCGTCTTATCTCTAACCAATTAATCATCTGGAGACTTGGGAGATCTTTCAAAAATATTTGTTAGCTCATCTTCCATTCACCCAAAAGAGCTTAGAAGCCACATGTAGTTGATTTATTGCTAGCACACAGCCTGTTTGGATAATGTTTGGGAAAATCGGGTTATGAATGATTAAGTTGTTGCTTCTAAATTGCTCACATCCTGTAAATTGGGCAGCAAATTTGGCAACTGACAAAATTACTTCAACTGCTTGTCAATTGGCTGCTGGTTTTAGACTCCATAAATCTCCTGGATGATGACGTGTTCAAATTAATTTTTGGTAGTTTTGACTCCCAGTCATTTAGTGAAGATTTGTGATGGTTGGAATTTTGGAAGCTATTGAAAGAGCTCTTCAGTTTGCAGTTTAATAGGCTCTATTGAATTGTATTTATAGAACTGATTAATTTAAATAAGAACTGGAATTGATCTTATTTGTGAGGTGATTGCGTCAAATGGGCAATTAGAGGGAATGATTTTTTTTTTCAGAATGTTTTTGAATGTAATGACATTGTCAACTGTTATGTGTTGGAAAAACAAAACAACAACATAATTTCCAGATTGTCGTAACGTTTGGAGAATTGCAACCTTCATAGAAAGTATAGCAGATGTCAGCCTGAAAATCAAATGTTACATCAGCTGTGATATCAGATACTATATCGCATATGATTCCAGAACTGATATGTGAAATCCAGACAGATTCCTCAGATAGATGCCACAAATGTAAGTACCATCCTGAATGTAATGTAGGAAGCATGACGGGAGATTTAGGTTGGAGGAAGATGGCAGCTCCACAATCAATCACACGGAGCAGACGCCATTGCCATTCATTGTGTGTCTTTTGTGATTGATTGTCCCTGTACAGTGTGTTGAATTTGTCTGAATCTTAATGTCAAGATGCACAAGGAATCGACACCATCTTGCCTCTTGCAAACTCTGTGTTTCACTCTTGGCTGCTACAGTTGTACAAGGAAGCTGCAGTATTGCTCGAGCCAACTGAAAATATTGGTTTGGTGCTGTAAAGCAATTGATTTGTTAGGAAAGAACTTCTCAACCAATCTAAACTAGATGTAGGCTTGTCTTCGAGGTATGAAATATTGTATAATGAAAATATTTATGTCAGAAATATAGTAAGGTATAGCTGACATGACAAGCAGTGGAGTGTCCATACGTCTGTCTGTATCTTTCTTGATTGACTTATGTGTTAAGTTTGAAACATGTCAAGCTTTTCTGAAAAATAAACAATTAAGTATTCCCTCATTAGTATGATGTTAAGGCATACTACTAGTGCACAACAAAAGATCAGTTATTTCTAATCGTCCTCAGTGTAAAGAGAACCTGCAGGGGATGTAAATTCATTTCTTTTCTGATCAGGCAGCATGGAATTAGACTGATTCACGTAAATTGGGCAGCAAAATTGGCAACTGAGAAAATTACTTCAACTGCTGGTTTTAGACTTCATAAATCTCCTGACTGATGATGTTTTCAAATTCATTTGGTTTTGTTTCGGAGTCATTTAGTGAAGATTTGTGATGGTTGGAAATTGGAAGCAATATAAAGAGCTTTTGAGTTCAGCTTTATTGGCTCTTTATAGATTAAATTTTATTTGTAAAAGTAATTACTCCAAAGAAGTGCTAGAACTGATCTTATTGTGAGGTTATTTTAAGTGTTGAGTGGGCAATTAAAGGGAATTTAATTTGAGAAAATGTTTTTGTATGTCACGACATTTGTCAACTGTAATGTTTTGGAACAAAAAAAGAACAAGAACATTATTTTTCCTAGAGTTATTATGGGGATTAAGAAAATGCAACATTCATAGAAAGTGAACGCAAACGGCATCCAAAATATCAGATGCTACATCAGCTATGATATCAGATACTATATACTCATGTGATACCAGAACTGATATGTGAAATCCAGACAGATTCCTCAGACAGATGCTGCAGAATGTAAGTACCATCCTGAATGTAATGTAGGAAGCATGACAGGAGATTTAGGTTGGAGGAAGATGGCAGCTCCACAATCAATCACACGGAGCAGACGCCATTGCCATTCATTGTGTGTCTTTTGTGATTGATTGTCCCTGTACAGTGTGTTGAATTTGTCTGAATCTTAATGTCAAGATGCACAAGGAATCGACACACCATCTTGTCTCTTGCCAAACTCTGTTTTTCAATCTTGGCTGCTACAGCGCTGCAAGAATGCTGCATAATCCCTGTACTATTTCTCAAGCCAACCGAGAACGTGGATGAGTCCTCATAAAGCAATTGATATGAACAGGACAAATTGAGGGAATAAAAACTTACACAGCTATCAAGTTTAAAAGTACTCGAATTTGGTCCTTGACGTATATTGTATGCATGTGTATGATAAATAGAGAAACGTGCAGTGGAAACAAAGATTTAAATTTTAACGGGCAATGGACTGATTCACTTGAAATGTCTTACGAAACACAACAATGCAAAAGACATACTGCTCTTTAAAGATGCAGTATTTTGTTTTCCTCACGAAAGTAACAATTTGTCTTATCTCTAACCAATTAATCACGTGGAAATCTTTCGAAAATATTTGTTAACTCTTCTTCCGTTCACTCAAAAGAGCTTAGAAGCCATGTGTAGTTGATTTATCGCTAGCACACAGCCTGTTTGGATAATGTTTTGGAAAATCGGGTTATGAATGATTAAGTTGTTGCTTCTAAATTGCTGTCATCCTGTAAATTGGGCAGCAAATTTGGCAAATGGCAAAATTACATCAACTGCTTGTCAATTGGAAACTGGTTTTAGACTCCATAAATCTCCTGGCAGATGATGTATTCAAATTCATTTTGGTTTAGTTTTGATTTCCAGTCATTTAGTGAAGATTTGTGGTTGGGTGGAGATTGGAAACTTATTTGGAGATCTCTTCAGTTTGCAGTTTAATAGGCTCTATCGAATTGTTTCTGTTAAAGTAATTACTCCAAGAAAGAACCAGAATTGATCTTATTTGTGAGATTATTGTATGTGTCGAGTGGGCAATTAGAGGGAATTCGATCGAAGAGAATGTTTTGTTTGTACGACATTCCGTTGTATATTTTTTTAAAAGATAACAAGAAGACCATTATTTTTCATGTTTATACCATGATATAGTATTCAAATGCACCCAATTTTTTCTTTATTTGTATTCACGTTCGTATTCTTGAATGAATAGAGTGTTTGCATTCGTTTCACCATTATTTTATTTGGCAAGAACAAGAAGAATACAAATTTTTTTGCGGTATTATTATGCCGGTATGACAGTCGTTGCTGTAAACACAATACAACAATACAGGAGTTTCAATCGCTCTTCGCCTCATTACTGTGTCCTCCTCCTGTCCTTGATTAGCCTACCCGAGTGTTTAAATTCAGGATGTAAAGCCACAGTCAAGCCATCCATCTGTAAAAGCAGGCCAGCTTCTTTCACATATTCTGCTTTACTGTTATCTAGGCTGGCTGGAGATTATACAAGACTAATAACAGCTCATGATTTGAACTTGGGGGCACACTAACAAACAGCTGTAGGCTAAACCATATATTGCACAAAGTGCATTTGTTGGCCTAGGCTGCAATTCATACTAGCTGCAATCAGGGAGGCTGGCAGTTGACAATATGGCTTGGCAATATGTAAGACAGCTTTGGCATGCGATAATGAAGCTTGGTTGATGCAAGGTTTCAAGCTTCGGGGCAGGGGTTCAGCTAGACCCTGTCAGGGCTATGCCATCGTGGTCTTCTCTGTGCTGTGGGCTTGCTAGCCTGCTCAGATAGGCTGTTCAGCCAGCCTGTATCATTAACGACATCAGCACTGGCTAATCCAGCAATCAGCAGCCTGGACTAGCTGCCTGGACTAACTGTTAGACTATCTGACTGGGCTATAGCTATTGGTGCAGCTATTAGACTAACAACCCACATAGCCATACATGTCCTCTACTTCAGAAAGCAGTCTACAGGTCCTTAACTTCACAATTAGAAGCTATTACACTTTATCTGGTCCTTGGCCAGACAAACCAGTGCCAAACCAGTGACCAGCCAGTGACAAACCAGTGACAAACCAGTGACAAACCAGTGACAAACCAGTGACAAACCAGTGACAAGTCAGTGACAAACCAGTGACAAACCAGTGACCAACCAGTGACAAACCAGCTGGCTGTACTGTGTAATACCAGTACTTGTAATAAGCAGGAGTGCTGGGTATCGATGCGGTTTAACGATTCGATAATGTCACGATAAGTTTGTAACGATAACCGATATTTTTAACGATAACCGACATTTGTAACGATAACCTATGTTTATAACTGTGTATTCATCTGTTTCATCCGCATTATACTACAGAATTGAATGAATAATTGGCATGGCTATTCCGCTAATAACAATCCCAACACAGCAAGATTGTATTTTGATGATCTCCACTTTGTAGTCAGCCATGTGGGCCTCCACCTCTATAAGCAATTGATGTAGGCCCTCCAACTTTACAATAGATGGTTAAAGCCAACTGGCTAAAGCTGTATCTGCAGCTACCCCAGCCCCACACTCCTGTATATCCTGAGACACTTGCTTTTAATAAGACTTTAAACGTCTTCTGCTTGGCTTAGCAGTTAGCACATAATGGCTTGTTCCTATCATGCCATGAATAAAACATACAACACAAGAGTTGGTTAAAGTGTCACCTACTTTCTTCATTCACATTCATTCACTTTCCTCTTTTCATTCACTTTCCAGTTCCAAGTTAACTTTCCTCATTCACTTGCCTTTGTGTCACGAAGAGATCTCTTTAACAAAGCACTTTTATTGTGTGACAGAAGCTGATGCTTACTGCTCTTGAAAGGCAAAGGTGTGAAAAGCAGTGTCCACATTTTTCTTCCCACTTCTTCGATTGTTCACCTGACTAGCCTCTTTAAAACTGTTTTACAAATCAGATGTGACTGCCATCCTTTGGATAGCTCTGAATACTCCTCTGCTGAGTTATTGTCTGAAGATTGGACTGTGGGTCATTGCTGTTTGCAAAATCCATAATTGTTTCATTGCATTCTTGTCAATTTACTTGTCAATGATAAGTATTTACCTTTAAAAAAATCTCAAGGGAAGTTAACCAGGTGTGATCTGTTATCGTTGACGAAGCCAAGCATTTGCAATTTAAGGAAAGGAAATTGACTTCGATAAAATCTCTTAAGAGGTAGATCTGCTCCTTAAAAATGTATATTGCTAGTATCATTATAGGATTTTACTGGCAACAGTAACAGTGGAATGAATGACGTGATTTACAAAGTTGAAGAACATTATTTAAATTGAGTTATTTTAAGGTAAATCTGAAACCTTAATAATTGCAACCCGAATGTTGATTAAAATTAAACTTAATTTATTTTTCTTATTCTTCACTTAAATACTGACTCATCTTTAATCCCACTTACTTCGCCTTTTACTTTAAGAGAATTGTTTCTATAAATAGGCCTTCACGCGCTGAGCTGGTGTTTATCACATTCTTTTGTTAGTTTGCACCACGTGGGTTGTCTCATTTGCATATGGAATATTTCACGTGAACAACATTCTAAACCACCTGTTAAAGATGCATGTCACTTGTGTTTACATTATGTCTTATGATATCTGTGCATGTTGTGTGCATGTTCTATGCATTACTACAGCCTACACATTTGGTATACTGAAGCTTGTTACTATAAAATAGATATGGATGGGTTTTGGCATGAAGAAATTGCTTAAAAGTTACTGGAATGATCTGTCTATTTGATATGGTATGAAAATCGTTCTACTGCAAAAAAGTTGCGAAGTTGTAATTAGTTTATTTATTTGACCATTTATTTGGAAGTTACATGAAAGATTGTAAGATTGGGGAGAAAGGGCTTATCAATGATACGATGATGGCAGTTTTTTTAGTGCTGATTTGATTGTCTTTCAATTATAGTTGGAAGAGGTGTCCTACACTATATTTAAGTGAAAATTGGGAATCATATATGTAGGTTTAATTTTATCACAATCAACAAATCAGACTTAAATTGTGGTTTCTGTGTATGACAAATGAAATGGATACTATTTTTGGCTGTAATTATCTGAATGAGTTCACAAGATTACCTTTTCATGTTTTCTTATAGAGTGATTTCGACCTGTGTTGTACATACAGACTACAACAGAGACAAGACAAAGCTGTCACAGGCACGAGGCATCTTAGGAGCATCTTTAGAATAACATTAAGGAAACAAAGCACCGGATATGTCGCATAATCTGCAGAAGCTTGGTTGAAAAACAACACTGGAATGTGCAGAAGTATTTGGTTGAAACAATATTCTGTGGAGTCGTCTCTCACACGGATGGTCTTGTCACATCTTCTCAGCAGGAAGTCTGGCTGAACACTGCCTTGAATTGCATAAGTCAGCAGTGTTTTTGTGTTGGAAAAACATTCAGTCAAATTACAGTCCTTAAAGACAGTAAGGAGCAGTTGTCAAGTATGATTGTACATCTTCTGTGATATTTTCAATTTTAATTCATACAGCAATGTACAATTAAGTCAGTGTTCCTTGAATAATCACATAGTGAATTTCAAGCTTGGAAAACAAATCCTGCCAAATGTTCTTGCACTTATAATTTTAAGCTTGTCAGCAGTGATTTTTGTGAATGTGAAATTGTGAATCACAGTGATTGTTGTGTTGGAAAACAATTCATGACAAATTTCAGTCCTTAAAGACGATTACAACTCCTTATTAAGTCTGAATTTACATTTTTATTTTATATATTTTTCTGCTTATTTATATGCAGCAATGTTCAATTTTAAAAGTACATGTTGCTTGAATAATCTCATAGTGAATTTCAAGTTTGGAAAACAAACCCTGCCAGATATTATTAGACTTGTTATTCTGTTCTGCTAACTTATTTCTCAATCATTATTTTAAGCTTACTTAAATCAAGTCTCTATTCTGTTTCAAAGTTCTATCGTTTTCTTGACACTTGTTTTATGCAGGTCATCCTACTTATTTTACAATTGTGTGCTTATTTTACTGTTATATATTTTTAACTCCTTATTTATAATTTTACAAACGCTTATTTTACAATTGTTTTCTCATACACAACATGTAAGTTATCCTATATGTTACACAAAACCATACAGACACACATTTTATGTATTACAATGCATAAGAGAGGATGTTTTCTTGGAGACATTATCCAGCAAAGGAAAGTTGTTGCCAGTAGGCAGCTCAAGCTGGGAGCTCAAGTTCCCTTGCACAGAACCACATGTTAGATGAAACCTCATCTGCCCCTGTTTGGATAAGCTGTCACCTGGGCCTGCATCTTACTATATCTTAGGCCTCTAATATCTCATGTCTAATATCTTGTGTCTAGCATCTCATATCTTATTTTACATCTCATATATATATAGTTGACAGCTGACATGTAATCTCACAAATGGAATGGAATGAACAATTATAATAAATGATATTATAATTCTACTCATCAGAACTTGTTTACTTTAAAATACTGGTTTTGGTTATGGGATAAACAGAAATGTTTCATTGTGAAATATGCACTTTATGACTCATTACAGCTGATGATGTTGCCTCTAAATAGCCCACACCGGTGCTGATGGGGCGTAAAACACAAACTCACTCACTCACTACAGCTGATGATGTTTTACGTACATGTTGCAAGCTATTTGACGAGTCATGAACCCTTATGGTGTGTCACAGCTGATAGTAGTGTAAGAGTCATATACATTGATAATTTGTTTTGTTGAAACAGACAGTGTTAGCCTCTTAAAATTACACATAATCTGCATCATGACTCACAAAACATAAATTTAACTGGAATTTTGTCCTCTCCTTCCCTGTAACTGACGAAACAGCTGGGAGTATCTCACTTCGTGCGGGGGGTTTTGGGTTGGTTGTTTTAAATATATAGCTGTTTGAAAAACTTTAAGCCAACTAAAAAGAATCAGAAGTTTTTTTTACCTGACCATTACCATATTTCTATACCAACTAGCAAATCATTGTCATTTCCTCCTCCTGTCCTGTGCAGGTTCATCTGTTCATAAATACAGGACGTAAAGCTCCAATCATCCATCCTTACCAATTTTCTGTTATTGGCCTAGCAGTGGCTTTCTAAAAATGCTAAATATTCCAAGCTAATTAATAGGTGTAATTAAAGAAGTTATATGCGATAATGGGTTTCTCTGGATCGCTTTATGAACTTTTTGACCAGGCGTGTGTATTTCTGTGAATCTAATTAGCTCCAATGTTAATCGAATGTCAGACTGTCTGGATCGTTAAATATTCAGTAACCTTTGTGTCTCAAATCTTCTTATAAGCATATGCATGACTTATCTGTGCTGTACTATCATGCTAAAGTTGAATGACATGCTATTACATTTCGAAAAGTTGTTGCTTGAGCTGATTATGAAAATTAATCTATCTTTATTTTTATGCTGAAGATAAATAGTCTCAGATGAAATGTAAAAAGTGATATTTTATCATTCTCGTAGGCCTATTATAATTATAATCCTTATATAATCCCTGGGAAAAGTGTGAACTTAAACATTATGATAGGATACCAAATTGCTAATGATATATATTCCAAACATATCATACAAGTCAAGTTTACGGTGGAACACATTCTGTTGGCTAGTTGGTGTATTGCTCTGGATCTAAATTAGGGTTTTGGGGTTGGTTGTCAGTGGCTGAGGAGGATTTTGTTGTCTTAATTTGAAGCTTGCATCAGCTGAGGTTGTGTGGCCATGTGGCTTGTTTGTGGGTGATGATCAATTCTGTTGCAAACACCCCGTTCATGACTGTGAATAGAAATGGGCTTGGCCAATCTGCTAATTGCAACTGACTGTCACTGGCTTCGTTGGCTTCACTAGCTGGCTTCACTGGCTTGCCACTTAATGTTGCAGCAAATGGTCATTCTGGTTGTTTAAAAAACTGCTTGGTTGATGGACTGTCTTCTGTAACTTTTAATGTTGCAAGAGTTGGACCATGGTTGAATATGCTCCAGCTAAAATGTTGCTTGAATTCGCAGCATGGCACACCACAGTTTGAATGGGTAGGCCTTTTGTGATGTCTTGCTCTAACCTTTCCTGGGCTTGATGTCATTCCAGAGCCTTACATGAACTAATTTGTACTTGATATCAGGGCATAGTCCTGTGCATATATTCTTGAATGTTTTTGTGCATTTTAAATAAATCCCCACTTTGCTACGATCATTTATCGCCAAAAACAATGACAGTTCAGCCCAAGATGTAACAAAGATGTTGCAGAAAAGATTGGTGGGTATACCAAATGTTGTCCATCAGTTGTACTTTGACTCGTTGCGGCTCGAATAATAGTGCATTTTTTGTGACGCACCTACCCCGAGTACACTTGTTAGTGTTTTACTGTGGCTGTGGGCTCATTTGGCCAATTGTCTTGGGGGTGATTGTCTGGGGCAAACCTTAGGGGGGGGTTGTCTTGGCTGGTCAGTGCATTGTGTGGATCAGCTGAGGCATGGTCCAGGGGCCTCTCTGAAACTGTAAAAAGAATTTGTTGTTTGTTTATATCAACCTTCTGTATGAATAACCCACATCACATCAGAGACCAGAGACCCTGCTTAAATTGACCAAAAAAAAAAGAGCAATGTTTGTCACAGCGTAGTTAGCTATTTTAGTTGCCTTTAATAATAAAATGAAATTTATCTCTACTTTTTCCAAAATTGTTATCAACAAAAGCTCTGTGCCTCAGCATTTATGCTTATGATTTAATATTTTGTTCTGTTCACTGGTCAGAAAGCTGGGGCCCTTCGCCCTGCTCCATACAGCAGCCCTTGCAGGGCCCTGTCCGCACGCCAATTCTCTAGTTAGTAATTGTGCAATTTTCTCAATTATTTTATCTTCCATATAATAGATTACTACGACTAGTACTATTTTTATTGTTATAATGTTTTAATTCATCATTAAATTGATCAATTAATTAGTTGTGGTATGTCACTGACGCTTATTTTACATGATTGACATTTCATTGGCCTATATTTATTGTGTACACTGCAGCGAGATTTCTACAGTTAGGCCTAGATATTAAAGAAGAGAGTTTTGTGGATAGCCAAGAAGTGGTCAGCAGTCAGCAATAGCCAGCTATGGCCAGCATTCCCAGAGGACCCAGATTGATGGCAGATTGGGGGAGGGTGGACAGGGAGGGTGTGAAGAGGAAGGAGGGTGCAAACAAACTGTATTACAGTACTGTCTTGGTTTAGGTTTATTTAATGTTAAGATATTGATATGGACCTTGTTGCAACGTTAACATAGTTTAAAGCCCCCACCCCAGCAACAACAAGAAAATGGAACTGAAAAAATGTGAAATTGCAAATTTTCAGTGATTCGTTTATTCCTATGTCATGTTATTTGGCATTATATATCCTCTTTCAAAACCCACAATTTGCCACACAGAAATGGCCAGAGGCTTACTATTATATGGCCTAGCTTAGGCCTATTTGTAAAATATTAATTTAGACCTTCATTAATTAGTTCAGATACAGTTGTCCACTTTTCATTTGACCATTGTCTATTGCTGTCAAGTATCAATGCAGACAATCCAATATATTCACAATAAACTAGCAATCTGCACAAATAAAACAATATGATTGTTCAGCATCTCTGTCAGACTATGTGTATGATGTAATATGACTTATAACAAACTGATTTAGCAAATACCAGACGCTCTGGCAAGGAGCAGGGGGGGGGCAACTGGCCCCTTCAGTTATAGATATCTTGGGGGTTGCCCTGCCTCTGGTTGGCTCTGGATATTGTTGCGTTGAGGGAGATGCCTTCTGACATCATCTGACGCGGTGGCTGATGGGAAATTGCTTTTGCGAAATCACTTAGCATCTGGATTAATGTCCTTTTGTGAAATATGGTTGTTGCAGAGGGGAGTCTCTAGTTACCCGCTGCGATCCTCTCTAATAAATCATAAATATGCAATCATTACTGGTCAGAAAGCTAGGGCCCTTCGCCCTACTCCATACAGCAGCCCCTGCTTGTAGGGCAATTCTGCCAATGGTCTCCCAATGGCTATTGTGACGTCACAGGCGCTGGGAATGATGGGATACAGCGTCTGTCTCTGTGGATTTGTTTGTCCTATTGTTGCTGAACTGTGGGTTTTCTCAATGGAATGTCATGACTGACAGCCTGGTATAAATACAGTTATACACAAAAATATGAGAAGGATGCCAAAACCTCCCAGACATCCATGTGAGTTTCAGTGTAATTATTCATGAAATTAGTTAGGCCTGATTGGATTGAATGTTTTGTTACCAATTAGGTAATTAGGACAACTAATTAGTAGACTTAGGCCTTATACATATGTAGTGGTACAACACAATTATGATTGTTGAATTTATGAATAACTTTCGATTGCCATTTTGCAGATTAGAAATTGTTAAAATGCATGTTAGATTTAAAGGTGCAAAATTTGGAATTCTGTTGTAAACGTCATTGATTTAAATTGTAGTAAATTTACATTTAAAAAAAAATAAAGTTATTTTTAGGAATTTGTAATCTCTATCTAGAATATCCTTTGTAATTCTGTAATTCTTAACTATTATTAAGGTTATAGTCATTACCACTTTTGTAAATGCTAGTACTTATCAATGTTTTTAATTTATCAGTATTATTATTGATTTTTATTTCCTATAGATATTCATTCATTGTTACTTAAAGATTAAGAAATTATATTGTGAAATTGCTAGGGAACAAATACACATTCATTGTGTCAGTTCCTATTTTCTATTGGTATTTTAATTGTGCTATTTGTTATGTTGAAGTGTAATTGTATTTTGTTTGCCAATAAAATTCTATTCTATTCTATTCTATTCTATAACCAAATGAATAGGCCAACCAGTTCTCTCTTCATCTGAAGAACTTCATTTTGATGGTTTACAAATTACATTAAATGCAACTTGGCATCTTTATAATAACCTACACGAAGACTAAATTATTTCATCGCGGATCGTATTACAGATCCATGATTTTATATGAAGTAATTAATTCCAGCGTAACTTTCATTAGTTGGATCATATATGCACAAGCTCACCTCTCTCCTTCAATTTGCTTGTTCAATGCTCATCATCAAAAAGCCTTGGATCACTCCAGAAAATTACAGAGTTATGTAAGCTTACTACTCCTTGCATTTGCTGGTTCTTTGCATGGGGGCATTAGATCACATTTGACTGCCTTTATTTTGGTTTGGGGTATTATGGGGGTAAGGGGGGGGGTGATAATGATCTTGGGGAGGCATTGCCTGGCGGATCGTAATGATCATTGATGAGGGAGGCATCTGTCATACATTAATGTCGGTGTGACAGCATGGGCCCATCTGCCTACTGACCCATGAAGGGCGTGATAGGACCTCTATAGGAACCATGGCCTTCTATAGGTCCTGCTGAAGCCTAGTAAAGGCCCTTTTCTCTCTGCAAGGTCTTTTTGTGCTGGTTTTATAGAGATAAGACCCAACTCCTAACCTCCTGACTATCTGCCAAATTCATTCCACCACTAATAACTATTCCATGGACATCAAATCAACTCCACATCAACTCATCATCAACTTGAACAGCATTTCCATTTGTTTCCCTGATAAACCAACCCCAGTAACTATTAATCTGGACGCAACAAGAGCTGACCCAATTAACTCGCCTTTGTCCGCTCCTGTTTCCTCCTTGTTTATGGTGTGGAAAACAAGTCCAGCGCAATTTCTCCTTGAAACAAATTTCATCTTTTACTTGGAAATATTGGCCTGGTCAAATGTCCTAAGATTGCTTTGAAATTCAAAGTTTGAATGGCTTGTCACACCAGCAGCTTTGGAAAGTTTTTATAAAATACCAGAAATTGTATACATTTAATATAGCATTCTCCAAATTATATTTTATCGTAAAAATATAATCCGCATGACATATATATGTCATGTTTTATCACTTACAAATTGCCCACTACCAATTTATGATTTTGAAAATAAGATAAATGTCTTTTTCAGTGTGGTAATCTCAAATACGGGATTAACTGTTTTATTGATTGACAGCTGTCAAACTTTGTCAAACAATTATGTAATAGGCAGTTGATTGCCCATTAAGTAGCTTGTTGATTGTTTTGACAGAGAAGTTGTCGGCGTTACGTAACCTTAACTTTGTTTTGATCCGCTGCACGCGATCACTCAACTGATTGATTTTGGAAATGTAATTAATAAAATAGTAAAAATAAGTACGTTTATGACTACTTCTAAACCATATTTCATATAAAGGAGAAGTAAAATCACTTTTTAAAAGAAGAAATTGTACAGTTTAGGAATTATAAACGTCTTATATGTTTATTTAAGTCCCAGAAGCCTTTCATGCACAAGTTATAAATTTATACAGACATAGCTCTCGTTTATTGAGTTATAATGGTTATATTAATGGTTATATCGCAAAATAATTGTCTCAAACTCTTTTATGTATTTTTTCGCGTCACTAAAAATGTACTTTTAAAAAATTATATATTAGTTTACTGAGCAACACTTCAGAGCAGTAGATTGTCTGGGTGCTGAGCACATACGGGTAACTTAATTGTGCCAATCGCTGGTATACTCATGGCAGGAATTAATACTTGCCATGGTTTAATTTGAAGAACTGGATAATTTGCGAGGACACTTATTCTACAACCACCACTTTTCCTCCATTGAGAGGTGTCTTAATATACTCTTTTTGGAAACACTATCCTCATTCAATAAAGGCTCTGAAGTGACCGTCTTGATCTTATGCCATCCTTTCTCAAGGCTCTTGTCTTCATCTTACAGCCCTTCTTGCTCCATCTCATACAAATCCATTTGTTAATTATTCATAGTGATGGGGTTGGATTTGTGTTTGATCATACTGCAATTCTTGCCTTGCTCATTATCTGCGATTCTCTCCTCCCAGGATTACATTAATTGGGATGACTTACTCACGCCTCCTCTATGGGTAGTAACTGTCCCCTCCCCATAGCAATGGCATAGCATGTGTTGACTGTGTTGTCCCTCCCCCTTCAGTAGAGTCCCTACTAATTGTCACCTTATCAATGCATACTTGGCTTAATTGGAGACATGGTAACTAAAAAGAGAAAAAAAGGTCTTCTCCAGTACAATTGAGGGGGTTGGAACTTGGAGTTAGCCCAGTTGGTATACATATATGTTCTTTAGGTTTCCAATTGTGGGTCGCGAGTTCGATTCCAGCTTTGACAAGCTTGCTAGTCAAATTTTCATAAGAGGAAGGGGTTTTAAAGTCTTGCTGGTTATTTTCTGAAACTGTTATCATTTGCTTCACTTTATATAGACATTTGAAACAGTGTAGGACTGTATACAGGCCAATATATTTTTGATGCTGATTAAATTAACCTCAGATTCTTTTGGACTCAAGTAGTCTTTGGTAGTCTGTATACTCTTGAGTAATTGATGCTGATGATAATGATGATTATGATGATGATCATGATTAAGATTGTGATGATAATGACAATGGCAGTCAGTGGCCTAATTACTGCAGCTGCTTGGGTAGAGCAAGCAACTTGCAGTGCGCTGTTCCTCCTCTACCTAATCTGCAAGCAATCTAACGTTGCAGCTGCTTCTCATAGGGTTAGAATCCTGGGTCTTCTTGTTTGTTACAAACATCTCCCTTTGTCATACACAAACATCTTACTGCATTTCCAGATATATTTGGGCAATACATCTACCCCACTTGATGGGTCTGATGGCATTCTCACCATTTCTTAGCCAGTTTTGTTGATATGCCCTTTAATGCTGTTATGCTAAGTGGAGCTGTGTTATAAATGGGTGTAGGTAGCAACTATATGGACTCTTATGCATTTTCTCTTTGTTTCTTGTAGTTTCCCGAGAAAAAAATGCTCAGTATGTCATGAGCTTCTCAATTAGGGGTTGTCAATTTGTCATTGGTTTAGATTTTAGAGTTTGCATACCATTGGCAATAGAATTAATCATCTTTTCGTGTGTGCCTTATACTTTGCATTCAGAGCTTTTCTTCCTCCCTCCACATTGTATGTATTGTATGTATCATATAGCTTTATCTCAGGTGACTTAGCATTGCCAACAAAAAGTCTGTTACAGGTGATTTCATAAGTACACGATTCTTAGCTTCTAGACCCACCAAATACATGACATTTTTAGTTAATCTGATTGGTTTAGAAGCAACAGAACGTCACACTCTAAGAATAGTGTTTAGATGTAAAACACAATACTAAACACAAAATTTGTCCCCACTTTTTTTACGCGTTAACATCTAAACATGTTTAGAATCTTCGTGTTTAGGCAATACATGTTTTGAATGTAAACATGTTTAGCCTCTAAACGTGTTTAGATCTTCTGCAATTTAGCTCTTGAATGTGCTTAGATCTTAAACATCCATTTTTGTGTTTAGATTATTCATTTTTTCACACTGAAATAAGTTTGAAAGTTTATTAGAATAAACAAAAGGTCAACATTGGCTTACAAGCAATCACAATAATGAAACATGTATACACTTTTGAAATAACAGTTCTTGAAAATAAAATTTTTATAAATAGATTTCTGAATTTCTCTGCTGAATGATAATTGATAAATCAGCATAACAGCTCGAGTGTCCATTGTCCATTCATCGATGTCAAAATTCAAAATAAAAGGTAAATTGCAGGCATAACAACAGGGCATAAGTCTTTGATAAAGTCCAGTTTTTCTTTGTTGATTATTTCCGATCATCTTGCGCAGGCTTTGATCAGTCCAGTCCATGGTCACATTGGTGTTAATGATGAGGGCAATTGTATCCACAAGGCATGGGGTTGTATTCTTCAGTGGATCCCGTGTTGAATCTTGGTCATTATGCAACTCTGCAAATAGAACACATTTATCAGAATAGCAAGATGTATTTAAAAAAATAATTAATTATTAATAAATTTTTTTTTTTCAATAATTGTGATAATTATTTATTTTAGAAGAACTAAAATCAAGCTTCTGATTTGTATGTTATTATGGAGCTTCTTTTTTAATAAGGGAAAAACATGACTATCCCATGAGCAGGGGTGACAGTCAATCCTGCCCCTCCTGAGAGGCAGGCAAGATGGCTGCTTTAGCTGATCATTTAGCCTTGATTTAGACATGGGTCCACACTACCATAGTAACATAACTAGTGCTCAAGATGTATTTCCTGATATCAGTATATCTGGCTACAATAATGTACACTGCATTCTAACAGTAAGTGTAAATTTATGTGATGAACTTATAGCATTGTAAACACCATGCACATTGATCAGCTAAAAGATTGTACTCTTTTTCACCCTTCAAATAGTGTTCAACAACATATTGAACATTCTAAAACTGTTGTGGATATGTATGTGTATTTAAAACAAAACACTTACCAGTTAAAAAGCCAGATATTAAGTCCTGAGAGTGTTTCCAGTCCATCCCATGTAGGAGCAAGCTGCATCTCCTGAGGTCCACTTCAGTACAATGACAGTTAATTTCAAAGTTGACCTGCGTCTTCTCAGAATGAGGCTCTACATATAGGTCAGGTGTTTACATGCTAAACACCAACATGCTAAACACGTTTACCCCAGGAAGTGTTTCATTTCTAAACACCAAATATGAGGTGTTTAGAAGGAGGCATGTTTAGCTTACAAAGTGTTTTATATTTCAACACAAAATGCCATGTGTTTAGAAATATAAGTGTTTCACTTAGTAGGTGTTTTATTTCAAGACACAAAATATTAGATGTTTAGCAAAAGACGCGTTTACAGGTGTTTAAATGTAAAACACTGTTCTTAGAGTGCACACATCTCATACATCAGACGTAGCAACTTCTGGTTAACATTGATTCCTCACAGCCAAGTGTGAAAGACAAGAATCGCATGGTAATGAAATCACCTGTAAGGCACTCAGCCATTTGAAAGCTGATAAATTGACATTGAAGCGTTATTTTCAATAAGCCTTTTTTTTTATAATTTCTCATTTATGTGGCTGAATATTGGTCGTATAACTCATATTATATGGTTTTGCTAATATTGTGCATGTGACATCTTGCAGCATATCTCAGTGCACGAATAAGTGATAGATATGAATGTTTGAATCTTTTTTCTTTTTTTAATGATGTCAATCCATATTTTGATAATGTACCACAAGGATCCCCCATGTCACCAAGTAGTAGCCAGTGTGCACTCTGCATGTGTCGCCATGTAACCAACTACTGTAGCCAATCTATGTGGCTGTCTCTGTAGCAAGTTTGGTCCATGGGCATTTATAAGACAGCGTTCTTATTATGAGAAATCATTGACTGGAGAGAGGGGGGGGGGGTTGAGGGGAGATTGGGGGGGGGGGGGCAACTATAGCAGGTCTAGTTGCGTGACGTTCAGGCTGCCAGTAAATCCCAGCTAAAGCCCAACAAGTCCATATTCATAAGCAATCTAGGGAAGCAGGGGCTGGGCATGGACTGAGAATGATGGCCAGCCAGTGGCCAGTTGCGCTAATAGGCCCCTGCTCTAAGCCCCCCCTGATGAAATCCCCCCTCCTCCCCCTCTCCCTCCTCTCTCGTAATGGTCTCATTGTTACTCCTCTTCCATACATCATTCCCTACTCACTTTTTGGTTACACTCCGAGGACGACTTCCACTCTTTTTGTAGCCAGGTGTCTTGTATAAACCACTGTACACAAGTACAATCACAGACAATCTATAGTATATATCCTCGGTTTGTCATTATCTTCCTTATTTTTGTTCCCCCCCCCCCCAAGTAATTGCCCTCATTATTGATTTTTTCTTCAGAAACAATTGGGTCAATTTCTGGCTAGGCCTAATTCTATTATCGTTATTTGTCATGCTGCTTGAAGAGCTTTTGTCACATTAAACATAATAACCACATAATAATGAATTAAGATTAGCCATTCTCTAATCTCCATGTGTACAAAGTGGAATGCAGTGAGTTACAGACGCAGTGCACAACTGGCAGATCTATAGATGCTATTGAGAAAAATTGCAGATAAAAATGCTGGATAAAACTTGTGGACAAAAATCCCAGGAGTTGATGTGATGGTATTGGTGAATGGAGGCTATTTGCTTGATTGCATTTGGCCATCCATATGCAGAGTGCACAAATACACTGCCCACTTGTGGCTTCCTCCTCTACCCTCTCCTCTCTCTCTTCTATTATATCTCTCTGCCAGCGCTCTCTCTCTCTACGAATCTCCTCTCCTTTTCGTCTCCTCGTCTTTTCATCTTGTCTACTCTTTCTCCTCGCCTAGCACTGGGTTGCAATAACCTCTAGCCCCTCTCTTCCTCTTCCTCTATCTTCTTCTTCCTCTATCTTCTTCTTCCTCTATCTTCTTCTTCCTCTATCTTCTTCTTCCTCTATCTTCTTCTCCCTCTATCGTCTTCTTCCTCTATCTTCTTCTTCCTTTATCTTCTTCCTTTGCTGTCCTAATTAGCCTACCAATATATAAAATATAAGATGTAAAGCCCCGATCGGGGCTTTACGGACCATCTTTTTCCCTTCTTCTTCCTATCCCCACTTTTGCCGTTCCCTTCCTCCCCTTCTCCATCTCTCCTTCCCTCCTTCTCTCTCTCTTACCCTCTGCCCCTCTTTCTCCCTTTCACCCCCCTCTCCCCCTCTCCCCCTCCCCCCTCCCCCTCCCTCCACCTCTCTCTCGTCTCCCCTCTCCCCCCCCTTTCCCCATCCCCCATCTCCCTCTCCGCCTCTCCCCCTCTCTCCTATCCCCTTCTGCCCATTCTCTTTTTGATATTGAACCACCACATAGAACTGTTAACAGGAATGCAACAGATAAGCTCTTGCTTTGTTGTCTCCCTGAATGGCAATGAATGGGAGTGTATGAACCTAACGACTCCACTTGCTTTCAATCTCACATACTCAGCCAAATGCAACAATGCTTTTCTCTCTGTCAAACTATATGTACAACAAAAATGCACTTTCATATATTCATAGATACATATTTTGGATCATTTCTGTAATGCATTTTGCTTTGCTAAAACGATTAGATTCTATAGATATGTATTCGTTTCTATAGAAAAGTAACTTTCATATTTTCTGTTGTGTAAACAATTTTGGAAGAAGACCGACATATACATTTTGGACATTTTGAGATAAAATTGAGTTTTTGAAATGTCAGCACTGATATGTACAGAGTTGATTATTTCAGTTGCCGCAACAACAATGAAATCTGCACTTTTAAATGTTGCTAATCAGACATATCTAGTGGACTGAAGTTGCTCTGGAGCTGTGGTATAAACTCTGTCAGCAACTAAATTCACTTACTTGTAACAGAAAAGGTGCTAAGTCTACTGGACAGCCTTGAACTCATTGACATCTTTTGATTGGAACCTTGAGCCTTCCCACTCTTGTCTACTTGACTAAACTAGTGACATACTAGTGGCTGCTACCATTGCCAACTAACAATCTGCTAAGATACGTATTTAAGAAATTGTTTAAAACAGGGCACTCTGTTACACTGCTTGAGTCAGCTTGACAGAAGGAATGGCATCCAATAGATTGTGATAGCCAGCACAGAGACAATGTTAGCTCTTCTTTATCCCCATGGTTTAGAGGCTATTGGTGGAGCTCTGGTTTAGAGGCTACAGGAAGAGCTCTCCTGCATTGGAGGCGTTGCCATGGATGACACAAGACAGGCCTGTGGCGCTACATACGACGCACATGTGAGGGCCACAAAATGATAGGTCGTTCCGAGAAAGAATTCACCAAACAAAACAAACATTGGGATTCTGTGGTCTGGCTATCTGCTGAAGTGCTATAGTTGTTGGACTTGTGCCGGTGTTTTTACGATAACATCCAGTGTTGAGTTGGCAAATTGAAATGCAAAGGCATCATCATGTCTTTACGATGTTGGCTGCCTTTAATTTCTTGGAAATTTGTGGTATGTGTACACTGGAACTTTAGATGCTGTTTTCACGGTTTGAATATTTAGCAAGTAAAGCACAATGACTTCAGAGGCTGTTTTCACAGTTTCCATGTTCAGCAAGTAAAGCACAAGAACTTCTGAAGCTGTTTTCACAGTTTCCATATTTAGCAAGTAAAGCACAATGACTTCAGAGGCTGTTTTCACAGTTTCCATGTTCAGCAAGTAAAGCACAAGGACTTCAGAGGCTGTTTTCACAGTTTCCATGTTAAGCAAGTAAAGCACAATAACTTCAGAGGCTGTTTTCACAGTTTCCATATTTAGCAAGTAAAGCACAATAACTTCAGAGTCTGTTTTCACAGTTTCCATGTTCTGCAAGTAAAGCACAATAACTTCAGAGGCTTTTTTCACAGTTTCCATGTTCTGCAAATAGAGCACAAGAACTTCTGAGGCTGTTTTCACAGTTTCCATATTAAGCAAGTAAACCACACTGACTTCAGAGGCTGTTTTCACAGTTTCCATATTTAGCAAGTAAAGCACAATGACTTCAAAGGCTGTTTTCACAGTTTCCATGTTCAGCAAGTAAAGCACAAGAACTTCGGAGGCTGTTTTCACAGTTTGCATGTTAAGCAAGTAAAGCACAATAACTTCAGAGGCTGTTTTCACAGTTTCCATATTTAGCAAGTAAAACACAAGAACTTCAGAGTCTGTTTTCACAGTTTCCATGTTCTGCAAGTAAAGCACAATAACTTCTGAGGCTGTTTTCACAGTTTCCATATTTAGCAAGTAAAGCACAATAACTTCAGAGGCTGCTTTCACAGTTTCCATATTTAGCAAGTAAAGCACAAGGACTTCTCAGAGGCTTTTTTTTTCATTTTCCTGGTTGCATCATTATAGAACAGGAACTTCAGAAACCATTATCTCTGTTTCCATTTTGGAATAGTATGAAAATATGAAAACTACTTACATTATGTAGGCTGATTTGTCATTTTTACATTCTCGTCCACATATATTAGGTGGTGCATTCTTTACGGAGGCATCAGGGCACAGGGCACAGGGTAGAAATGTAAAAATAAAACTGCTTATGCAAAAGAACATTTTGATCAATTCCAAATTGACCGGTTGCTGATTACCATATAACCTTCAACCACATTGACTTTGATTTTTTTCGACAAAGTTCTATAGTATTGTATTCATCCAAAATGCAGTCTTTCTGCAGGATTGTATTGCAGTGTACTATGGCTGTCTTATAGCTCTACTACACTGAGTGACTATAGTCTGTTTTCCTTTTTCTTGAGATGGCCCCTTGTGGCTGCCCGGCCTTCAAATCGCATTAGTGGGCAAGCGCGTTTTCTGAGAATTAAACAGATTACTGAGTTTCGGCAATAAGACACAACAACATTGCCACATCTTGGTCCTGCACAGCTGCTGTTACTGCTGCTGTTACTGCTGCTGTGGTTCTGCTGCTGCTTCTGCTGTTGTCTTAGGCTGATCCATGTCTTAAGATACACAGCTGTCCAACTAATCCACTGATATTGTTAGTCATCCAGTGGGACAGACTGAGACACTAAGATAGACAAGGCCACAACACAGACACTGTGTCTCTTCAATTGAAGCTTACTTTCTCTGTAGTTTCTTTGCATCTTTCACTATGTAAAGATATTAGATTTGGTACCATCCATTAGTATTTCCTGAACTTTTGAATGGGAAGTTGAGGGCCTATTCCCAGGGCTATTCCTTGAATTTGTTCTCTGCTGAGGCAGGAGAAAGAACTTCTGATGGGAATATTCCTACGTATGTATCATCATAGTTGGGGAGGAAATCGCATTGCCCTCGAAGGACCATATTTGACCACGAACACACTGCGCTTTATTGCCCAAAGAGCCTATTTCGACCGCAACCACACATTTTGCATATCATCATGACATCTGCCCGTTGTGGTTGTCCAGGTAAAACTGTAAAGTAGCAATGGTCTGAGGAAATAACCAGTCAAGCTACAGACCAAAAGCATCTACCAGACCCCACATAATGTAGATTTCAGACAATATAGATGCCTTTTTCGTAGCAATAATTATAAAAGCATAATGATAATGTGTCCCTTCCTCTGAGTTCCTCTTCTTGATGAATAGTCCTGCTTCAGTGCTCAGGAGGACTCAGAACACTGAAGACTGAGTAAGGAGTGAAGCAGGGTGATGCATTGCAGCCTTAACTACCCAGCCACAGCAAGACACAGTTACAGAGTGCTGTTGTTATCTGTGAAGGATCCGTTCATAATTGAATGCAAAATGAGGCAAATATTGGAGATAGCGTAACAAACATTGCCACAGCAGATAACTTAATTAGGGTATTTCTCGCTGATGGAGACTAATGGGTGTATTTTGTGCTGAGGAATGTTAATACTGCTGCAATAAGAGGGGATGTGATTGGTGCTACAGTGTTTATCACATTCATCAGGCTACTTTAGCCAGGAGCACCATCACAAGCACAAAGCAACAATCTCCCTCCCTGCTTAATTATCGCCTCCTCTTATGTGCCAGTTGTGTGGCAGTTTCTCTCCTGCCTGTTCTTCAGTTCTGCTTCTTCTGCAAGAATGCATGGCTGTTTCTGTTGCCTTTTCTGTTGCCTTTTCTGTTGGTGTTTCTGTTGCTTTTGCTGTTTCTGTTATGGTTTCTGTTGCTGTTTATGTTGCTTTTGCTGTTTCTATTGCTATTTATATTGCGGTTTCTGTTGCTGTTACTGTTTCCATTGGTAATAATATTGCTGTTGCTGCTCTAGTTGTTCTTCTGTTCTGTTGCTGTTTCTATTGCTATTTCTGCTGACCATTCTATGGCTGTTGTTTCTGTTGCTGTTTCTGTAGATCTAGATTCCAGCAATTGCTATTCCTATTGCTGTTAACTGATGCTGTAAGAATGGCTGTTTCTGTGGACTGTTTCTTTTGCCTTGTTTTCGATTTTAGTCACACCACATGGTGGAATGCTCAGCAACTTCAACGTGTTTATTTGTAATTGTGCCGTTATTGTGATCATGCTGGTTAAGTACAGTGTTTCACTATTGGGCCAGTTGCTAGGCAGCAGCAAGGGCAGGTTGCCATAGTAAAGAGTTTAATTTTGGGATGATAAAAGTTATTTTCTTGTGCGAAGAAGCATGTTCACTAAAATTTTAATGTTTAATTTCTCTCTTCGTACAGGATGAAATATATATTTTCATGTTTCACCCGTTACACAAACTGGGAATCGATACGTTTGGAACCTGGGTCCTGAAGTAAGTAGCCCATGCAGCATACTAACGCTGAGCTCAGCGCTTTGAATAACGGAATGGAGTCATTTTTTGGCCACAGAACATTCAAAAGAAGGAAACAATTTCTAAACAATGGTGTTTTTAGCCCGGATCAGTGTAATTGTTGTGTGGGCTTGGAATTAAGCTGCGTTGTAACTACAATTCAACTTTGAAGGTTTCTTGGGTGGGACTTATCTGCTGCTGGCTTAACATCTCAACATAATGTTTGTTTTTGATCAAAGATAGCTCTTCCTTTTTCTGGCTTTATTTCCGCCTCTTTCTGCCTTTTTGATGCCGTTAAGTGGCTGGCGGAGAAGAACCAGCCGCTTTCGGGGTCCTAATCTTGATTGAACTCGCTAAACAGAGGTCTGAATTATTGCATCCACAATGTTTGAAAGCTATATCAAATCTGCGGATAACACTTAGATATGGAGTGTTTGACATGGAAGCCTGGATTAACCCGATATTGCTGGCTGGCTGCCTGGCCAATTTGATTCCACTCTCCTGTGATCAAAGACAAACAATGTGGACACCCAGACTGATTCGATCATGTCAATTTTCATGTCCTCCTCCCCAAATGACATTTGTCTTGGCCCAAGTTGCAGAGCTCTCAAGTCTGTTTGTGTCTTTGTGAAGCTTCAAATACACTGTATTAATGCTGCTTTCTATATCTGTGCTGTATAAAAAGATGATTTTCAAAGAAGAATATCAATCAGGCTTACCATCAAAAGACATTAATTTGCCACTTCTAGTTGCTAGACCGATGACCACCAAAGACATTCCATCTATCATAACCAATTACAGCCGACTTTTTGGTTCGGGTAGTAAACTTGAATATCTTAATGTATCGCAGTTTCTCCGATATGTTGTTTTCTTCTCCATTTTAAAAGAATATTTTATCGTCATCATATTATGTTGTTGTATTGGAGCTTATTTTCCTCAGCATTTGAGTCGTATCCGCTGCTCGTAGAATTATAAATTGCTTTTGCGAAACGGGTCTGACCTTTGAATCTGCTGTTCCCCTCGCAGACACTTGATCTCTCTGATCATTTCTCAGACTTATTTATGTCAAGTTTCAGACTAAAAGCAAATATCTTAATCCTGTTGTGTGGTCTGTATTAAAAGAGGGGCAAAAAAGCCAGATTGCTTCTCTGAGTTTGCAGATTATGCTCGATGGGGGCACAGGATGTGATTTTTTGTGTCTCAATTGTGGAATGTACTCCCCTTGAAAGTTGCTCTGGGACCTCGTTTCTGATAGGCTGCTTCTGAAGTCCTGCTCTTGTTTCTCCAATGAAGATTCTTATTACAATGTCACAAGATGATCTGTGGAGGGTATACATAAAAAGCCTTGGTATTAGTGTTTAATGTCCGGATCACCAAAGATCATAAAGGATAAATGAAAAATGAAACTGGAAGTTTTTGAGTTTTGCTTCAATTTGTCTCAGATGCAACTGATCAAGAACTCAGAACACTATGATCAGATCAATATGTAAACTTGAAGCCATATTCTGTGACATTTTTCGGGTTTTCAGGCAAAAACCTATATTGGGCCTTGGGCTGCGGGACGTTGCCTTTTATTAAGTTAATTCCCGATACAAAAAGCCTTTATTAAATGAATTATTTCTTCAGAATGCCCTATTCTTTGTACACCTAAGTATAAAACTGCCGTGGTTGTTTTTGGGGCCTCGGGCTGTGTGAGGTGGCCTTTTAATTAGTTAATTCCTAGTTACATTAAACCTTTATTAAATGAATGCCTAGTTCCAAAAGTCCTATTCTCTCTTCAACAATGTATAAAACTGTTGTGGTTGTTAGTGGGGCCTTGGGCTGCGGGAACTGGCCTTTACTAAATTTATTCTCAGTAACAAGAAGCCTTTATTAAACGAATTCCTCATTCCGAAAGCCCTATTCTTTCCATATTAAAGTATAAAACTGTAGCGGTTGTCAGTGGGGCCTTGGGCTGTGGGAGGTTGCCTTTTAATAAGTTAATTCCTAGTTGCAACAAACCTTTATTAAATGAATGCCTCGTTCCAAGAGCCCTATTCTCTCCACAGGGAAGTATAAAACTGTTGCGGTTGTTAAGTAGTGGAACCATGAGCAGGCCTTCAATAAATGAATTCCTCGTTACAAAAAGCCTTTATTAAATGAATTCCTCTGAAAGCCCTATTCTCTCCACAGGGAAGTATAAAACTGTTGCGGTTGTTAGTGGGGCCTTGGGCTGTGGGAGCAGGCTTCTAATATATTAATTCCTAGTTACAACAAACCTTTATTAAATGAATGCCTCGTTCCAAGAGCCCTATTCTCTCCACAGGGAAGTATAAAACTGTTGCGGTTGTTAGTGGGGCCTTGGGCGGCGGGAAGTGATTAGTGGAGATGAGAAGAGGAAGCTTCAGCCAGGAGTGACACCACAGATCAATCCTTGGTTATGAAAAGGCCCTCCATCGCCAGTCCATCTCAAAGTCCAGATCCGGGGAAAGCCCGGAGATGTTGCTTGGCCTGATTTATTTCAAAAGTTCCTTGCAAGAAAGCTCGGCAGGTGAGATTATCACTAATCTTGTATCTTGGAGGCATTTAGTGTTGATACGAGCATCATGGAGATTTACTAGCCGGCCTGTCTTTATAAAGCGTGCCTGTCATCTCACAGCCAGCTCCCTGTATCTCTTGAGCCCCTGCTAACTAGTTATTACAACGACGGATGGCCACGGACAACCTTCCCATATCACCCTCCCCCCTCATTCCGCCGGGAGATACCTACCCGCCATTGGGCCAGCATTAGTGCAATAGCCGATTGTTCGATTTATCGCTGGCTCACAGTAGGATTCTTGATAATCCTTCATATTGAGTGTCTTTTGTCTTCAGTCTGCAGCCATGCATCTCTACATATCTTTCCAGTTCTTTCAAGTTCTTTTGAGTCCTCCAGCTATCTTTGTCTCATGAACTTGTCTTACTTATTTTGTTTTCCAGTTTCAATTTCTTCGCGTCTGCGGTGTTCTTTTCCGGTCGGCCACCTTTTCTTTTATTCATCTCGCGCTTTTGTGACCTCTGAGAAAATCAACGGCCACACTGGAGCGTTGTGCATTTCCATCCCTCGACTGAGTGTGCTTGCCTTTGCTTTGCTTCACTTTCCGTTGGTTTTCTTGGGTTTCCTTTGGTTTGGTTTCCTTTGGTCTTGCCCTCTTCAACTTGTCTCCCTCTGAGCCATTCATCGCATTATTCTCCTCTATCAAGCCGGTTTCTTTTTTCCTGCCGTCAATATTTTGCCTGATATAATTCGGCAGATGCAAGGCCCGCGCGGTGGCCATGGGGTGTCCTGGCCCGGCGGCCGGTGTCGGGTGTTCTTGCTAGATGGATTTTCGGTGCTGGGCCGAAAGAGGAGGCAGACGGTGCAAGTGGATGGGTGTTGGGAAGACTGTGATGTCTTTGCTGGGCAGGATGCTGAACCAGATGCTGAGCCAGATGCTTGGCTCGAAGCAAGCGAGATGCAGTCCCAGGCCGAATTCGTCCAGATTTTTATTTGGCATTGCGGCTTGTTTCGCGGCTTATTTGCAGCTCTTTCCTGAAGTCTTTTTGAGTATTCAGCATTCGTCCCGGTGGGTGACACGAATGTCTATATGCTGCACCCCACACGCCACAGCGCCCCCTCTGATCAGCATCCTTGTTACGTAAGAATGGAAGCAGGCTGCTGCAGATGCTGCAAGGGGATGTCCTGCATCCCAATGTGTCCTTCTCTTACAGTTGACCCCTTTCCATTGCCCTGTGCTGCTGCTTCACTTGTACACAGGTTGTGTAAGCATTACTACAGGACCGCAGTCAATACTCGGTTGGATAATGCAAGTGTCGCAGTCGTGAAATAGTATCAAATATACATTATTGATTCTTGTAAGTATAGGGCCTGATAGGTTTGTTTTTTGGTAGCTGCAACTTTCTCCTCAAGGCTTTCGGTATTGGGATGATATTTTTGACAGGCATCGGATGTTTTGCTGCTTGCCTGTGGTTGGGAGTTTGGCAGCTGATCGTGTGATCTGTCCCAGCATACATCCCACATGAAGTGCCCCTGGCGGACGGCTGGGAAGCCGGGTCAAGCGCGGTGGGTGGCCGGGTCAAGATGACCAGCGAATGTCCACAACAGAACCACCAGAACACAGGAGACCATTTGAGACCAGAGGATGCCATAGGAGACCAGAGGAGACCAGAAGAGACCAGAGGCTACAGATCTGACCAGATGGTGGTGTGCCGCCCCCTGGCGTCCATATCCGATGCTTAGGAGGGGGGGTGTAGTCGATCCCTGCCGATACACGACCATTATGCAACTATTAGATGCCTATAGACGACACAGCTGCCGATACTCTTTCCTCTACCACTTCCGCTGGCGGTGTTCTATCTATTTTGTATCGATGGTCACTCCGTATGTCCAATGCGCCTTGTAGCTGACACTGTGGTTGTGGCTCTCCCGACACCGTCCTGTAGCCACCGTCCTGAAACCTACGTCCTGTAGCCACCGCCCTGTTGCCACCAAGTAGTTCCTGTCCTGTGGCCACCCAGCGCTTGTCCGTTTCCCATCTGACCACCTCCGCTGACATTCAGTGTCCATCCGCCCCCTGACAGCAACAGGAATTGGCAAGCTATGGACATTGGATAGCATGTCATCCTGTGAGCATGCCTGCAATTGTTTATAGCTGTGTGTGTTGTGACAGGCTTCTACACCACACAGAGACATTGATACACTCAGTGAAACAGCCACTACACAAGCAAGCCAAAATGGCCTGTCACACAGCAATTGGCCACTGGACTGTCACATGCACAACAGTTGACCACTGGACTGACCGCAACAGACCACTTCTTACACACTTCTTTTGTGCCTTTGGCATGTTGCCAAGGCTCATCAGAACCTGATTTTTTGCCACCCTTTTGACTCATCAGCACCCTTTCTGGACAATGCGTCTGATTCTGGGATACTGATTCTGCTGCTACTGATTGCACAGACACCTTGAGAAGAGATGAGAAAGGATGCTGACTTCAAGCTGGTCATCCCGTCTTTTGTTGCCGTCATTGTATGGCTTTCATCTGCATCTGACACAGCAATATGAGGCTGGCTCTAACTGGGTCAACTGGACACAAAGTAGGTCAAGGATGCGGAGATGATGGGATGGATGAAGGGCAGTGGTGATGAGAAGTTGCTGCTGCTGCTGCGGTATACTCTCTGTTGAAGAGAAAGGTTGCTTCTGGCCCTGCAACCCACATCCCTAAGCTACACTGTACTGGCAACCACTGACAAACCCTTGCAACTACTGGTAAGCAATGGCTAGCACTGGCTATAGCACAGCCTCTCTGCTCCCTCCCCATGCCTCCTTCTGCCCCAGCTCCTCCGCAGGGGGTAGTATTGACCGACCATCCAAGCTGTGAGCTGGCCAGATTGTCATCTCCTAGCAGGTCTCTGCTTTAGACCGGGATCAATGCCAAATTATTCATTCAGGATATCTCCGGCCAAATCTACGCACTGCAATTCTTCCCCTTCGCCAATAATTACAGATCCCAGCCAATCTTAATTGCCCGATTTTCTTATCACAATTTTTGCACGTTTCCTGAAATTACTATTATTTTCTAGCTCCTCTTATCCTCAGGCGTGGGTAGACAGTGGTTGGTTGGAGGGGAGGTGCCTTGAGGAGGAGAGAGGAGGGGAGGGGATTCCCTTTGGCTTTGTAGGGTGACAGTCTGACCAAGATGGTCGCAATCATCTTGGCTGATCATATGAATTTGCACAATAAAGACAAGTGAGCAAGTATAAACCAGCATTAAGCACAGTAATCTCCAACTTGTGAAAGAGCTTGATATTGCATTGAATTTTGTCTCTACAAGACTGAAAATGAAAAGCGTTGAGCAGCGTTGTTGGGTCTCTGGAAATTGATAAAAGTACACGGGGTCTGCTATTTACATGACACAATTTTCGCATTGATATAACCGTTTTCAGAATAAAATAAGAGTAAACATGACAACCGAACAACTCGTTTTGAGTTTCAGTTGCAATGAAAAAACCGAAACCGAACTGAGATTTCGGGACAATGCTACATTTTGTTAATCTCAGGGGGCTTTGAAATTGGCCTTTCAAGAGTTTTAAAAATTCTCTACACACCTGTTCAGAGTGACAATCTAGTATCTACAACCCGGAGAGCCTAATATTGCATTGCGTTATGTGAGTGCTTCTTTTACACACAAATTTCAACTTGGAAAGATGTTTTTTTGCCAGTTTTGTTTTTGTGTATGTTTCTGCTCCACATATAGAAATGCCTTCTCCTGCTAATGCCAGTGGCATTGTCGTGGCATTGGGGAGCCATGGGATGACATCAAAGGTGAATCGGCATTAAATGGTCCACGCCACAAACAGATAGGTCTCCCATAAAACGAACGTGGCACTTTGAACTGAATTTTAAACCTGGATTCCGCTTGAAATGCAAAAGTGTCATTTTATGACTTAGGAATCCTGTCAACAGCTGCAGAGTAAAAAGCCAGCAAGGCCAGCCTCTTTTTCAATTTCCACTTCAGCCTCGTTTTAACTCTCTCATCCTCTCCGGATCCCTCTGGTTCTCTTCTGGATCCCTGATCCCGGAGATCCCTGGAGGTTTTGCTGGTGATTAATGGCCATCCCCAGGTCATTTCAGCAGATATTTTCTTTATGGATTGTCTTCTCTTGAAATAGGTGGTGTTCATGTCTTAAGACATCTGCAAAAACAAAAGTATGTTAGACCTTTGATAAGTTCGTAATTGAGTTATATGTGAACTGTGCTGCTAATCAAAGATGGTACGTATTGCAAGTTTACAAGGATCGGTGCATCTTAACAAAATGACAAGATGCTCTCAATTTTATGAGCATATTGGAACTACAAGTTAAATGGATTCAAGTTAATGGTTTTTGGGTGTTGCTTCATTTGATTTGTGTCATAGCTTTTATCTGAAATTCAGGCAACTTCTGCCAACTTTTCCCAGGTGGTAAAATTGCAAAAGATTATTTTTTCATGTAGAACTTATCTTCAGAAACAGCCAAAGCCCCCCTCACTGACAAAACAATAAGCCAGACTCACTGATTACCCAGATCAACAATTAGCTTCACTGAACAACAAGCCAAGCTCAAAAACAAGCCAACCTGAGCAACTAGCCAGGCTTAAAATAATAAGCCAGACTCACCAGTTAGCCAAACTAACAATCAACCAGACTCAACAATAATCCAGACTCAATGATAAGTCAGACACAACAGTAAGCCTGTCTCAACAGTGAACCAGACTGAATAACAAACCAGACACAACAATAAGCCAGGCACAACAATAGCCAGACTCAACAATAAGTCAGACTCAACAACAAGCCAGACTCAAAAGTACGAGAATGTGTTCAAAGCTAGAAATATCCAGAAATAAAGCTCAATATCTGCACAATCTGCACATTACGTTGTACACATTGACTTCCGAAACACTATACGAAAAGTCCTCGGACCACTAGAATGCCAGTACAATTCTAGAAGAAGTCCAGAAAAAGTCAAGAAGAGCATATTTATATAAAGAACTTAAGAAGAGCGGAGCGAAGTGAGTGAGGAGCCCTCTGACTTGCCGGTGGTGAGCAAACCTGGGATTGTTGCATCTGTGGCACTTTGTGCTGGTCTGCCTTTGAAGTTGTCCTGTGGGAGGGAGACTGGTCTGGAGTCTCTGTCAGCTGATCTATGGCCAAGCAAGGACCATGGCTAGGGCAGCCATAGGACCATATAATACCAGTGCATCATACTACTGTTGGTTTTATAGGCACTATTGGGCTGTTCCTGCTGTGTGTGCCATGTAATAGGTCATTTTATTAATTTTCATTCACTTGGTGCTCTCCCAGAAAGAAGTCAAGACTGCTTTCTCAGCAGTTGGAAAGTCAGTGTTGTTTTTGCTCAGTGTTGAAACTTCCTGAAGTCAATACCTTGAATGGCTGTTGTTGAGTCTAGCAGGTTGTTGATTCTGGCTTGTTTTTGATTCTGACTTTGTTGGCAAGTATGGCTTGTTGTGTCTGGCTGGTTGTTGTGTCTGGCTGGTTGTTGTGTCTGGCTTGTTTTTGAGTCTGGCTTGTTGTTGTTTAGTCTGGCATGTTGTCAAGTCTGGCTTGTTGTTGTCAAGTCTGGCTTATGTTGTGTCCAGCTTGTTGAGTCTAGCTCACTGTTGAGTCTTGCCTAACGTCTTAATATTGAATTTTATTGAGTCTGCATAGCCTGTTGTTGAATATATGTCTTGTTGTTGGGTGTGGCTTGTATTAGTTATTTGCGAGGAAAAAGCTTAGCATGAGGGAGAAAATATACAAAATTTGGAATTATGCTTCGGTTTTTTTTACGACGATAAAGCAAAGAAGTCTTACGGAAACATAGTTAGTCCCCTAGTGTATTGGCTGGTGTGCTTAAATATTTAACAGAAGTAGAGAGACTTTCGAGCAAGCTGCTCTGTTTCTAGTGTACTTGTCAAGAGGGTCCCTAGTGGCTTAAACAGTTGAAGGAGTGCCCCACTAGTCCTTCTTTAGGTGGGGAATGCTGGAGATCACAGAAGTCTTAAAGGATGAAAGGACCGGACAAGGGTTATGTGCAGTTAGTGACCAATGGGTATGGATTCCCTGGGATGGGCATTGGATGGGACTGATCATTGACTGAATGGATGCACTGGATGTGGGTGTTTAGTGTTTACGTGGATTGATACCTGTTGATGGTCTTGGAGCCAATGGAATGGACAGGATGGTAAGAAATGGCCTTGCATGGGAAAATAATGGCATGGGATGGCAAGGAATTGGAATAGAATGGCATGGGATGGCAAGGAATTGGAATAGAATGGCATGGGATGGCAAGGAATTGGAATAGAATGGCATGGAATGGCAATGAATGGTAAGGAATTTAAATAGAATGGCATGGAACGGCAAGGATTTGGAATGGATTGGCATGGGATGGCATGGGATGGCAATGAATGGTAAGGAATTTAAATAGAATGGCATGGGACGGCAAGGATTTGGAATAGAATGACATGAGAACCAGGAATTGTATGAGCTGGCAACAAATGACAATAAATGGCGTGTAACCACATGGAATGACTGTCAGGTGTGGGGTGGCTATGGATGGCATAAAATGGCACAGAATATATCAACAGGTTTAGGTAATGCCAGGGAATGGTTAAGAATGACAAGGAATGGCATGATTGGGATAGGCTTGGGGATGGCTTTGCATGGTTGAAATAACAAGGAATTGCTTTGGATGATAATGCCATTGTAAAGAGGAATGGCAAGGAATCGCTATGGATGGAACAGAATGGCAGGGTATTGCAAGACTGTGTGACAGGAATAGCACTGAATGGCAAGAAACTGATGTTAGGGAACATGTAAAGAATTGCACTGATAGTCCCTGTTCATGAACTGGATGGGGTTGCACTGGATGGGACTAGATACCTGTTGATGGTCTTGGAGCCCATGAAATGGCTTGGAATGGCAGTGACTGTGGCAGGGCCTCTTTGGGGAGCACTGACTATTACTGGTTTTATGTGTGAGGTGCAGGGAGATAGCAGGGCCTGCAGCAGCCTGCGGGAGGCCAGATAGGTATATCAGTGGTGCAGTTGTTGCATGCAGCTGCAGTTCTCATTGCTGGACTGGCCCTCAGGCCAATTATAGACGCTTCTGTTGGTCAGTTGCAGCTCCAATTACATGGCAATCAGAGCCTAGCTGGTCATCCGCTGGTCATCTGCAGGCAGAAATAAATAAAACATGACCACTGATTGACCAGTCCTGTCCAGCCTTCCTCATAATTACATTGCTGCAATATTAGGAGGAATTGGAGCCGAGAGGAGGAGAGGGGAGGGGGGAGGCTGAGAAAGCATTGATCATCTCCCTGGCTCATTGCAGGGGATAGTGCTAAGCTGCTCATTGTGTCTCCTCCAAGAACTCCATAAGAAGATCAGGCCAACCATCCCATATCTAGTGCTTCTTTCCTATTTATGTTCATCATATATACATTGTTGTATATACCAGGCATTGCCAGCTGCATATGATATATACCAGCAATAATAGGACAATTATGTTATGTGCACATTCACCATTTAAATCGTAGTCATATGCAATGAGATATTATTTCCACACACATTTCACTAAATTATTTTCATAAATGGCCTGTGTGCTAAATGCTTTTTAGATACATTGAGGTTTGAATTTAATTTTAAAATTTCTCTGACTTTTAGGGGATACAAATAACGACAAAACAATCAGGTTGGTCTGCTTGGTCAACCAGTTGTTATAACATATGGGTTTGGTATGCAAACACCCATGAACCTTGGTGAAGTCCATCATACCTGCAGGTCAGTGTAATTGGAAGCTGGGGGAATAAAATATTTGAAAGACAGATGAAGCAAAATTCGAATTATTTTCAGATTGATATTATTTACAAATAGTTAGCACAATGAAGTCCTGAACTGATCTGGTTATCAATCATTTTTTCCACACTGGAAATTTGGACAGCTCACTTGAATCTTCAAATGCTGTAACTCCTGTCAGTGCTCGGAAGTGGCCAGCATGCACGAATGAACTTTGATCTTTCTGATGAAGTGGCCTGCTGGTCAGATCTGGTCAAATTGCTGAAATTGGATTTCGAATTGAGAGTGGACTCATGAATTCATAATAGATTGATTAGGTTGATTAGAATGGAGACTTTTGCTCATTTTGATTCGATTTCAAAGCCAGTGGAGTAGTATGAAGCCCCCAACTCTGGTTTGTTATGACATGATTTTGCAATCCAATCAGACCAACATGTGTCAGGTCAGGTGGGGGGTCACATTGGGTCGTAATTGGGTCAAGTCAAGGTCGCTGCCAAGGTCAAATCCAAGGTCACGTGGTGGAGGAGGCATGCTGGGCGAGGGATGGACAGGAGGAGGGGAATTAAAAGTGGGAACTGCCACAGGGAACTGTCTTTATTACAGCCTTTGGGAACTGTTAGAGGGAACTGCAGGTGGTCCTTGATCAACTTATTGCACTGGGTTGCCCTGAATTATGGATTTGATGCACTGAATTCCCAAGAACTGTCTCCCATGTTTGATGAGGATGTTTCCAAGCCATTATCTGAATTTATATGGGAAACCATGTCATTTATTGGCCATCTGTACATTTTGGAGGCTCTCTTCTGAAAAAGATATCACGATGATTCTTTGATTACCTAATAGTTTACCTTGTGTCAAATTGTTGATGTACTTCAGGAGCTCTTTTGAGTTGCATATTAATCACTCTGGGCTCATTGGCAATCAGTTTTCCAAATCATTTTGAACTTGGCCCTGTGTTATCTCTCATTTAGGCACTCTTCTGAATATGTATTCAACATTTCATTACTTTTCACTTGGGAAACAGACTGTTTGTTTCAAGCTTTTCATTGGTGTCGGTGATAGCTATTGTTTATTTTCCCTCAGTAGCTTGGTGTCAATGTTAAACAACCTGTATACCATTTAGGATGGTTGGTTTGGCTAGCCACTGCAGTAACGGCCTTTGGCATCCAGTGAAATTTTCAGAGTTGAAAATTATAAATAAAAGTTGTTTCCTAGGATGCAGTGTTTCTTTAATTGCTCTACAAAAATGTAATTGGATCTTTTGCTGGACAGGGCTTGATGTTATGTTGTTACAGTAGTTTTAATAAACATGTGTTTCTTTTCAACATGTTACATAGCATTTTACTTGTAAGCTGAATGGTTCGCGAAGCCAGCTCTAGCCAGTCAGATCACGACAGTTACTGTCATGGTCAGATTAAGCTAAAATCAGATTAAGAAAATGATACTAGCAACTTGACAGGAAATTCATGTTTATTGAAACTGCTGTAGCTCAATTCATTCTCCAATGACCAATCTCAACTTCAGTTTGTCATTGATTTTAGTTTGTTTCAAAGAAATCTGCATTTTGCAAAGTGATGTCAACAATAGGCAATGCATCAATGTGCACAAATCCTTTATGCAGAATGGTTTCATCCGCAGAGTGGCTGTGTGCACTTCTGTGCTGTTCTGTGAACTCTTGGAAGTGTTTTTCGTAGTTTGCGATTGATGAGGATTTGATGAGATGAGATGGTTACTGAGATGCCTTCTGCTGTTGTCCTTTTAGGTACGAGATACCCTGCTGCTGTTGCTGCTGATATCGGTGCTGTAGCAGGGGCGGATCCAAACGATAGTTGGGAGGGAAGCTATGACTTTTACCCCCAAGAGAACTTTGGCGTCTAAGAACAATTTTTTCTTCACATGAAAACGCACGACAAACTTTTTATCACACTTTTAACATTACAGTACCTCAGCTACGGGTGGAAATAAACTTTTTATTTATTCAGTGTCAAGAGGGAAACAAACTTCTTTTTTTTTCACCAAAAAGCCATAGCCCCCTCCCCCTCAAAGATCATCTGGTCGGCCCATTAGTATTTGGGGCTGGGAGTGTTTCAGTATTCGTTGGCCATCGTCATCCATATTTACTCCAAAATACTATTTATCTATTTTCTAAGTGGTCTAGGAGAGTGGTCATGGGAAACCCCCAATACCCCCCCCCCCCTGGATCCGCCACTGGGTTGCTGTTGATGGTGGTGATGAGGAATCAGAGGATGCTTGGGTTGCTGATGTTGGGCTGTTGTAGCTAAGGGTACAGCTGCTGGGGGTGACATGTCATGTGACATAAAGTGAGGTCATTTCTGAGGTCATCTGTCAGCTGGACATTGCCTGGTCATTCTTCAAACTGCTAAGTCTGTCCCCCTTCCTATTGCCCCCCCCCCCTCTATCAGTCTCTTGACGGGATTACGCCTTCAATTCGAGTAATTGTGTTAACGTCGTAGCTGTGAAAAGGAGGCATCCCACAATCCCCTGCGCCCATTGTTCCACTGGTCCACTCCCTTGGTCAGCTGACAGCCGACTGGTCCCATGATAAGTGGCTCAGTCCTATTGACCAGTGATAGCCTCCTGCTCCTCTGTTCCTGCTCCATTCCTTTTCAAGAACGTGTCAGATCTCCCCATGATATGAAAATAATTCACCCTTCATTGAAAATGCTTTACAGCTGTCTGACTCAGCTTTTTTGCCAGCTCAGGTATTAGTTGACACTTCTACCCCTGTGATGGACGCTTTCTAAATCTCTTCTTGAATCGATATCATCTAGTGCTTTTTGTTAGAACTAAATGTAGGCCTATGTTGCTACGATTTTATCTGACTGTATTTTATATACAAATGATATTTTCTCACAAAATGCTTCTCACTAATGTTTGGCCCTCTGATTAGCTCTCATTTGTATTGCAAAGTCTGTATTGTAATTTCAGATACCATCATAATATTATGTACTCTATACTTCTAAAATCATGTAATTATTAAAAGAAAGTTTTGTACAATGGACAAGTGCTTCCTTTGAAAAAATAATGAAAAACAAAACAAACCTGATTGTTTAATTATTTGTCCGAATAAAATCATTGTATTCCCACTTCACGACAGCCCTACTTTTGCTCACTCAATTTGCCTTTTATCTGCTGACCAATATTTCCCTTAATGAGCATTTGTGAGGAATGCACCAGTCTGATATTATATGGCTGGCAGTAACAGTAATTAAGCGAATTAATCAGATCATCCCCACAAGATCACTTTTTGTGTATTAATCACTGCAGGGTGGGAGGGGGCTGTGTCATGTTACTCTCAGCCCTTGATTTCTGCAAAAATGTAATTGGAAATGTGTTTTGGGGGTTATTTACGGGGGATAGGGGGTCTGCCCTTATACCCTCACTGGACAAGCCATAAGTCACTGGAAAGGGGGGGGGGGTAAAGGGGGCAAGGGGGGGGGCAAAGGACTAGCTTGACAAAGGGACATTACGAAATCCCACAGGAAATCACAATTAGCCCCCCCCCTTTCTGACCATAAAAAGGACAGTAAAAAAAAAGCCAAATCTGCAAAAATGTACTCTCTGTACCAATATCTCTGTAAACATGATATAGAATTAGATCGTCCTCATTTCAATGAATGCATAATATTGCATATCAGTGATATGGTCATCTGGTATCACTCAATTGTGGTCGTCCTGATATCAATGGCTATTTTAGTTTACCAGGTGTCACTGTTTAGTTCATATACTATATTCTTAGTAATCCTGATATTACTGTATTTATCTGATATCACTGCATGACAGGGTTATTGTAATACCAATACACTCTGAAAATCCTGACATTACTGAATTATTGTAGTCATCTCATTGGCAGCTCATAACTTGAGTGCTTCTGAATAACTCATTCCTATTTTGCATTCAATTTATTATTCCATTAATTAATTGAAATAGACATGGAATGTCCATGCTGACACTGGCTACCCTCTTCACCCCTGCAACTCACTGAAAACATCTTTGATTTATCAGTTAATTAATTAACTAATTACTAAAACACTTAATTCACCAGTTACAGTATACTATCAATGCTCAAAAATTACAGCTAAGTTATACAAGTTCCTGGTGGTCCCTTTTGACTGTTTGATAACTTCAGTTTTAGATAGACAGATAGATATATTATATAGATAGATAGATAGATAGATAGATAGATAGATAGATAGATAGATAGATAGATAGATAGATAGATAGATAGATAGATTGATTGATTGATTGATTGATTGATTGATTGATTGATATGGTAAGTGAAGTCCTCTAACTCGAGTCCTCAACATGTTAAACATTTACCCCTTGTGAGGGATCTTTCGCTTGCCTAGCATAGACACTGGCATACGGGCCGCCAATATAACATTGCATCCGAATGACTTCCAGCTGGGTTTTTGCTCTTGAAGGTACTCTGAAAATGTTTCAGGTTCCCAATCTGGGCTTTGAACCCATGCGGCCAAGACCTTCAGAAGAAAAGGCCTTGCCTCTAACAACTCAGCCACCCAGTTGCAGCAGGTCCTACCCTTCACATTGAGATACAGATGTGATTATACACTATTATATTATAAGGGGATTGCACTTTTATAAGGTAGATAGATCAAAGAGTTGGAGTTAGTTTGTGTATAAGTTTAATGATGTCTGAATCAATATGGGATTACAAGAGCAAGAATGCAAGATGAAGTCTTTCTTTGTTAATATGGAATGACTTGAACGCACCTGCTCTCTGCCACACCCTTCTTGCATTATGTTGCAGTTTTAGGTTACTTCAGTACAACAATCTGTAATTCTGCTCCTATTGTTTGCTGTAATATTATGACCTTGTTGTTGTTGATGACTTGATGTGTCTTATATGTAAGCTTTGTTGCTGAAAATTATGATTTGCTGTGACAAAGTGTATGATCATATCTGACACCTTATACTCATTACTCAGTACATAACTCAGTGACTTGGTCAATAGTCATAGTCATTCCATTCGGTATGCATAATGGAGTTTTTATTAATATTCATAAAATATGGCCAAGGTTATGCCAAAAAATTTCGCCTCTTGTTATACAAGTAGTATCACAATGAATACACATCGTTTTCTCAGCAAAAGTGATCAAGTCTGCAATGTTATGTTATTAACATGTGAAGAATAGTCATTTCACTGGAGGGTTTTCCCTGGAAGGCCTAAAATGTCTTGCTCTTGGAAAGCTTAAAATGTCAGTGAATAATGTATGGATGGTATATTTACACTAGTACAACAACAAACTTTTGAGAAATGAGCAGTGAGAGTAAAATGTTTAGTGATTCAGCTTCAGTACTGCTTCCTTCGACTGCTGAGGCAGGTATGTGTGATGGGATGCCAGGGATGCGGGGCACAAAGAAGATGCTTGGGTGCCGCAGTCGCCGGGAGATGGGCATGCTGGATCGTGTTGGATGTTTGTCCGGCATAAGTGGCGGGAATCGGGGGCCATAAATCGCCATGCGGAATAAATCTCCTACATCAGAAATTATCACCCGGCAGAATAAATTGCCACAAGAATCAGAACAGATTCAGAAGCTTCGGTTGATGCTCAGCGATTGATGGTCAAGGATTGATGGATGGTGTAGCTCAGGGCGCAGTTCTATCTCCCATTCATACTATACTCGCCACTGCTTTGATTATTACTGCTCTTCCATGCACTCCTCTGACTCCTATGATGGTGGTAGTGATGTACCTGCCTCTATATCACAATGTGCCTATAATCACAATGTAACTTTTCACTTTCTAATCAAAATGTGCCCATAAATCACAATGTGCCTCTCCGCTTTCTTATCAAAATGTACCAATAAACAAAATGGGTCCCATAATTCTAATAATAATGTGCCTGTAATCACAATGTGCCTCTCCATGCACTTTCTGATCAAAATGTGCCTATTTTCACAATGTGCCCCCTCATTCTGATGACAGTGTACTTGTGATCAAAATGGGCCTCTCTGCTTTCTAATCACAATCGGCCTATAATCTCAATGTGCTGCCCCAGTTTCTAATCAAAATGTACCTATTATCAGTGTGCCATCTATAGTTCTAATCACAATGTGCATGCAATCAAAATGTGTTTCTCCATTTTCTAATCACAATGTGCCTATAATCTCATTGGGCCACTACACATTACCATCAGAATGTGCCTTTGATCACAATGTGCCTAATTCAATGTGCCTCTCTGCTTTTAACTCTAATGTGCCTATAGATGATCGAAATGTGCCGAATTTCTCAGTGTCTCTCTCAGCTTTATAATGATAATGTGCCTATAATCATGGCATGCCTGTAATCACAATGTGCCTTTTCACTTTCTTATCGCAATGTGCCTCTCCACTTTCTAATCACAATGTGCTGTAATGGCAATGTGCCTCGTAATCTCAGTGCTCGTAATTCACACTCTGTCCTTATCAGTCCCTACCTCCCCATCCCAGTGCTCTTGTGTGAATTGGTCAGCATCAATCTGGGCCTGTCACTGGACACTGCTCATGGGCCACACTCCTGCCTGCTATATATTGCTGTGTCACTGTGCAATTCATTCTCATGTCTGTGTTGGAATGTGTAATCTATCTCAGCTTATGTTGTTCTCTTTTCTGTATTTTCCAATGTTTCACAATAGTTATTGTAGGGGAGAGGCAGGTTAGTTGATACGCAAGGTTAGTTGATGATCATTTGAGAAAGTGTTGGCATTTGTAAGAAGCAGAATAAAAAAACACATGTTCTCATCTTGGTCAATGTAGAATCAGAATCAAGATTTAGGAGAAAAGTCAAAAAATTCAAAAATCACTGTTCCGAGTAAATTTTTGCTGAAATCTTGCATTTTTTTTTCTTTCGCTATAGTGAAGGATGATTCAAGGTAACTTAGTATATGGATAAGGTGTGTGAAAAGGCTTATTTATTAGCAATCAAAGATGACCTAGGTTAACCTGTGGTCCAGAGACCTGCTGTTTTCTGACATAATCGAGTGGATGGGTTTGTTGATACAGCAGATTGGTTAGGTTTTGTTGGCTGGCCTGGTCAAAATAACAAGCCTGACCTATTAGTACAATCATAATGCTAGATGTTACTCAGTAGTTTACATGAAAAAGCTCTATAGATGAATCTTAGATTGAAATAATCATGAGATCTCCCCCTCCCAACAGGTCGACCATCAGATCCGACTCACAATGGTAGCAGATATGCATCCATCGGAACAGAAAGCAGATCGGTGAAGGCGTATGGTTTTATAGTATCCTACCAAGGTGGAATTATGTGACTTTTTCTTTGCATTGTCCATCAGGGTTTGGTGTATCAACTAACCTGCCTGGGTGTATCAACTAACCTTACCAGGTGGGTTAGTTGATACGTTTGACATGACCTACTTTGACGCCATATGGGGTAAAAACTATCCAACAGAGAAAGTCAAGTTTCTCCATATATTTGAACAATGTATTTCCCCATGCACATGACTATTCGTCATTCCAATATCATCGTCCGTTTAGCTAGGAGGCGAGCTTTTCTGAAAAATGTCTCAACTAACCTGCCTCTCCCCTATTGAATCGGTGCTATGAGTGTTATAAAGGCCAGACTTTTTAATTTTTAGCTTCTCGGATATACCGCCTTAACAGATTTTCTGCCTGTGGAAAAAAATTGAGCTTAATGATTTTTATAGAATTGACATTATTAAAAATATTGAAATTTTTTTTTTCGTTCCGACCGACCCTAGTAAAAGTTCTTTTCGAAGACGAGAAGCTAAAAATCAATTAAGCCTGGCCTAAGTTGTCATTGCGTCGTTATTGGATGTAACAACTGTCCAAGATTGGTTAGTGTTGGTTTAGTTGAGCAATTAAACCTACCCTTTTTGCAGCAGCCTGTTACAAGTGATTGGGCATCAGCCATAACATGTTGGGCCTAATGTCATTTGGCAGCAGCAAGCAGCTCTAGTTATGGTGCCATAAACAACCTACAGAGCAATAAGCAAGCATTGTTAACCCCTGTAACAAATACAAACAAGGTCTGAAACTAGCTGAGTAAAATGTAGAGACTGGACAAAAAGCCAGGTCTCATTGCAGTAGCTTGAACTATGGAACGACACACAGGATGTGAAGCCAAGGCTCTTGAAAAGAGGAGAGTGGGGTTAGCCGAGTTGGTACGGTTCTCAGTTTTCAATCACTGGGTTCTGGGTTTGATTCTAGCTTGCGGGTCACCTGTACCTATGTTGGACAGCAGTTTCATATCAAGATATTGCCTCAGAGGGCTGCACTATGCTTACCTATATACATAAATTCTAAAAAGACTAACTGCAGTTACATGGGCAGAGTGTTGGTGATGTTCTAAGGATATCTCCCATGGAGAATGATTCCGGAATGAACGGTCTTGCACAACTTTGAACGCAAGCAAACTGGAAGTGGGAACTCCCTGAGAAGTGTAATTTGTGGGGAGGGCGAAGGCAAAAGCAAATTCAGGGCGAATTGATCAAACAATTTAGGGCAGGGATGAGTGGCCGAAGAGGGCAAAACATCTTTCCGCGGAGGCCCCATCGGGTGCCCCATTGGGTGCCCACTGGGTGACATGGAAAGCCCATTAGGGGAGGGTGTAGGACACACTGCCACGTCACGGCCACCAAGGGTCAGCCATTTGCCCTACAGACAGCAACATCTACTTTCCTGCTTTCTTTTATCCTCCTGCAACTCACAACTCCTTGTAATGTACATGGAGCACAGGCAGTCGCCACTCTGAAGTTCCCACTCGCAGTCCAACTAGAGGTAGGGGGGGTGTTAATTCAAAAATGTTTAGCTGGCAATCCGGGGACCATTCCAAAAGTTGTGGACAGTCATACCAAACAGAATGATACCAAAATTTTTGAAATTGAAAGGGTGTAACCCCCCTGTACATACCCTCTGAAGTTTTCGTGTTTCGCGACTACTCGCGAATTGCATTTTTTCACTGTTTTAGGGCACTTTTTTGCCACTAGTTCATCAGAAATATTGCAAAACCTCTCAAAATTTGCAGAATAGCCATATCTAATATATCTAAACATAAATTTAACATTTTCAAAAATTATTTTTTAATATAATCTTTGTAAATCACGTTCTTAATGAATTTTCAGCAATTTTTGCAAGTACAAGCTTGTGATACACTCTCGATCATGAATAAAGCACACTATTTGGCACAAATGGTTGAATGTAATTGCAAATTTGGCTGTTAGCATTCCAGCAAAGTTCATAAGGAAGAACCAGTCATCTCTCCCAATCCTAACAGTCTCATCTGCTATCTTTATATTACTTTTTTGCCACTAGTTCATCAGAAATATTGCAAAACCTCTCAAAATTTGCAGAATAGCCATATCTAATATATCTAAACATAAATTTAACATTTTCAAAAATTATTTTTTAATATAATCTTTGTAAATCACGTTCTTAATGAATTTTCAGCAATTTTTGCAAGTACAAGCTTGTGATACACTCTCGATCATGAATAAAGCACACTATTTGGCACAAATGGTTGAATGTAATTGCAAATTTGGCTGTTAGCATTCCAGCAAAGTTCATAAGGAAGAACCAGTCATCTCTCTCAATCCTAACAGTCTCATCTGCTATCTTTATAGGCCTTTTAAATTCACATAGTTTGGCTGACCGAACCCATATGTTTTAAAGATATTGTAATTTCCTTGTTTTACCCAGATTTGCTGCACCTGGGGTTTTTGTTGTAACATGATATTTTAGTGTGATATTAGTAGCAGTTACCATTGAGCCAGAGCATCATGTGGATTATGGCCCCTAAGCAGTGGTCACACTGTTAAAAACTTTGCGTAGAGGTACAGAAAATTCTGTAGGGCTACAGAAAAATCTGTTGGATAACTACCAGTTCAGAAAAGCTTACAGTTCCTGCTCTGTTTGCACACATTTCTGTAATCTGTTTACTTACATAATTATCTGTACAAGTACTGGCTTCTCACAGTGTATGTGCAGATATCTGTGAAATGCCTCATTCATTGTTACTGAGGTGTTGTTGTATCACAATTTGTTAATCTCTGTCATAGCTTTTAAATCTCACCTCTGAATAGAAACACAAAATGGATAATGAAAAAGGTTATGAAGGAACTCATTTGTATTTCTCAATCCAAACACCTGAGAACAGAGAAAGGTAAGATATAAATTCTCTATTTTAGAGAGAGGTGTGTGTAAGGTAAATGCAATTTGTTAGATTTACCTTGTGATAATGTAAGTGTAAATTTGTGGGTGCAGGTGCTTAAATGAGCTTTGAAATATGATGTGAAAGATGTGTATGTAACCAATCAACAAAGGGGAGACCGGGGTATGTTGTTCCACCCAATGTTGGTTAGAAATAAAAAACAAAACAACTAAAGAAGGCGATAACACTCTACCCATTACTATGTTACATGACTTAACCTGGTTAATATAATACTGCAATAAGCTTCTTTCAAAAATTAACTTTATTGTTGAAAATTTGATGTCCTGAGGATGGACAATAATGTTTCTCATTTGCACAATATTATTGGCAATTAGGTGATGTCTCTCCAGCTTATTGCTGATGGTAGGTAGTAGGCCTATCTGACATTTTGGGTTGTCAGATTTAATCTAGGATTTTTGGCAACTTATTTTATTTCTCATATATTGTCACTATTGGACATAACTTGCCTTAGGCATATTGTGATATAACTGAGATTAAAAATAATATTAATTAGACTTTCCAAGGAAACTTATAATTCCAGTGTTTGCCACATTTTGCTTTGTTTCGGTATACAACATCAATTTTTGAAGAGTTACCAGTAGTATCTCAGTATAGGTTTGGAGGAAAGGCACATTGTCAATCATTTGGCACATTTTTACCCTCCTAAGGACACGTTGGGCCACAATCTCTACTTTTTATTTATGAATAACTATGATCATATCCCTTGTCATCTGTCTTGAAAGCTGCCTAAATTATGCATGGGGAAAATGCTAAAAAAAATTGGGACAACTTGCCCTAACCTCCCCAATCCGAGGAAACTCAAATAAAGACATAAGAAACAATTCATGTTTGAGCTATAATGCTGTTGTAACTTGGTTCCCTGCCTCCTTGTCCAACAAGAAAACTATAATTGTTCTCCAACTTAACTGTTTTTTTGGCTCTTCTATGAGTTGTGGAAAATTTGGTATATCCATAAATTTACTCATGTACAAATTTGAATACCCTTGCACATTGACTTTCTGACTGATATTTTTCAACATAAATCTATTGTCTTAGAGGATTGTTTAATCACTTAAATACCATAACTATTATTTTATGATTATGATTTCAATCACAGTCAAAGCAGGTCTATATATTTCAATTTTTGGGTTGGTTGATGAGAGAACAAACAATTAACATGTAACTCATTTGTAAGATAATTGTAGTTTTGTAGAATATGTGTTATACATTACAATAATTTATCTTTTCAGAGATTCATCAGAAATGCCAATGGAAATGGATGATCAAGGCCTCTTCTCCTGTATTTATGTACTTGGAAGAGGATGTAGGAATAAGGCAAAAGGTCAACATAGATCCAGGTGACCCGTCCAGTATGGAAATTTAACCCAGGGTCCAGCGATTGGCAACTATGTGTGATACTTACTTTGCTCCGCGGACCAGAAATAACAACAACACAAAAGAAGCTTACAGATGTTATAATAATTTTGTTTTAAGTCCTAATGTCATCCAAATGATTATTGAGAGTGACTATATGCAGTTTTTTAAGAAATTGTGTTAATAACCAGAATTCATAGTATCTTACAAGACGTCTCTTGAAATAAAGTCTGATACAATAGTTTTGTGTGACATGATCAATGTATGATTCTGCATTTTGAGGTATATTTATAAAGATGTAAACATGTTAATCGTGCTGAAAGACGATTTCAAAAGAAACGAAAAATGCTACGGAGCATGTGAGTCTCATCAAATAGTGTGCATGTCTGTACCTACTCTCAGAAATTTGCTTCTAGAGTTTTACATAATTAAGTATACCTTCTATTATCATCATGTATCTGAAGAATGGCAAGGCTGATGTCACTACTGGAGAATATATTTTGAAGCCATGTGTTTTGCAAAATTAGTGATTGATGTCAAGTTATTCCAGACAATGATATCACTCCTTTATTTTTTCTCCATATCAATGATTTGGGTTCTTCCTCAGTATTAACGTCTGCTAAAAACATTTGGCTTCAGTGAATAAAAGAATTTTATGGTACTTTTGGCAACAACTATACCTACTACTTATGCTGGGTAGACACCACATTTTGGGGTTCAGTCATGAATTTTTGCTTGATATGTAACAAACTAATCCATCAGAACTTAAAGTTGGTGGAATAATGACCAAGTAATTAAACAGAAACAGCAAAGGTAGTTGACTGATTGGTTACAGTCTCTTGCTCCATTGGAAGTAGAAACTTTATTATAAATGAGCTCATTCAGCAGTTGGGTGACAGAGAGGTTAAGTGAACTGTCAAGAGCAAATCTCAGCTGGATGTCGTTTGGATGAGATGTTAAATTGGCGGCCCCTCGTATCAGTGTCTGTTTTTGGCAAGAAAAAGATCACTCAGATGCATGGGGTAAATATGTTGAGGGCTCTCACTGTCCCTTTTCCATCTCATCAACTAACCCTTGTGAGTGCCCAGAACTGGGCTTAGAGAACTGCATTTACCATATCTATCTATCTATCTGTCTATCTATCTTTCTATCTTTCTATCTGCCTTTCTATCTATCCAACTATCTGTCAACCAATAATATTTCAATCAACCTATCTTTCTTCAAGAAACTCATCAATAATTATTGATACCTAATCTATCTATCTATCTATCTGTCTATCTATCTTTCTATCCATCTATCCATCCATCTATCTATCCGTCTATCTATCCGTCTATCTATCCGTCTATCTATCCGTCTATCTATCCGTCTATCTATCCGTCTATCTATCTGTCTATCCGTCTATCCGTCTATCTATCTATCTATCTATCTATCTATCTATCTATCTATCTATCTATCTATCTGTCTATCTGTCTTTCTGTCTTTCTGTCTTTCTGTCTTTCTGTCTTTCTATCTTTCTGTCTTTCTGTCTTCCTATCTTTCCATCTTCCTATCTATCTTGCTATCTATCTATCTATCTAGCTATCTATCTATCTATCTGTGGTTGGTTAATGCAAAGCCTTTGCATGATGCTCAATTAAAAGGTCAATTTTTATTTTAAATAATGAAAAATGCTATTTTTAGCTTGAAGTAGGATAAAAACTCTAAAAAGGCCGAGACATTGATTTTAAAAGCAGAAATACATATAAGGTGTCAATAAAGGCAGGTTTTTAAAAATTTGGTCTGTGTGTTTTTTTCTCGCGTAGTAAGATGCCAAAATGGCTCAGTTTCCACCAAGACCCCATGGAACGAGGATTTAAATTCAAAAAGGTGCCTCCAGCATCATATAGTGCTACTTCTCTTCTTCATTCGACTTGTTTTTTATATTAGTGTTTTTATCATATTTTCAGCAAAAAAAAAAAATTTTCAATATTAAAGATACCGACATTAAAAAAACACTTTATATCAATCTGTTTGTCTATCTATTTATGTATCTATTTATCTATCTATCTATCTATCTATCTATCTATCTATCTAACTTATGAACACAAATAATTTTCTATCTTATGGATTCTAAAGGTCTTGCAAGGTCTATTTGTTGATTTTTTTTTCATTGGCTCAGTAATTCTGTTTAAAATCCTACAGTGCTTGTGCTGAAATTAGTAATAATATACAGAGCTTATAAAACCCATTCTATTAACAGATTAATATTCGTTATCATGAACTGACAAAAAAAATTAAACTAACAATCTCAGTTTCTGTATTTGTGACACCTTTCAAAAGTCATTGATTTATAACTGGAAATTCTGTGAGCTAACTGAAAAGTCTCAATCATTACTGTCGAAACTACCTGTATGATTACTGAAATTCCAGTATGCATACAAAAATGTTTTCTGTGAACTTACAGAGTGTTCTGGAAAAAAAATTTCCCGAAATGTCTGTAAATTGACAATTATTTTTTAACAGTGCAGAGTTGTCAATTTCTTACAGAATTAGGATCTTTCTGATTAAAAATTGGTGTATTTTTTAACAAAAATTGTAAACTAAGAATTTTTAAAGTATAAGGTCATACTGAATTAAATAAAGGAAATCATACTTTAAGGGTCACACCTGATGAACAGAGATTTCTTTGTTAAAAGATCTCTTGTTGTAAGGCTAAGAAACATAATGTGACCACATTCTAGAAGCACTAAGAATACCATGAGGAGAGACTACTCCACAAAGAGACCACTGCTATGAGCAGTCTTATTATAAGGCATGTAGAAGTTCTAGAGCCCTCTGGGTTTATGCTGAACACTAGTTGTGATCTTTTATTGTGATGTCCACAACATGAGTCTTTTCTAAATGAAATATAGTAATAAAATGTATTCAAACAGTTAGTGGAACTGAAATAATGTGCCATGAAGACGAGTCTTCTTCTGCACAAGGTAAAAACACTAATGGATCTTGGGAGAGTCTAACAAGCTCTGACTATTGGTGATGAAACCAAAGAAACCTCCCACATGTGACACTGGTTGTCTTGGATGCAGGCTACTTGAAGTCACTGGCACTGAGGTGCATCACCCCTAGGGTTGTTCATTTTTAGATGGGAAAAAATTATTTTGTGAATTTCACATCGCACACTCTTTTATTTGTTGAGGGTAGGTATAAAACTGATGCAGGTGAAATTTTAAGGAAATCCAACTGGAGGAAGGGGTCTCCCAAAGGCCTTAAAGTTTCAATGTTTTTTTCGTTTTTGACCATTTTCGTTAATCCGCGGTTCTCTATAACTTTGTCAGTATTTGTCATACAGCATTCTAATTGCCATGGTTGGAAAGCTCTCAAAAAGACCTACATTTTGCATACCAACATCAATGGTCTAGGACGATATCTTGACTCCCATTGGCTCTTCGGCCAGCACCTTTTAGAAACAAAAATGTTGCAGACTGTCTAATCCTGTTAAAAAAAGGTTTTTGAATTTTTTTCACTGATAATTGCAGTGATTCACACTCTCCAAGTTCCAGAAAGAGCAAATAAAATATTTTAAAAATTTTTGCCCATGGAAAATCCTGCTTTATGAGCTTGGAAGTTTTAATGCTAAATTTTGTTAGAAGTATAGAAACAAATCAGGGAGGGCTGTTATTTTGTATTTCAACTTCATAAGAACTGAAAATAGGGCAATATCACTGGTACCATGAGAATGCTGAGAGTATTTTATTTCATGTACTACCACTCATGTTGCCCTGCAATAAACTCTGATGAAGATATGACATGAAATGCAACAGACCTCATCTCACATTTTACGAGTTTTAAAGTAACTTTAACATTAAAACGTCATCACTCATAAGCCAGGCACTGCCACAGTAAAAATCAAAAAAATTTTATATTTGGTCATTCTGGAACTTGGAGAATGCGAATCACTGCAACCAATCAGTGAAAAAAATTCAAAAGCCTTTATTTAACAGGATTAAACAGTCTGCAACATTTTCATTCTAAAAAGTGCAGGATGAAGAGCCAATGGCAATCAAGATATCGTCCTAGACCATTGATGCTAGTATGCAAAATGAAGGTATTTTTGAGAGCTTTCCAACCATGACAAGTAAAATGTTGTATGACTAATACTGACGAAGTTATAGAGAACCGCGGATTGGCAAAAATGGTCGAAAATTTAAAAAACATTGAAACTTTAAGGCCTTTGGGAGACCCCTTCCTCTAGTGGGATTTTCATAAAATTTAAACTGCATTGTTTTTGTGCCATTTCTCACAAAATAGGAGGGTGTGCGAATTGATATTGGCAAAAAAAGTTTTTTGGACCACCCTAATCACCCCAAGAGATATCTAAAATAAGCTATTACTGTCCCGATGGCAATAACATTCAGACTGATCAATTGTCTCACAACAACTGGAAACTGACCGTATTCTAAGAATTCAAGACCATCTGTTTTGAATGCTCATTCTTGTTTTTTTTTCATTTGAGAGATGACCAACCAGTGTTAAAACAGAGTCAGGTTTGAATAATATTTTATACTTGTCAGATAAATGTTGAAAAAATGCTGGCGGTGTTGACGCAACTGAGCAAGCATTAGACATTTTTATTTGATTAAACATGCTTATCATTCATAAGGCCACAAAATATATATTGTGAGACTCATATCCTCAAGGATGGAAAAAAGTCAGTTTGTGAGATCCATTTTTCAATTTTCTGACAGTTACGTGTACATGACCGTCATACCAAGTGTTTTTCTATCATCTTGATGATGTCAACAACCTCTGTATATAATGTAAAACAAACCAACTGGCTGCAGTTGTCAGATGCTTTTTGGATTTGAATTTCTGAAGCTCTGATTAGTCTTCCAGTTGATGAATTATGCTTAATTGCCTTTGACAATGACTACATCCACAAGATAGTCAAACCTTATGCCACTCACAAGCTTTACTGTAGTTGAGCTTGAAAAAATTCCCAGATCTGTAGCATTCATCTCTAACATTTCTTATTTTAGAATTATTTCACAGATCCAGGTGTGATGATGCTATCTATGTTGCCATACCTGATTTTTGCTGCTTTTACAAATCATCAAGATGCTCTTGAAACTAATCTCAAGAGTTGGAAAATGGCTTCATGAAAAAAAAAACCAGCTGGATCTTTGAAATTCAGCAAACAGATCTATAAATCCTTTCATACATTGTCTTGAATGTCTGAAGGAAGTAAATTATGCTCCTGTCTACATCCTTCAATCAGAGAGAGAACTGGAGGCTTTCTAAAATATTATAATACTAGCATTCACCCGTGATAAAGGATATACTTTGGCAGTGTGGAGAATGAGTGAATGAATGAAGCAATCAATCAATGTTGGTATAGATCTATGTATGTATGTACCCAGTGGGCACACGATGTAATCTCCGACGTTGTTAATTGGTGGAGGGCTGGTCTGTTGGTCACGTAGATATGTATGGTAGAGATTATGTCGCCCCAACGTGAACACGACGTCGGGGTTTTTTTACAACATTGCCATAACGTCGCAAGCTAACGTCGAACTCCTGAAATTGCCTCACAATGTTGTAAAACGTCGCCACAATGTTGCATGCTAACATCATATCTTTGACGTTGCTTCACAACGTTGTGACAACATAATTTCAACCATACAATTCTACATCATTTGACGAAAAGTGTGACGTCGTTGCAACGTTGTTGCAATGTTGAATTTCTCATCATTTTCCGATCGATACCCACAGGCCAATACCTTTACCAAATTTTATAAGTCTAAGTGAAATATTAAGGTCACAATGGGCAGTTCAAGAAATGAGGAGAGATTGCTGCCAAAATGGCCACCAGCTTGGATTTCTCAACATGTTCCCGATCGATACCCACAGGCCAATACCTGTACCAAATTTCATAACTCTAAGCGAAATATTGAGATCACAATGGGCAGTTCAAGAATGAACAAAGATGGCTGGCAAAAGGGCTGCCACAAAATGGCCACAATCATCTTGGATTTCTCACTATGTTCCAGATCAATATCCACAGGCCAATACCTTTACCAAATTTTATAACTCTAAGCGAAATATTAAGGTCACAATGGGCAGTTAAAAAAATGAAGAAAGATGGCTGCCAAAATGGCCACCACAAAATGGCCGCCATCTTGGATTTCTCAATATGTTCCAGATCAATACCCACAGGCCAATACCTGTACCAAATTTTATAACTCTAAGCGAAATATTAAGGTCACAATGGGCAGTTAAAAAAATGAAGAAAGATGGCTGCCAAAATGGCCACCACAAAATGGCCGCCATCTTGGATTTCTCAACATGTTCCAGATCAATACCCACAGGGCAATACCTGTGCCACATTTTATAACTTTAAGCGAAATATTAAGGTCACAATGGGCAGTACACGAATGAAGAAAGATGGCTGCCAACATGGCAGCCATCTTGGATTTCTCAACATGTTCCCGATCCATACCCACAGGCCAATACCTGTGCCAAACGTCAAAAGTGTAAGTGAAATATTAAGGTCACAATGGGCAGTTGAACAATGAAGAAAGATGGCTACCAAAATGGCCGCCATCTGGGATTTCCAAAATGGCCGCCATCTTGGATTTCTCAACATTTTCCTGATCGATACCCACAGGCCAATGGCTGTACCAAATTTTATAACTGTAAGTGAAATATTAAGGTCACAATGGGCAGTTCAAGAATGAAGAAAGATGGCTGCCAAAATGGCCACCACAAAATGGCCGCCATCTTGGATTTCTCGACAACTGGCGAAATCATACCCATAACCCCATACCTGTACCAAATTTCATAACTGTAAGTGGAAAAATGAGAAAGCCTTATGAGTGAGTGTAAAACTGGCACACAAGATGGCCACCGAGAATACTATTATAGGATTCAGGACTGGACTGAGACTCGGATTCCCTTTGCTTAGGTTTACTGAAAAAAAAAACATTCTTGTTCTGTTGTTGTAGTAATACAACATAGTTTTTCATGTTTAGTAATTAGAAATTAGAGTCCATAACATCATCAACTGATACTCCCAGTCAAGCAAATCATCAAAACAGTTAATATTGTTTTGAGAAAAGGCACACAATAGTTTTATGATTACAGTTATGTGAGTAATGGGTCATTATTGTATGTCAGTGATATCGATTATTCTTAATTTTTTAATTTTAATAATATTTCAATAATTATTTTCAATACAGTATATATCCAAGGGATTAAAGTAGCTGTATTTTATGTACTTCTTATATGAATGCCTTGAGATTGTGACATTCTGTCTGTTCTGCCTGTAATCTAGCATGTGGCTAAATTTCGTCGAAAATTAGTCAAATTGGGGTGATTTTAGTATGCAAACAAACCTTTAAAAGTCACAACTGGCACCAAAATCAGATAGTGTTCATGAATTTGAGGTCTCTCCACCATGTTTACCTTCAATTCAGTTTGATACAATGAGCTGACATGCCCAGGAACAATGACTGAATTACGCAAATTTTGGCGTTTTTTGCTAAAATCGCCTAAACTTCAACCCCTATGTACAGGGGGGTTAGCATGCTTCAAATTTTCAAAAGTTGGGTTTTCCCTCATTTCTTAACCACCCACAACTTTTAGAACGGTCCCCGTAAAAATTTTGGATTAACACCCGCCCCTACTAGCGGTCCCACTCATAATCCATATACTCTTTGGTTCTTCCCACAGCTCCACTATGGTGGTGTCGAGGAATTCCACCTTGACATTCCTGAGAACTTTCACTCATAGTTTCAATCGCACAGTAATTTATTCGCACTCATATAGTATCATAGAACTGACGAGGCTCCACTCATAGTTTTAACCCATACATTGTGGTTTTCACTCATACAAGTATTTTCCCCTCATGGTTTTCCTTTCATAGTTCCACTCAGAGTTTCCAGTCATTAGAGATCACTTCCCATAGTTCCCAATTGCAGTTCCCACTTGAAGTTCCACTGAAGTCCAACTCCTAGTCAACTCAAAATCCCAATAATAGTTCCCACTGATATAGATAATCCCATTCATATTTTACTCAGAATCAGAATTATAACTCTCACTCATACAACTCTCTTACCTGTAGTTCCTACCATATTACTACCCACATTTCGCTCATAGTTCATATTTCATATTAACAGTTTCCTCCAAAAGCCGTATGCATGTTCAGTGGTCTTCACTCATAGTTGTACTCGAAGTCATACTAATTGCTCACATTAGTGTTCATAGTCATTCTCATAGTCGTATGCACTCATAGTTCCCACTCGCTCATATTTCCCTCCCAGAAGAGATAATTCCAACTCCTAGTTCTCACTCGATTTCCTCACTCATAGCCGTACCCATGGCTGTATACTGTTTGTTCCCCTTGCGCTCCCCAGCTCACATGCACTCCCACTCAATTTCAGTATTTCCCAGTAATCCACAGTTGAGCTCAATAAATGTCTCCAGAATGTCTCTCCAATGGAGGTTATGTGAAGGACTACACAAACTCCCTTATAACTCCCTTTATGTCCTTATTGAAATTCTTCAAGCAGCTGCCCTGCTGTGGCCATTCGTCCCCTGTGCATTTCAATTGGGATGGTAGTGCTGAGGCGGATACATGCTCAAGTCATGCTCCTCTGTACTGTGTGAGAAACATTGAATCAATAACTGTAATAAATTTATATCTCAATTGCCTTGGAAGAAAAGCACCATCTCTGTATAAGCTGCACCCTTGTTTTGCGCTGCCATGTGTATTTTATAAACTGTGTGATAACAATTTGGACAGTAAAGTCATCTGGCCAGTGATTATTTCAGCATTTCAATTAGGATGGTACTGCTGTACTACAGCAGTGCTGTAGAGTCAAAAGGATAGACTCAGAAACCACCGAACACACTATGCTTTACCTGTATCAAACTGTGCACAACATGGTGACATATTCAACCACTTCTGAGTCTGTCATTTTGACTTCAGTTGTAAGAGTTGCCTATCCCGATTTCCTACAGGATGTGTAGCCAATTAATTACCCCATTTCTGACATAAACCTTTTTAACGAAAAATAAATCTACACAGTGTTATTTTGCATCTCAGTCCGGATGCCACTGTATATGATAGACCTATTAACTGCACCATTATATGTCTTGTCACATATTTTGTAAAGTAACAACCAGACAGGGATTATTTCTGGTCATTGGAAACTGGCAAGTTAAAAGCGGAGGACTCGTTAATTGGGCAATAACTGCACTTGAGATGGCTCTCTCCCAACACAATGACTCTCTTCGTGGGCTTACCTGTCTTTTCTGCGAATATCTCTCTTATATGTGACCCTGTGGCTCATCTTAGGCAACCCAACAACACTAACTTACTCTAACAGCTTTTAAGATATGTTCTGAGAAGATTCTATCAAGATCACAGTCTCAGATTAATTGAGACATTTACGAGAAGGACTGTCATGGCGATTTGCCAGTGCCATGGATGATTGGTGGAATTTTGCTATTTTTGTTTTATGACAAAATGTAATTTTAGACATCTGATCTAAATTCAAAATCAGATATTCTGTCAGCCTATATTTTGAACCAATCAGTGAGTCAGTCAGTCAGTCAGTCAGTCAGTCAGTCAGTCAGTCAGTCAGTCAGTCAGTCAGTCAGTCGGTGGGTCTGTCAGTCAGTCAGTCAGTCAGTCAGCCATCAGAAGGCAACCCAAGTCATCAGTTAGCCAGATAGTCAATAAATCAATCAATCAATCAATCCACCAGTCAATCAATCAATCATTATATTATTGATATTTTGCCAGTTTGTCATTGGTCAGCAAACCATCCACTCAGTTATCATTTACTGAGACTTTTTATATTACACCTATCTGAGTGATTGTCTGCATAGTTATTTGAGACTGCCACATAGATGATAGATCAACCTTATAAGCAAAGAAAGAGGAAAGCTGCATCACTGATACATTGTCCAAGCTAGTATGTTTTTGTCCTCACAGGTTGGCCACATTCTTGCTTAATGAGACTGCATTTGAGTGATCGTTGTCCAAGTCAATATGTCTCTTTTTCAGTCTGTGTATGTAATGCCATGACAGTGATTCAATAGATCATAAGCTTCTTCTGACCAAGATCCAATACTATGGAATTAAAGATAATGCATTACAATGGTTGAGGTCATATTTATGTAACAGAAATCAAGTTGTAAGAATGAATGGTGTGATTTCTGAAAAACGAGTTGTTTCAGTAGGGGTACCTCAAGGTTCTATTCTAGGACCATTACTTTTTGTCATCTTTGTTAACGATATCAGTCAACATGTAGGTATTGCAACTGCTAATCTCTATGCTGATGACACTTTAATTTATTGTAATGCGAACTCAGTGACATATGTCCAAGAGAAACTTCGGAGTTGTGTTGACAGTATTTCAGACTGGTATCAAGGTAACAATATAGTGATTAACACTGAGAAGTCATGTGCTATGGTTGTTAGATCTAGACGAAATGAATCAGACTGTTCCATGGATATCACTGTTAATGATTGTCAGATAAATCAGGTTAATGTTATGAATTATCTTGGGCTGGAAATCGATGAAGCTCTAACATGGAATAATTATGTTACCAAATTGTGTAAGAGACTCTCTTTTAAAACTTCAAAATTAGCAAGGCTCAGCAAAGTCCTTCATAAAAGTATTCTTATAAAGATTTACAATGCAACTATCCAACCCTGCATTGATTATGCAATTTCAGTATGGGGGGGTACAAGTCAACATAATTTAAATAAAGTACAAAGGTTACAAAATCATTGTGCTCGAATTATTGAGGGTAATTTTGACTACATTAACACCAGGGGTTTAGACCTTGTAAGACATTTGGGATGGATGGACATACGAGAGCGCTTCATCTACTTCCAGGTTTTATTAATTTATAAATGTATCCATGGTTTAGCACCAAATTATTTAACTAACAATGTAATTTTTGATTTTGAGGTATCAGGAAAGACTACACGGAAGCATGAAATGAATCTATACTTGAATATACCAGACAATGAATTTCACAAAAATTTGCTTTTTTATAATGGAGCTAGAGAATGGAACAAGTTACCATCAAATTTGAAAGACTGTTGCAATATTAGTACGTTCAAGAGTATGTTAAAAACCCACATCAAGAAGAGCAGATAAGTTACTGTTGATATTGAGTTGTTATTGGATGTTATACTAATGTTATAGAATGGTCATATTATTTATTGTTTTTATGTTACAACTGTACTATGTTTACACTTTGTTATGATGGTTATTATTCTTTTTATCTTTTACAATTTACATCTGTTTTTACCATAGATGTAAAGGGCCCGGTTTTAAAACAGCTTTGCTGACCCGGTCTTACCCTTTTAAAATATATTCGAAATAAAAAATAAATAAAAAAAATGGTCATTATCTCCTTGCCATTTTACTGCTTGATACTTGCATTGCTCTTGTACATACACGAGGAATTTGCTAGTTTCTTTATTTTTTGTTTGTTACTGCCTGTTTGGTTTCTTGACTGCTCCTTGTCTGTTTCATCAACTAAGTTTCTTGTATAATTTTGTTGCCAATTCCAACATGGTTCTTGTCTGTTTCTTCTGTGATTCTTGTCTCGTTTGTCTGCTTCTTCTCTCGATTCGTGTCTCCTGCATGCATCTGTTTCTTGCTTTTATGAAGTTCCCCCGTGGCCTAATGGTCAAGACTGCTTGTCCACTGGCTTTGAGGGCGTGGGTTCAAATCTCACCCCGGGAACTCACTTTAGTCCGAGCTCATGGGACATTAAATGGAGGCGGGTTGTATCCAGTGTTCTATGCTGGGGCAACTGAAAGACCCTGGCATCCCTGAATTAATAGGGTATGTTCCAGACTCACAGTCTTCTCATCTCATCATCATACGGCGATCGCCTGCCTCAATATAGCCCACTAAGGTGCTGCAGAGGCGTAAAACCCAAACAAACAAACAAACAAAATCTTGCTTTTATGTCTGTATCTCGCCACAATTCCTTTTTATCTTGTCTGTTTCTTCCTTGATTCTTGTGTTTCTTGCCTGTTTCTTCTCTCTGTTTTCTCTTGAAATGTTTCTTCCCTTGATTCTTGTCTCTCTTGTATGTTTCTTCCCTTGTGTCTCATGTGTCTGTCTTTTCTCTCAATTAATGTTTCTTGTCTTGATTCTTTTCTGTCTTGTATGTTTCTTCCTTGATTTTTGTCATTCTTCTCTCATTTTTTCTCTTGTCTGTTTCTTCTCTGATTATTTGCACTTTTGTCTGTTTCCTCTCCTGATTTAAAGTTTTGTTTTAAATATGAGAACAACTTGCTTCCAAATTACTTTAGCACTATCTTTGAAAAAAACGAAGAATTCCATCATCATCGGACAAGACAACATACAGACTTTCGCTTGCCTGCTGTGAGACATGACTTCGCAAGGTATTCTATCAGGTACAGGTTTCCAGCTTGCTTTAATAGTATGAAATGTAATTTCAGAAGTAAAATTTATACTCATAGCCTAGATGGCTTCAAATTGTATGTGAAGAATGATTTTATTAATTCGTATCAAGTAGAGTGTAGAATTCAAAATTGCTATATTTGTGGTCATTAGTGTCTTCACTGCCTCCAGATGGTTCATTCCTGCAGTTTGCAATGGCATAAATTCTCGAACATGTGCTTGTATTTCTTGTGATTAGTCGATTTCGATTCTTTCTTTAATAATTTCAATGGTTTAACTTTCCTTTTTTATTCTATGTAGATTAACATATAACTTTTGTATTTCAATATACTGGGTGGCCTCTCTGCAGCGATACCTATCTTTGAGAGGTCTCCCGTGCCCCAACTTCTAAAACTGTACTGTTAAATATATTTACTATAACTGTTTTTTTTTTGGGAAAATAAAATTGATCTGAGTCTGAGTCTGAGTCTGATTCCTTTTTTCGCTCTTGTCTGTTTTTTCCTGCATGTGATTCTTGTCTCTCTTGTCTGTTTCTTCTCCTGATTCTCATCTTTCTTGTCTCTTTCTTCTCTTGATTATTGTTTCTTGTCTGTTTCGTCACTTGATTCCTTTCCTCCTTGTCTGTTTCTTCTACATCGATTGTTGTCTCTGTCTTGTTTTTTTTACTGCCACTATTTTTATGCAATGCAATGTATGTCTCAAGCATCTTCCCTTACTGGCCTCTGTGGCTTCCTTATATTCTGAACTCCTGTGAAGTTTGAAACTTGCTGACGGGGAACATCTTGCAGTGGAATGCATTATCGCCCATTCCAGGGGGATTTTGTCCTCAGTTTTTGCCCCTGAGCCACTGGGGATGGGCCTCCCATATATACATGGCAAATTGCTGGAATAATAAACTTAGTGGACAATTTCATGGGCCCAGTTTGATATTGCTCACAATGTGGTAATATGCATTAAGGGGATCCGGGGGGACTAAGTATTTGATGGGAGGGAGAGGGGAGGGGGGGGGCATGTTGCCTCTTGCATAGAGACCACAACACATACTCCCCCTAGTGGCCACTTGTCTGACAGATACAAGAAGGGGAGGCAAGAATTGATCGTTGATTTCCAAGAGTAATTTCCCCCACCGTCCCCTGCAAAATACCACTCGGACAATTAGGAGCGGGCAGGGACTCGCCACATGAATAAATGAGCAGCCGGGCTGGTGAGCAGACTTCGCCTCATCAATATAAGCAAGCTATGGCCCTCCACAGCCTCCACTGCTAAGCTTAATGGCTGAGGTAGAAGCAGCACAAGATGCCCATACTCATATTCATATTCTGTCCCCATAATCATATGAATCCTGTCCTCCTGCTCAAATCCGTTACTCACACCTTCACACTGTGTACTCATGCCTCTACTCAATACCAATTCACATAACAATTCACTTTATTCTCAAGCTCCTATATCCACATCTAAACCACATTCACAGTCGTTCCTGAATTTTAGTGAAGTCTGTCCTCATACCCACATTGTCCTCTCATACTCTTATTCGTTATCTACTCAAAAGTCTCGAACTCAAATTAGTATTCTCTTATTCTTTTCGTATACTGACATTGTCCTTATACTCGGTGTAAATGACACAATAGGAATAGGTTAGAATGTCACAAGGAAAAAATGTGAGTAAAATGGGGGGAATGTTGAGCGAAGTATGTCGGTAGGACGAAGGAGAGAATGACTGTCTTGTCTCTCCTCCTGTCCTGTCTCTCCTCCTCTCCTGTCTCTCCTCCTCTCCTGTCTCTCCTCCTCTCCTGTCTCTCCTCCTCTCCTGTCTCTCCTCCTCTCCTGTCTCTCCTCCTCTGCCGTCTCCTATCCTCTCCTGTTTCTGCTCTCCCAGCCTCTCTTCCCCCTGCCTTCTTCCCCTGCCTTCTTCCCCTGCCTCTCTTCCCCTGCCTCTCCTCTCCCTTCTTCTCCTCTCCTCTCCTTTCAGATACAGTGATTACGTAGCAAGGAGAGGCAAAGCACTCTCAGAGTGGCAACACATTTGTTGGATTGAATTACTGCATTGAGTGCAGTGCGATAATGACACACGTAATAGTAGAGCGTGATAAACATTAGCTGACCCAATCACTGGCTGTGTGGCCTCCTTTGTTGCAGTTGCGGCTTGCAATCTATCCAATCAGTGGGCCCATGCAGTGGTGGCGTTGTTGTGTTTTTTGTGATACAGCCTCATTCTAATTTGGGAGTAAGTTGGAAGCACTCAGGAAGCAGTTGAGGACTTAGGTTGTTAGCCATTCTCAGCAGCCATATGTCTTATACTTCTTAATCAGCCTGCCTTGCTACTAGTTGCACTAGTTGCCAGCTGCGCGTGTGGTGCGTGATGACGTCATACGTTGTTACGTAGCGTCCTGCGTCTTGACGTACGTCCGGTGGGGAGAACGACGTTGCTTGCCCCCTACACAACCAACCCCCCTCGTAATAACGACTCACCCCCCCACTGCCCCCTCACCACCACATTTCTAGTTGCTTGGACTAATGAGCGAGTGGCTAGCGAATGGCGAGTGTCGTTGGCGATAACAAGCAACGGACGAAACAAACTGGCGACCATCTATCAACCAAATGAAGTGCCCCATGCCACTCTGTGTGGCTCTGTGCTGTGCTGTGTGGCTCTGTCTGATAATTTCTGGAACAGCTCTCCTCTCTGACTGTCCACCACTCCTCTCAGTTGTCTCTCTAGAGGCCTACGAGCTCATCTGGATAAGCAATGGTCGCCACAGTAGAGCTGCTTGGCCAGCTGTGATAAACAACTCGCTGTCCTGATTTGTGGCCTCTCATTTGGTCTGTTCATCATCAGGTCTGTTCACCACACTGCCTCTGACTGCGTGCCTTCAATTGTGTCCACTGCAATGTCCCTATGTATTGACAATGTCCCTCCCTTCCCCTATTCAGCCTAGGCGAATGAACACCTTACAATGGCTCACAGGGTGTAAATGTGAAGTGTATATCCAACCAATCAAAGCCAATTTGGTTGAGAGTTCTGTTGTGGTTATACCTGTGCAATGTGCTCCACTGCTCCGATGGATATTTTTTAAGAGCATCTTTAAACATGCCACCTTTTCCACTTTCCGATGGATTATCGCTGAGTCTTGCTTCAGTTCCGCTTCCTACCTGGTTACTTCGACCTATGTTGCACACCAGTTTCGATCATCCTTCACCTCATTGCTGGGGGGTGGGGGTTAGCTCAGTGGTAGCATGCTGAGCTGTCAATTGCTTGGTCCTGGGTTCTAATCTAGTTCTTGTCAAGTCGCCTGGGGCTATGTTTAGAGGTTTCATCCTTTGACTCGTTGCCGTGTCCTCCGCCTGTCCTTAAAAGCCTATGTACGTTAATACGGGACGTAGTGGTAAAAATCATCCTTCTATGTCGGATTGTCCTGTCCTGATATCTGAACCTACCTTTAGCCCTCCAAGCACCTGCCTCTCTAGTGAACAACTCTTTGGCTACTACAGCCTCCAATAGAGCATTCTGGGAAGCTGACTTGAGCGACCCCTACTTCCGTTGGCAGCGAGGGCCTTCCTAACAGTTCCTAGTAGTTCTTAGCAATCACCGGCCGATCACTGTGGTCGGACAGCTCTTAGGCAACCTCTAAATGAATTAGTTTTTCTCAACAATGACTGAGCGAGTAATTTCATTGGGCGAGACTGTCAGTGTGCTCCGTCGGTATGATGTATGGGGAAGGCATGAATCTTCCAGCTAGTGACGCATTATCTATAATTTGAGAACAAGACCCTGGCTAATCCGTCGCGGTAAGATAAGCCCGGAGCAAATTGTTTTGATGCTTGTTTCAGATGCATTGCTGGCCCGGCGGAGGGGTCAGGGGCCGGCTCGCTTTTTGTCTATCAGTCACCACAAAGGAAGACAGGCCCCAAATACCCACAACTGGCTGCCAATAAGCCCAATGAGGCTGCCATGAGACTACATGGCAAAAAGAGTTATTGCCGGAAAAGAAGATTCACTGCGAGGCAATAAGACTCGCTGCTTGACAAGAAGACTGCACCAAGACTTTTCGAATAGCAAGAAGATTCACTACATGTATGGCAGAGAGACAAACTATACACTAGGAAGGTTGCAACAAGACTCTCTGAATGGTTAGAAGGCTCCTCTCATGGCAAGAAGACTCTACTGAAGACAAGACTCACTATATGGCAAACACTGCATTACAAGAAGACCCATAGCTAGAAGACTAAATTCGAGACAAGACTCGCTATATGGCAAGGACAACATACTGAAGTGGAGAGACTCATTGCATGGCAAGACTTGGTATGGCTGGAAGACTTGGTGCGGTTAGAAGACTTGACTTGTAGCAAGAAGACTCGACTCATAGCAAGAAGACTCAACTCAAGACAAGAGTCACTATACGGCAAAGAATGTGCACAGTGGCGGATCCAGACAAGGTCATCTAGGGGGGGCACGGGCTTGTTTCGGCATTCGCGGGCTCGCGTCGTCGCATATTTCCTTCAAAATAATATTTATCTCAGTGGTCTGGGGGGGTGGGCCCGGGCCCCCTAGGTCCCCCCTGTATCCGCCACTGGCGCAACAAGAAGACTAATTGTGGGAGTGGGAGTCTCACTTCAAAGAAGGCTAAATGGTTAGAAGGCTAGTCTTAAGGCACGAAGACTCGATTCAAAACAAGACTCACTATATGGCAAAGAATGTGTAACATGAAGACTAATTGTGGGATAGGGAGTCTCACTACATGGCAAGACAACTAAAGGGTTAGAAGACTCTTCCTACATATATGATAGGACGACTCAATTCAAGTAAAGACTCACTATATGGCATGCAAGGACTACATGCACTGTCACAAGAAGACTCCTTGTGTGGTGGGGAGTCTCATTACATGGCAAGAAGACTAAATGGATATATAAGACTCGTCCCATGGTAAGGAGACTTACACAATGGTAGAGAAACTCACTTCAAGACAAAAAGGCTATGTGGGAAACTGGCAATAAGACAGCACTCATCTTCAGAACTGGGCCCCTGTGCTCCCCTGGTCTGGCCCTCTCCTCTCTTCTCGCTCCTCTCTTGTTTCCCCTTTGAAGTCTTCCCAATGTCTTCTTGCTGAGCAATCTGCCTTGTCACACCACTCTCCAAGCACCAGCTGCACATGTGTGACTACTTTACTTTATGGCTGACTGACTGACCGACTGACTGACTACTCCACAGACTGACTAGAGTTACATTTACTTGATTTTTAACTAGACAGTTGACAACCTCACTATTATGCAGCTAACTGCTTTGCTACATGGCTGGCAGGCTGACGTTTTGATCAATGTCAATGGACTGAATGACTGACTGAGGCCGACTGTCTGATATATCATTAATCTAAAAGAAACTTTGTTTATACGCTGTAAAGTACACTGTAAAGTACACTGTAAAATTTGAATTATAAGTCATCCCAAATGATTGAGTGAGATGGTTGCATTGCAATTCGTTTGAGCGTACATAGCTTGTTGTTTTAAGTTATGACAACAGACAGATTATCATAACTTAAAACAACAAGATATATATTAGGAATTGTGCAACCATCTCACTCAATCGTAAGAGCCGACTAAAAATTTCAAATATTATACAGTGTACATTATATGCCCACATAGATGTACCAGCTTCATTATCAACTTTATATCGAACAATAAATTTGTACTCGTCAATGAGTCCACATTTGTTGTATGTGACGAAATAATTACCGTAGATCCACTCCTTAAATTGATGACTTGGACTCTCTATTCAGTTGATTAAGTCTCCTGCTTGGGCATTTTTCACTGGCCAACCAACTGCTGTCTTTGGCTCGGTCCTTGTTCCATTAAGTATTTAGAGCAGCCTCAGGACAGGGCATCTTCTGAGCATCTCCTGAGCATCTGAGCATCTACTGAGCATCCCCTGCCTGCCTCTGTATCTTCATCAAAGTAGAGTAGCTCTACGCAAATGGCTCGTTAAAAAGCTAAGATGCACACCTCAGTAATGGCTGAGGTAGCCTTTGAGTTGTGGAGGTAGCAAAAAGGGAGGGTTGAGTATGTTTGTCTGTTTGTTGAGGGAAACGGAATGACAAAGAACCAATTTTCCTTTTAAAGAAATTATTGAGTTCAGGAATTCAGTTGATTGGTGACGCCTAATTTATAAGGCCATTTGGAGGGAGGGGGGGTGAATTTTTTTTACTTATATATGATTTGACCCATATGTAACTGTATGTAGAGCAAAAAGAATTGGCAGCCATTTGTATTCCGTCCACCTGAAATATCTTTCTTTAGGTACAGTCCTGGACATAAGTCTTGTCGCATCCAAGTGTAATTGACTGAACTGTTAATAACTTGGCTTGTGATTGACTGATTTTAGCAAGAAATGGCTTGAATGAAAGCCAAAGGTTTCTGCAACTTGCTTATATTGCAAAAGTATAGTTTCAACCTACTCTGAATATTCTAGAAATTAATAACAAGAGTCTGTCACAAAAGTGCTTGGACAAAAGTCTTGTCGCATGCACAACTTAATGCTGAAAATTTGTTTTAATGAATAGTGAAACTGCAAAAAGGATGCAAAAATGTTGGACAATGTAGTCATGGTGTAACTGAATGTAAAAATATCACTTCGCATGAATTCCTGATCTTTGAAGACAATATCCACGGGTCTGGTTAAAATAGCGACATTTCTGAGTAAAAATCATCAAGGATGGCAGATAATGCAGTAAAATATCATCAAAAGTTCCTAAATATCCTTCGGAATGATCTTCCCTACCTCCTGTCCCATTTTGGTGGACATTTGATGAGGGTACATCATTTCAGGTGATGGAGAAGATGGAAAGGGAGCTTCATAATCGGTCGAAAAATCAACATAGGGGCCAAGTTGGCACTGATGTATTCCAATGATCATTATTTTGGGCCTGCATTTGATGATGCTTGTAATAAGGAACATTTATATGCACTTTGTTAGGGATGAATTGGGTTTTTGTACTTCTTGCACATGGTTTGTACCTCTGGGTGACAAAGGCCGAGCAGCACAGTGATTAATTTTTAATTTTTAAAAATAAAAAACCACATTATAACTGCACAAAGTTGTACCAATAATGCAAATGTTCTGTTAAAGCTTACATAAATGAAATTTAACTGAAATTGGCCATGATAATGAAAACCAAAAATACTGTCTCGGAGCAAGAAATTGATCGAGATGGCAAGGGGACAATATGATTAACGGTAGCTTCAGACAAGAACAAATTTTAGTCCTAAATTATTGTAAACCATTGCTATGGTGAGACTTTGAAGCCAAATGGCATAGTTTGTAAAAGTGCAGCCCTAACTTTAATTTTTCTCATCTCCATTATACCTGCTCTCCCACCTGGATGCTATAATCTCAATTTCAATGATCCCATGTCCTCCAAATTAAGTTGGAAGGAAGGGAAGACAATTCTAAAGAATATTTATGAATTTTAGAATGCATTGGTCTGTATTATCTATCACTTTTGATGATTATTATTGATACTGTATTGATATTTCACTTTAGTCCTCGTTGAACCCCATGGATATTGTTCAACAAGATTGTTAAGTTGAACAAAGTGAGTTTTTTTTATTCTCCTGCATCATGACTAAATGCTCTGACAATTTTTCATCATTCTAGCAATTTCACAAACCTTTCTTTATCATAACTTCTTGCATGCGACAGGACTTTTGTACAGGCACATTTTGGGTACACTGTCAATATCAATTTCTATGATGTTCAGACAGAGACAAAACTTTATTTTCGCAATATAAGCATGTTGTAGAAGGAATTGGCTTTCATTTGAGCCATTACTCATTAAAATCTGTTCAGTACAAGTCAAATTATTGACAATTGTATCTGTGGCTTGTGCTAGCGACAGAACTTATGTCCAGGACTGTACAATATTATTGTTTTCCTCTCTTCAGATGAGAATCCATGCTCCCACAAGCAGTTTAGCTGAGGATGTTTAGCATTGACCCAATGGAAAAACATTATCTGTTTCACTTACTTTCAAACAGCACTGTGTTTGGTAGAGCTCTGTATATATACCAGCTTCCTTGGGTCTGGATCTAACTTGATGTGTAAATTAAAGGTGTGCTTCAATGTAACTTTAGAAAACATGGTTATCATCAAATGTGTGGCAATTCTAGTATTTTCACAATATAAAGTTTGATTGTCGTGATCTATACTCTGCAAAAAACAGTTCTTTTGAAATCATGATGTCTCTGAACTATTTTTACAGACCACTTATAAACACCAAACTCTTTTGTCTGCAATTGTTTCAGAATTTTGTTTTGTTAGAACAAAAAACAAGATGAAGCAGCAGAATGTTTTTCATCGCTTTTAAAAATCTTGTCTTATTTTCACTTACCGCAATTGTGTTTTGAAAAAATATAATATATATCTTCTGATTCATATCATAACTTCACAGATACACATTCTATTTACGTCATGAAGTATATCCCAAGAAGGCACAGAAATCAGATTATTATTGACTCCCACTAAGTAATTTAATAAGCACTTCTCGGAAAAGTCAATGTCACCCAATCCATCTATTATGAGCCTTATACTTATCCTGACTGCGCGTTTATTAATGATTTATAAATAGATCAACTGTGCTGATTTCCGACCAACTCGTAATACAATCATTGACATTTCATTGTGGTTGCATTTAATGATGGAGTAGGTCGGGGCATGTGGCCCCCCTTAACTTCGAGGTGCGATTTGACCTACTTTTAACGGGCAATAATTTGAATGCTTATGCTGTCTGGAAGGAACCACTTGACTCTACTAATAACTAGTGAAACAAATGTCTACCAATTTTAATAAAGGAGTTACGGCCATTTTTGTAAAAAATTTAAAATGGCCTTCTTACCTCACCCATCGGGCAAGAAGCCCCCCTATTATAATCCTATGTCAATTTTTTTTGCGAACGCATTCAGCCTGAAAGTTATTTCTTAGGGTTCTTCTATCCTTTTTAAGGCATTCTATTCACTTTTTCTGAATTTCAGAATTTTTCCGTTCATACTTTTATTTTTTAATATTTTTTGCCCTGTTTCAATTTCGAGCCAAATTTTTTCTATTTCATTTAGCTACTCTATCAAGATTTAAGGTAGTGTACACATTATTAAATGGTTCCTGAAGCAGCTTCCACCCGCCAGTGAAGGGGGCCTCATGCCCCATATCATGTGGGGCCTCTCGCCCCAAACCCACATATTTTAATTTGACCTCTATATTTTGAACTAAAATGCAAAAAACATGATCCAAATCATATTTTTATGATGGTCATAAAGTGAAGCAATGCAGATATCCATTATACTTTGAAAAATTTCCAAAGTTATTTCTGACAGCCCCTTTCAAAGAATTTGTCAAAGTTACAAAAACCATGCACATTTTTTTGTTTCTTTAATATCTACTATGGTTTGGTGCTGTTTGCCCTGAAAATTTGTGACGTCACCTAAAACGCCTCTAGCTTCAATCCTATCAATAGATAAACGCACCAAAAATGTAAGTTTGGATATAAGCCTGGGGGGGCCTCTCACCTAACCCGGGCTTCTTGCCCCAACCTACTCTGGGTGTTGTTTCTTGGAAAGAGAAGGCCTATAATTATAGCTCAGTGGTAGCATGATGCATGAGATTATGTCCTCCAGAACTTACATGGTTACTTTTATCCAGGGCTTTGGAGTCGGGTTGTGAACCGACTCGGACTCCCGACTCCTTTGGCTTTCTGAAAAGCGACTCCGACTCCTTAGGTCTACTAAATTCCGACTCCGACTCCCCTTATCGGCATTATTTCACACGAATATTACATGATTAACAGAGGGCAAAAAGTATTTCCACTAAGTTTCCATTGGCTTTTATTCTTGAATAATTGTTTAGGAATTTTTTCTTAAAATTCAAGATACATTTCATGTTGTTGTAACTGGGTTTTGTGAATTATATTAATTATTTTTAAGGAGTCAGGAGTCACCAAATTAATTTCCGACTCCGACTCCACCAGAAAATCAAAGGTAGACTCAAACTCCGACTCAGACTCCGACTCAGACTCTACCCAAAAACCTTCGACTCCACGACTCCGACTCCCGACTCCGACTCCAAAGCCCTGCTTTTATCGCAATCAGTGAAAAGATACAGGATGTATAGCCCTATTGCCCAATTCTCATGGAGGACCCATGTCTGTTTATACCATTACTCGATAGTATTGATAGATATGGCAAGTGTAGGCCTCTAAGCCCAGTTCTTGATTGATAAGATAGGCGAGAGTCATCAACATGATTTATGATGATTATACACATTTATCCCATGTGTGAGATCTTTTACCTGCCCAACACAGACAGTCACTGATACAAGGGGTCGCAAATTTAACGTCTCATCGGAACGACATCAAGCTAGCATTTTGCTCATGAACGTCCTCTGAAAATTTTGGGTTCCCCTCCTGGGGTTCGAGCCCATGCAGGCTCAGAGCTTCAGCGGAGCAGGTGGACACCGTAACCACTCTGCCCACCAGCTGCCTATTGGTGTAGTTTTGAATGCAAAGAACATGTCAAAGTGACTATATGTCTCTCTCTCCTCCTCATTTTTATTGAGGTTCGTGAAGAACCCTTTATTCTCTCAGTGTCTGGTCAGGTAGTCCCAGGGGTATTCAGTCAGATGCTCTTACTCAGTTCTCAGTCTTTCTCAGTCTTTCGTCCTTCTTCTTTCTTTTGCCCTTTAAGTTTGTTTCTTTTTTAGTCTCATCTTGTTTCATTCTTCTTCGTTACTTTTTGTTTGTTCTCCCATTTCTTTCTTCTTTCCCCTTCTCTCTGTCTTCTATCTTTTTGCTCCTCGTTTCCCCACCATTCCCTCTTCTTTCTTATATAAACTCTAGATCTCTTATTGTCTCATCTTCTTTCTTTCTTTCTTTTGAAAAAAAGGAAGAGCTATTGTCACCTCTTTAATTCTTTCTCTTTGGGATCTTTCTTGATCCTTTATTTCTTTCTTTGGAGTTTCTCTCTGGAGTCCTTCTTTCTCTTTGGAGTCCTTCTTTCCTTTTCCTTAAGGAGACCTTCTTTCTCTTTGGAGCATTACTGGAGTCTTTTGGAGTCTTTGGAGTCTTTCTTTGTCTTTCTTTCCTTTGTTTTCTATCTTTTTGAAATCTTTCTGCAATCTCTGTCTCCAGAGTCTTCCATGGGTCTGTCTTTCTGGTGTATTTCTAACTTTTTTTAGTCTCTCTGTGTCTGCATTTGCCTCTAAATAGCCCATACTGGTGCTGATGGGGCGTAATACACAAACTCACTCTGTCTCTGCACCCTTATTCTCCTCAGTCTTTCTTTCCTATTTTCATCTCTCTTTCTTACGTCTTTCTCTCTACAGTCTTCCTCTCTTGAGTCTTTTCTTGAATCGCTTATCTCTAGCTCCTCTCTCCCTCAGATGCACCCTGTGCCTCCTGGAATGCAGAGCACGACACAAAGCCTCTCGCCATGTTGTGTCTGCCTTGACTCTCTCCTAATATGATTTGCCAGTAGCCCCCTGCATCCCAAGTACTGCCCTGCTGCTGTAAAGGGCCTTGGATGTCTCGTTCTCAGTCTAATATGCTGTTCAATTAACGGTCACTTGTTAAATATTCATTCTGGCTTGATAATCCAAGTGCTGAATTCTTATATGAGGCTCGTACTAGTACAATGTTGTTTAGTGGCTGCTCCTCTTGTACAGCGCTCTTTGCGATAAGAACCTCTAATCAAGCGGCGAACCTGTAATATCAGATATGTAACCTTACCTTTTTGTAAAAACCTAAATTATGTTAGCAGTTGCTCCTCCTGTACATGTACCGTGTGCGTCGTATGGCCTGTTATGGACATCTCCTTGGGCAAACCCCCTGGCAAATGTAGTTTTTACTTTTCGTGTTAACTTATATTTACCCTGCAAAGATTATAGTTTAGCGTTTGCTCCTCAAGTATGGAAAACTTCCCTGCGATTTGTATCATTTACCTTCTGCGTGAAGTTATTTTACACAGCGAAGATGATATTTTTTAGCGTTTGCTCCTCATGTCCATTTACAGTGCTCTTGCTATAAACATCTTCCCATGGGCGAACTCCCTGTTAACTGCACTATCTTACATTTTGTAAGGAAAAAAATTGGCCTGAAAGGAGAAGCACCCATCAAGGAGACCACTCGTCAGATGGACAATGGTTTACGGTATATAACGGCAGTTCTTACAGTGACCGTTCTCACATTTAGATATATAGTTTGCCTCTATATAGCCCACACTGGTTTTGATGGGGCGTAAAACAGAAACTCACTCACTCACTCACTCATTTGTAGCTAGTGTTGAGTATCGTGAGCATCGTGATACGTCCTTTACGATATATGATATTATCGTGATATAGATTTACACTGCACCGGCATTTATTAAGATTTCGACAATTTTTCTCAATTTTTTTTGGCAAATCGCTGGCCGTCACGCTGCATGACTCTCCGCCATTTTGGGGCAAACAAAGTGTGATGTTTGATTTCTGACAATAAATACTGATTGTTAGGCTTAAAAAATAACTTGTATGATGTCATTGATATACCGTAGCATATATCGACTTAAAAAACCGGTTCATTTCGATACGGTGTATCAAGGTACTCAGCACTACCTGTAGCAATCTCCCAGTGTTATATGACCTGTCGTTTCATATTTTAGTCTTAATTTATATTTGTAAGATTCCAGATGATCATCTACTGTTCAACGATATAGGCGATTTTCATGAGAGATTCTTGGTTGTCACCAATCTGCAATCGGTATATAAATTGCATACCGAAGAATAATGCAGTGTCCTCATATGATATTGATTATATGTGTTGATTGTGTTGGTTTATAAATAAGTATGACTATCAGACGTTAAAGTTGCATCGCAAACGTTTTGCCTAAATATTATGTGAGTGAGTTGATGGCTGCTAATAGGCACTCAGTCTATGCCATCAGTGAGGTGTGTCCCATCCATAATTCATCTGTGTCTTGCTGGCTACTGCCTCAGCAACCTGCATCAGTATGGCATCCCATCCCAGCAGCAACAGCAGCAGCAGCATATCAGCACCCCCCCCCCTCACCTAACCCCACCGACCTAATCTCTGTCTCTCTTTTTGTCTTCCAGGAGAATCTGACAAGAAAGAATTCCAGGCGGAAACACGAAAATTACTTGACATCGTGGCCAAGTCCTTGTATTCGGAAAAAGAGGTAAGGAATCTAAGACGGATGGCTTCTCCGAAAAAAGCCATAGCTCAGGGTCTTAATACTATCTCATATTAGTCCTATAGTAGTATATTTCACTGTCTGCCACTTGAAATCCATAGGAGAAACATCAGCTTCCTTCGGCAACCATCAGTTAAATGAATATATTGAAAGAAATTTAAAGCTGTTTTTCGCGTGCTGGTTTTCATTAGAATCAGCAATGATCAGTGACTATGAACAAATGTGGATGAAGCTCATACAGTCCACAATCCTGTAAAAAACAACACATTTGCAAAAAAACTCTTAATGTGGCGTAAATATCAGTCCTATTTTGGATGGAAGTATGTGAGAATAAGTTACCATCAAATATATAAGTTATAGCTATCGTGGATTGAAGTAAGAATAAGTTGCCATCAAATATACCAGTTATGTATTGGATATAAGATTGTGAGAATAAGTTACCATCAAATATATCAATTATGTTTTATGCAGAAGCATTTGAGAATTAATTGCAATTAAATATATCAGTTACAATGTTACATCGTTGATAGAAGTATGTGAGAATAAGTTACCATGAAATATATCGTTTTGATTTTACATGGAAGTATATATCAGTTATATCATAGAAGTATGTGAGAATAAGTTACCATCAAATATACCAGTTATATCTTGGATAGAAGTATGTGAAAATAAGTTGCCATCAAATATACCAGTTATATCTTGGATAGAAGTATGTGAGAATAAGTTGCCATCAAATATACTAGTTATATCTTAGATAGAAGTATGTGAGAATAAGTTGCCATCAAATATACTAGTTATATCTTGGATAGAAGTATGTGAGAATAAGTTGTATCTGTTATATCTTGGATGAAACTATGTGAGAATAAGTTGTCATCAAATATATCAGTTATATCTTGGATCGAAACGTTTATGAATAGATAATCTTCCATCAAATATGTCTTTAAAATCTAGGATTGAATGACGGACTATCTACACATAATACACAGTAATCTGCTACACCATCAAATAAATCTCTTGTGGTATGCCCGATAGGGCTACACAAGTAAACCATCACTCACGGTGTCTTATTATACCAACAATTATTACTCACGGAACAGGAAGCTCGGCTTGCCAATAGTGACGGCTTTCGTGTTATTCGCCAATATTCGGCAACTGTACACAAATTGCCATTGCTCTGTGTGTATACGGGATAGCGTAACATTAATGACGCAAACAATCAAACGCACACTGCGGGGATGTAAGCAACAAAGCAATGATCAGCGGAGCGGAAGCGCACTCAAGAAAGCAGTCAAGCAAGAAACAAGCAAATGCAGGCAAATGCTTGCAAATGCAGGCGAATGCAAGCAATGCAGGCAAATGGCCCATTGTCCTGGCAACCCAGCCCCACTCATAGAATGCATGTATTGCCATGAGTCACAGGCATAGGCTGGGTGAGGAGCCAGGAGTCAGGCAAGGCGGCCCAGAGTCACCAGCAATAAGAGCAATATCAATATTCATGGAGTTAATGAAGCTTGCTTTGGCGATATTAACAGCAAATTTGAGCATTTCAATTAATTAAATCTTTCATTAAAACATCACGGTTAATTCTTTGCGCGGCGACAAGGGAGTCGCCCGGCCCCAGCCCCAGCAATTGGATCAAGTCTTTTGGCTTTAATTTATGCATTGCTCCTGCTCTTGGCTGCTCCTAATCTGATTGGCTTCACAAATACTCCTCTTGCTTTTCTCTTCTGCTCTCCTCTCTCTTCCAGCTCTTTAAATGTTTAATTGAATTTGCAGTTTTTACAGCAGGCTGCAGTGCTTTCAGGGCTTTAGAGGCAACTTTAATTGCTCTGTCAAAAGCTTATTGCGCCTGATTTGGCCAATTAGCTGGGCGAAAAATGATGATACCTCGCTTCTATAAATTGATACAGGCTAGATTTGTAATTTAATCCAAACGAGGGGCTTAAATGATCACTGAAAACCAATTAGGCGAGATGAATGAGGGTGTTCTTGAAAAAAAGAGGGTTATTCCAACAGCATTTAGCATATGAGCCATTCGCAGAGGGATCATTGGCTGTGAAACTATTGCTTTTTATGGCTTATTGTGTATATGCTCCCTCGATTAAATCAAATCTGCCAACATGCTTCTGAGGCTTATGGGTGTGGGGCTTCCAATTAGCCTGCCTTTTGAAATTCCATTGAAAAAATGGTTCTGAGAATGTAAAATATATATATGAAAATAATGAGGAAATAATTAACATTCCTTGTCTGGTGTTTTACACAGTACATATAAAGAAGAAATGAGCTTTTTGGGAATAAGATGTTTGAAAACTATGATATAAGGATTGAGAAATATAAAACTTTAATATATAAAGGACCTTACTGTCACTAAAGCTGATTTTGTGGTATTGTTAATCCTGTATAACATGGGTACTGGCTGTTTCGGCAGAGTAATTTTTCGGCCAGCCCAAATTGGTCCATTCGGCCAGCGTGGGTGGTTCGGTTCGGCAGGGGACGTGGTTCGTTTCGGCCAGGGTTTAGTTTAGTTATAAAAAGCTAATACTATAAATTCATGGATGCTTTACGCTACTCCTCCCAAATGTTCAAATTAGAAAGTTCACTTTCATTGAGTCTATTGGCCGAATATATATATTTCTGTCAATTTTATTTCAGTATTTGACTGCAGACAGACTGTCTGGAGTAATTGTGTTCTTTCCCATTGTCTAGAAAAGCTGTGAAGCTGAATTGCACTTGTTCATAGAAACTGTTGTTTGTTTAATTGAACAATCAGTTACTTAATTAAAGAAAACGTGTCAACTTTAATTTTTTTTGTTGATAATCATGCATGTATAGTAATTGACTAATTGTGAAGAGATACATTTAAAATAATATTTAGGCTACTTATAAACTTAATAACTTTATCATTTTATTCACCCATAGTCAAATAAAAATATTTTCTGAAATCAATTAATTTAATTTAATATTTTGTGAATTTAATTTTCTTCTTTTAATTCTGAAAATGCATACGAATTTGGCTTCACTATAAATTTAAAAAGAAATCCAATTAAAAACACGTCTATTGCATTCAATCAGATAGTTAAGTTGCAGTATTTTATGAAGAATCCAAGACCAAGGTGAAACAAACATGTGGGCCTAAATCTATAGTATGGAAGCCGAATTGATGAATAAACATGATAAAACCATACAATTCTATGATAAAACTAAAGACAAAAGTTTGTAAATCATAATTTTATTTGAAAGGAGACATCAACTTGCAGGTATTGCTACTATCACAAAAGGGCACTGACCGCACTGTACAGTGCATGCACATTGATCTGAACTTTGACAAAAATATGACCATGGAGAAGCAGATCAACAAAATGTGTCGTAACGCATATTTCAATTTAAGAAACCTGTCGAAACTCCGAAAAAACCTGGGCAAGGAAATAGTTAAAACTGCTGTCAATGCACTTGTCACTCCTCATTTAGATTACGGAAATGGGCTGTTGCATGGCACTGCTACCCGGTTGTTAAATAAACTTCAGGTTGCTCAAAACTCGGCAGTTCGATTTATTGAAAGGTTGAAAAAACACGAGAGTGTCAGCCAGAGTAGGAAACAACTGCACTGGTTACCAATCACAGCAAGAATTCAGTTCAAATTGATGACAACTACGTGGAAGGCAATGAACAACCAGGCACCACAATACATCCAAGAACTTATTCAAGTAAAATCTCAACGAGAACACAACCTTCGAAGCAACCACAAACTGCTGTTAGCAGAACCTGCTCCATGCAACAAAAATAAGTTTGAAGATCGAGCATTTTCCTATGCAGCCCCAAAACTCTGGAACACTTTGCCTGATAGAGTGAGAACTGCACAAACACTAGAAAGCTTCAAGAAGAATCTAAAAACCCATTTGTTCCAGAATTCCTACAAGTGATTTGATCTGAAAAAGCGCTGATGAGCAGTTTACTGAAATTAGCGCTATATAAATCCATATTATTATTATTATTATTATTATTATTAACTAATAAAAGTGCGCCAAAAGAAGTTGTTGATTCCTGCTTCAATGTAACAATTTTCGGGATCAAACAGGTGCTTGGTGTCTCAGTCACTCTCAGACATAAACAATAATGACAACAGATCAATAATCATTGCAGAAGTTAATTTAGTAGCCAAAATAATACGGCGGCCGAATGGACCACGGCAATTTGCCGAACGGTCCAAATATTTTGGCTCATTCGGCTGGCCGAAAATGTTTCCAGCCGAACCGACCCGGAGCCGTATAACATTATGTCAGTGCCTTTTGCTGTGGCAGTGTATACACAGTATTTCAAAGGTTTTATCGAAACTAAACTAAGTTTCAATTTGCATGTTGCTTTCTTGTCCGGAAAAGTAGGCATCAAAATTAAACAATTACCAGCAGTACACGTAATGTAACTATATATGCACCTTATAATGATTAAGAGAGTATGCTAGCAACATAGTGCATCTGTCTGTGGTGTGACAAACTATATGATCTCCCATGTTTTGACAAATATCTCTGTTTTATATATACGGATCTGTCAATGGCAGTCATTTCAGCAGGCAGAAAGCAAAAGCCATAAGATCAGATTCTCAACATCCATTGTACAATTGCTATCAGTTACTACCATCAGGCAGGAGATTCCTAGCACAATACACAAGAACGGCAAGGCTCAGTAAATCATTTGTGCCTGCAAGTGTTAGGCTGCTGAATAGTGTATAAATTGTATATATATATGTATATATATATTTAAATATGTATAATTGTATAATTAATTTCAATTTCACTGTGTTCTGTTTGAATATCGTCTATTGCTACAAATTTTGCTGTACTTGTAACAGTGACAATAAATTATTATCGTATCGTATCGTATCATTTGAGGATGATACCCTAAGCAATTTACATTCACAGCTGCTTTGATCACACAGTAATTTGGTGGCATGTATATAAAGTGAAAGCTAAAAAGAAAGTTCATCACAACCATTTATGGAAGTGAAAACTGCTTGTGACAAACTCCAATACAACTGCTGTTCAATGTGTCCATTGGGCAGATAAGTCCCATCTTTTGACATTTCATTAAACGTTAGAACAGATTGACTGTCAGTCATTCAATGATAGATTGATATAATGTTAATGTAACGATGTTTCATAGTGCTATCTCTTTGGTTCCATGGGGTTGTAATGCATTTAGTTATGATGGCTAGTGATGAGGAGGGCATAGCATCACTAGCCCCTCATCATACACTCTAAAAAATGTCGAGACAAAATTGGTTTTTTAGATTCAAAATGGTTTTTTGAAAAACCAAATTTCAATGCAAAACCAACATGGATTTTTAAAAAATTTGGTTTTTCAAAAAACCATTTTGAATCTAAAAAACCAATTTTGTCTGAAATTTTTCAGAGTGTAGCCACTCTTGGCTCAGCAGCTATGCATCACTCTGCTGCATCCTTCATTGTCCTGTGACAAACCTGCAGCGGCAGGGGATCACTCTAGTGGAGTTATGTAATCAAGCTGGGCAACAATATTGGGCTCGGCTAATGGCCTCGTGCCCACTATAGTGCCCTCTTCACCCTCGGACCCTCGGTGCTTGGTGAATGGTGAAGCCTTGGTCCAGTATCACTGCATGGTTATACATGAGCTAAAGATTGGCACCAAAGCATTGACACAACACAACATGGCTTTAAGTCAATCTTGAAACAAAATTAATTCTAAAGATTCAGATTTTACAGCTGGGAAAGATGAATGGTAAATTCAATGTTATTGTTGATTGTGAGTGATCAGACCGAAGAATGAATGGCTGGCATGTTTTGAGTCAGATTTTGTCTTTTATGTATCCTAATGTATCCCAATGTCAGTGAGTGATTCATAATGTCAGACTTTGTGACAAATTGACTTCTAATTGTAATGTAAAAGATAGGACTTAGTAGTGACATCACCGACTTTCAGCCTGAGTTACTCTTTATTTACTGTTTGGAATGGCATATGTAATGTAGGACACAAAACAAGTTCAACAATGTCAAAAAGTCCACGCCATTAGTATTGTCAAGTTGCAACTGATACTATGAAATTATGAACCTCATCACATTCTAATGATTGCCACATGCATTTATTATTTTGCACATAAGTGTTTGAGGCTTTGGTGCATGGTAAAGTGTAGCTGTGACGTGAGTATTTTTGCACTTTACTAAAGCTCAAAAAGTTCATCATCGTCAGACAACTTTTTAGTTGGATTTGATACAGCTGTTTACCACATCATTGCCACATTAAATCTCTGACAAAGGAAAGTTTTACAACTTAATAAAGGCCATATAATGAATTTAATATTGACTGTGGTTAGCCAAGGAGACAAGGACATCTCATGTCAATACTCAACCACAAAGAGGTATGGAATATTTTGTTTCCAATTAACTTAGTTTTTGTGAAAGATTCACCACAGAAATAGGTATATCTTTCTCACTTTCACAGTACTTATGCTCTTTGGTGGGCTAAGAATTATTTTATCACAGGAAGACATGCCAACGTCAAGGGTAACATAAAGGGCAATATAATAGCAAGCCGTATGGAGGACACAGCAATGGGACAAAGAATGATTGAGACTGCTATCCATCAGTATCCAACATAGGTTCAGGGGACCCAGCCAGACCAGGAATTGAATCTTCGACCCATGTAGTGTTTGGAAACCTAAAGCACTACCAACTGAGCTGAATCCCCTCCCTTGCAATACGAAGATAATCCAGTTTTGGTAGACTGAATAGGAAAGGAGAACGGAGCATTGATGCAAAGGATGATTGAAACTGTCGTCCGACATGCGCTTGTGCAGACCTCGAATCGAATTTTGGACTCAGCAATTTGGAGCCAAGGTGCTACCAACTGACCTAACTTACCCCCTGCAATCCAAAGATAATCCAGTATTATCAACAACAGATCATTATATGCAGTATGGAATTATGCCAATAGCATTAGTATTTCGTGCATTGACACAATAACGCAATCACATTCCCTTACATAGCCTCATACCGAGTATGGTGCTCCTGCCGTGGCTCCATTGCCCTCACTGGTGAGAGGGGGAGGGGTTAATTAGAGGACCCATCTCACGTGACTGGCAGCACTAGTGGCTGCATTGCTGGCAAAGGCCCAGTAAATCTCAGCCAGCTATTTCACCAGCTATCTCTGCAGCTATTTCATAGTTTGTCTTGCCCATAATCACCTAGTGTGCAGGGCTGTGCATTGTGGACAATAGCTAAACAACTCACGCACACTCATTGATGCCACTCAGCAGGAATCGATCAGCAAAAAGTGAATGTCACCCCCACCCCCTTTTGCCCTATTCTGCTATCTACACGATCTGTGCCTACCCTCCCATAAATATCTACAGAACTAGGCACAAATCTGGTCTAACTTTGGGATCTTGAGTGTTTGGTTATTTATTCTGATTAGCCATCATCAGTCAGCTAATGAGTCAGCCTGTCACTATGTTGTAAATGTCTTCAGTCAATTGTATCAGTCACATCATCAGCCTGTTACAGCCAGGATCATTTTAAGCCAGTTACTGCTCCAGTTGTTTCATCAGCCAGTTGTTTCATCAGTCAGTTTTATTTTCATCAACTAGTTACATTGTGTATCATCAGCCAGTCTACTTTCAGCTAAAACGTTGTTAGGGACCGTTCAGAATTTATGACTGGGGGGGGGGTGGGAGTTTTGCTGGAACTTCCCGTCAAAAATTGATACCCCCCCCTTGAGACTCACGCGGATTTTTAGTACCCCACCCTTAGGTTTCACGCGGATTTTTAGTACCCCCCCCTCGACATACAAAACAATGCATACATATATATACTGTTATACATTGCCACGCGCACAGATTCGCGTCATTTCGCGGACTTTTGTGCGTAGAAAAGTCCAAATAAAATGAGTTTATGCGAGTTTTTTAACATTTTTTCTTTGTTAAAATTTCTTACCCCCCCTTGGAAGTGTTGTCAAAAATTAATACCCCCCCCTTGAAACACGTGTGAAAAGTTAGTACCCTCCCTTAGCAGATCAGATCACTTGGTTGTGTATCAGCCCCAACCAGTAAATCTTAGTTTGTAACATCATCAGTCAATTGAAGTCGTTTCTCCAGTCGTGTCATCAGCCTGTTATATGTTGTCATCAGCCAGTTTTATCTTCATTATTCATTTTAAGTTCATGTAGAAATGGAGCTACTGCTGCATAGTATCTGTTAATAATTATTGAAAATTATATGTTAATTTTTGGAAAAATACAATTCTTGATTCCTGAGTCCAACAGCCATATGTGTATCGGCTTTAACCAATTGAATTTTCAGCCAGGTAGACCAGCAGCCAGTTGTATCCTCATCAAGTCAGTGGCAGTCGCATCATCAGCCAACAATTGCATCATAAATGGCAGCTCCTTATTCACCACATCATCAGCCATAACCACAACCCCAACCAGCCATGCACAACCACAATAACAGTCAACCAGCAACCATGCAAACACCCAACACAGTAGCATGGAAGTGGTCAACCAGGCTAGCATCAGGGTTGGGTACAAATGCGATAAAAACATTTAAATGCAAATGCAAATGTTTCGGAAATTACCAAATGCAAATGCAAATGTAAATGCCTTCCCAGCAAAAAGCATTTAAATGCAAATGCAAATGTTTCAGAATGATTCAAATGCAAATGTGCTATTTTCAAAAGCATTTAAATGCAAATGCAAATACATTTGCAAATGCATTTGATATTTTTCAAATGTTTTGCTTGTGCAATTTAAAAAAATATATATTTTAGTCATGATAAGACATATTTAGGTTTCACAATGAATCAAAATAGCAAAACAGATTTTGTTTTAACATTGATGCAGATAACATGAAAATAACTTTTATATTATCAACCATTTTAATTTAACTTGGTATAACCAGGTTTACACATTGTACTTTCGGGATGCACTTCTTCATCCTTCAATGTTTTTTAGTGATGTTTCTAACAACAAATAACAATCAGACAGCATATTTATCCATAAATGTCTTTGGAAATTAAAACTTCAAATATTTGAGATATTCTACAGTGTGTGCAAAGATAGCAAAGAAAAAAAAAATCAATATATGCAATAGTTAATTGGTCATGCAGTTGCTGTATAAATTCACTTGTAGGATTATTATTTATGAGCCATGAAGCTGTGAATGCAATGTCATGGGTGAGTGATTGAATGCTGAAACAAATGTTTATTGCAATTGACATACATGTATATGTGCAGAATAAACAACTGCATTTTATTCTGCAATTCACCACTTTTCATATTTTTTAGAGCATGGTCACACATGGCTAATGTTACTGTTTTATTTTGTGTCAGTGTAAAACAAAATTTTATTCCTTATTATTACATATAACTGATGTAGGATTTTCCCCTGATTTGATTTGCTCCAGTGTTCACTAACTGCTCACCCATGACATTGCATTCACAGCTTCATGGCTCAATGATTAGGAAAACCCCCAAAATTGAAGTCAAGCAATTGGAAATTGGAAGTGATAATATCTTCTTCTTCTTCTTCTTCTTCCTGTGAAGCCCAGTCCACCATCTGGTGTATTATCGGGCCTTGTGCGCTTGTGCAGGTGCTTGTGCAGATAAAATCAGTCCGTTTTAAAATCATATGCAGTGACGCATTAAAATCGGGAGTGAGAGGCACATTATAAGGTCAGTGATTTGAGAATGGCTGTTTTAAAGATGTCTAAGTTATCGCTATTGACTATTGTATTAGGAATTGCATTCCAGATTCTTATTGTATCGGGGAAGAAGGAGGTTTGAAGTATTTGTGTCGTCGTATGAGGAATGACTATCCGCTGATTATGTCCTCTGATGGATGAAGTTGACAGCTGCAGGTGATCATTTGGTACTGCGACCAAACCATGAAGGATCTTGTACATCATGATTGCTTTGTTCATTTTCCTGCGTTGCTGGAGGGTGTGCCATTTTAGTTTCTCTAGCATGGTGGTGACGCTGCTTCTCCTATAGTAGTCCCCTGTGACAAATCTCGCCGCCCTCCGTTGCACCATTTCTAATTTATGGCGATTTGTGGCTGATGGCGGATCCCATATGACGCTGGCGTACTCTAATTGTGGCCTGATGAGTGTTGTGTAGCAGAGTTCCTTGGTCCTCCTGGGGCATTGATAGATGTTGCGCTGAAGGAAGGCTCTGGTGTTATTTGCCTTTCTAGTGATGTTGTTAATATGGCTGGTCCAGTTTAGTTTTCTATGGATGGTGACGCCGAGATACTTGCCCTCATCTACGCTCTCCAGTACATGACCATGTATGGTGTACTTATTGTTGATGGGATTCTTCTTGTTGGTGATGTGGAGTACTTGGCATTTCTCTGGATGAAACTCCATTAGCCAGTCTCTTTCCCAATCTTGTAATGCATCCAGGTCTTCTTGCAGATGGCTTGAATCTTGATCTTTCTCGATGGTACGATATAGGACGCAGTCGTCGGCAAACAGCCTTACTGATGAGTTCTTCTTGATGTATGATGGTAGGTCATTGATGTACAGCAGGAATAATGAGGGACCCAGAACACTTCCCTGAGGGACACCGGACTCTACAGGTGCGGTATCTGAACGGGCTCCTTCGACCAGGACTGTTTGAGATCTATTTTCTAAGAAGCTTGATATCCACTTGTGGGTGTTATTTCTAATTCCATAGTGATGAAGTTTGGTCATTAATCTTTTGTGAGGGACTTTATCGAAGGCTTTGGAGAAATCTAGAAGTATTACATCTGTTTGTTTTTTATCGTCTATTGATTTAGCTATATCCTGTATGGTTATGATGAGCTGAGTTTCACAGGATCTTCTCTTCCTGAAGCCGTGCTGGGTATCTGTCAAAATGTTGTTCTTTTCCATGTGTGTCATGATGTTGCTGGTGACTATGTGTTCGAGCATCTTACAGGATATTGATGTTAATGAAACTGGTCGGTAGTTGGCCGCCTTGCTCTTGGAGCCTTTTTTATAGATGGGGACTACGTCAGCCTCTTTCCACGCCTGTGGTACTATTCCCTGGTTCAGGGAGGCCTGATAGAAGAGGGTGTAAACAGGAGTGAGTTCTGCCGCTAGTTCTTTGAGTAGCTTCCCAGAGATTCCATCCGGTCCTGTGGCTTTGTGCTCCTTCAGATTCTTTAGTAACTTATATACTCCTTTCTCTGTAATTTTGATGTCGTCCACGATGTTGCTGGAGTCGGGAAGATCTTTGATGTTGTCTATTGTTTCATTAGAGTTGAAAACCGATGAAAATTGTTCATTGAGTATATCTGCCTTCTTCTTCGGGTCTGAGTATGCTAGGCCATCAGTTGCTTTGAGTGGTGCCACTCCCTTGTTTTCAGATTTCTTGCTGCTGATGAAGCTCCTAAACTTCTTCGGATTGGATGAGATGTCTGGAGAAATGATGTCATGAATGTAGTTATTGTATGCATCCTTACATGCTTTCTTGGTTTGTAGCTTGACTTCTTTATATCTATCCCAGTCTTCCTTCAAGTTCGTCTTTCTAGCTTTGTTGTAACATTTCCTCTTCTTCCTTGATAATCCCTTGATGTTCTTGTTAATCCATACCTGGTTGAATCTTGCACTTGTCATTTTTGTTGGTACAGACGATTCCATTATTCTAGTTAGGCTATTGTGAATGTCTTCCCACATCTCTTCCACGGGTGATGCCGTATTGTAGTCATTGATGAATCTTCTTTGAAAGATGGTGCATTCTGCTTTCAGTTTCTCTATGTCAGCCTTCTTCCAGAGTGGTATCCTTCTTCTAACCGGTTTATTCCTCTGAACAACTGCTCTAGCTTCGATAAGTATTGTGTCGTGGTCCGAGATTCCTGGTAGTGGAGTGCTTCTCATGATTAGGCTTGGCCTGTTTGTTAGGAACAGGTCGAGTATCTTGTCCTGCCTTGTTGGAAATTGTATAGCTTGCTCCAATCCGCAGTTTTGAAGCATATCTAGGAACCTGTGATTGATTGGTGCGCTGACCTGGTTTCCTTGTGTGGCGTGTTGTGTCCAGTTGATGTCTGGAAGGTTGAGGTCACCTCCTATCCATAGGGCTGCTTTTCTGTATTTGCTATTTAGTAATAATATTTGCCAAAGTATTGCATACTGACAAGCAAAAGAGGATGAGATAGTTACTTAAAAATATTTATATTAATGAGATGTAGTATTGTCAGCTATAGTACCCTGATATTTTTTGCTTCAGTATTCAATAACCACTCACCCATGACATTGCATTCACAACTTCATGGCTCAATGATTAGGAAAACCCCCAAAATTAATAATAGTCATGCAATTGGCAGTGAGTGCATTTACACAGAAATTATATTTTCTAACTATATTGCAATATTTCATATTGACAAACAAAAAAGATTAGATATCTACTTAATAGAATATTTATATTAAAGAGATGTGGTGTTTTCCCTAAATAACTATTTGTTTCAGCATTCAATAATCACTCACCCATGACATTGCATTCACAGCTTCATGGCTCAATGATTTGAAAACCCCTAAATAATAATCCTACAAGTGAATTTATACAGCAACTGCATAACCAATTAACTATTGCATATATTGATTTTAAAAAGATATAATTACTCCCTAATTTCATATGAAATGCTGTATTTTGTAACATGAATGATCATGCAACTGTACTCTTCAAAAGTCCTTAAAAAGCTAAAATTTGTTTGCAGTTATTATATTTCAATGTATTTTAAATTCATAATACACACAATCATAGTCTTTCTTTTATTGTTGTTTCTTTGTGCCAATCCTATGAATTGGTTATTGGTACATGTTCACATCAAAATATAAGCTAATATAATATTTCTATTTCTAAGATATCTCACAGTACAATATTTCTTGCTAATTTGTGAAATAACCCATGCATTTGACAAAACATTTGTCAAATGCAAATGCTTTTTACTCAAATGCAAATGCAAATGCAAATGTTTTCATTTCTAAAACTGCAAATGCAAATGCAAATGCAAATGTTTAGCATTCAAATGCAAATGCAAATGCAAATACATTTGCATTTTTCAAAAAGCATTTAAATGCGGATTCAAATGCCACATTTGCAAATGCAAATGCAAATGTATTTGCATTTATACCCAACCCTGGCTAACATGCAAGAGAGACATAAACAAGCAAATGGCAGCCAATTATCCTATCAAATTATGGGGCATCAAACAAGTTGTTCAACTTGTTGGAATGAGAAAAAGAAAAGTTGTGATTCTTTTAGAGTATGAAATAGCAAGTGTGATATAACAGGTTCTCCTAATATATGGCTAGTGCAGCCCTCCAAGGCCAGTTTTGTCACTCCCAAGGGTTGATTAGTAAGACTGAGAGGGGAGAGAGTGGAAATCTTCAATGTGCTACAAATTTATCCCATGTGAGGGATCTTGACTTGCCCATCATATAGACACTCATACAGGCAACCACCAATTACCTGTTTTTATTGATAGAGAAACTGGCTGGGATTGTTCAGGGAGGTTGTTCATGTGGGTAACACAGTAGACATTTTATATATCTGCCTGGAATGTACAGATTTTAAAAAACACACAATGTACATAGGAAGAGAAACTGACTTGACTGCCTTGGTGACTGCCTGTAGGTTGTGAGCTGGCTCCCAGATGGCTAGCTGTTTGGAGACAGGCTCCGGTTATTGGAGGACATGGCGTGATTTCGATCAAATCTCGCGAGGAATCGCGTGAGGTGCAAACATTCTTTTAGGCAGCAATCTCTGCATATGATGATTAATACAAGCTTTCATTGAAGTCAAGAAACTTATGGCCCAGTGCCATGCATTGCACAAGCTGAAAAAAGGGGGAAATATGTCTGCGGCAAAGTCTGGGAATGGGGTGGTTAGATGAAGATGGATTGGACGATAATTGGGCGCAAAAAAGGAGCAGTGTGATGGCAATTGGTGACTGAGAATTGTGTGACTGAGAATTGTGTGACTGAGAGAGAGACTGTAGCCATCTTGTGCAAACTATGAAGTGACTTAAGTGAGGAACTCCTGCGAGTAAAAAATACTATAAAGAGAGAGTTGTCACTCCGTAACACTCTTTAGAATCATGAATCGCTGCCTTTAAATTCTCAAATGAATGAGACCAAACAACACAGTCACTCCTGACAATAAATAAGTATATATCATTCTTGGTACTCGCAAGGGTTGCATTGATTATATGGGAGAGAGAGAGTGGGAGTCCTCAACATTTTACATGTTTACCCCGTGTGAGGGTTTTACTTACCCAGCATAGACACTGATACAAGGAGCCACCAATTTAACATCTCATCTGAACTCCATCCAGCTGGGATTTTGCTCGTGAAGGTCCGCTGAAAATGGTTTGGATTCCCAAACAGGGATTCGAACCCATGCAGACAAAAACCTTTCAGCGGAGCAGGCGGGCATCTGAAAACTGGGTCACTTTTGAAAATGCAAAGAGATTTCTCAAACAATGGAACATTGACATTGTTGCATGCTCCTCCCAACAAATTTCCAGGTGGTGGTTGAGAACTGTTGTGAGACCCTGACTCCTGACATCAAGTTGTTCTTCCTGGAAACCTGATGTCTCCAGAAACATGCAACTGAACTTCATGATCAATGTTGACAAGACTGTTGTGCACCTGGGATTATGCTGACATGCTAATTCTAAAGGTAACTTCTGAAGGGTCCTTCGATTCACCTGAATTATGGGAGTGACTAAGACCTAATTAAGAAGCTCTACTGTTTCTTTACAGTTTGTTTTACTATTGCCCTCTGCAGAGCTGTCTTGCCAATCATTTCTCCTTTGTAGAACCTGAACCTGATACAGGCATTATTAAAAAAATTGTTGACAATAAAACTTGAATTTGAAGTGCTTTTTCCTTGCTTGAACAGCTGGATGGCTGAGTGGTTAGAAGCCAGGTCTGCTCCATTGAAGGTCTTTTCCTTCATGCCTTCAAACCTCAGGTTGGGAAACTAAAATTTTCAGTGGACTTTTAAAATGAGCAAAATCCCAGCTGAATGTCGTTCAAATCAAACATTAAATAAGCAGCCCCTTGTATCAGTGTCTGTGTTTGGCAAGTGAAAGGTCCCTCACATGGGGAAAATGTGTAAAATGTTGAGGACTCTTGCTCTCTCTTCTATCTCAACAATCAACCCTCATGAGGGCCCAGAACTGGGCTTAGAGGGCTGCACTTACCATATCTATCTATCTAGCTATCTATCTAACCTTCTAACTATCTAACTATCTGTCTGTCTTGAAAGGTGTGCTACCTCAGTATACCACTGACTCCACCGAGTTGTTCGCAAGGATCCGCTGTGCCTCCTCACCTTTTTGATAAGCAAAAGTAGCCTCCAGTAGCCTGGCTAGTTGTGTCTTGTGGTTGATGGCATTTAGCATGGAGATCACATCTTGTAATTTAGTGACAATTGAATACTGCATTGGGGTGGTCCTGCAGCTGCCTCCCTGACCTTGACTACTGCAGCAGTTGCCTCCGACAACACATAATTCCATAGACGTAGGGGCAAGAGGAGCGCCTTGCAGCCAATGTGCATACCAATGACTGCAGGACCTGTGTGGTTGTCCTGCAGAGACTGCATTTGACTGACAGCTACAGGAGATTCTGCAGCACCTTGTTGAAGCTAAAACAGGCAATTGGTTCGCCCAGAATATCTCCCAATTAGTTGCTCTTCAACAGTTCAGTTTGTTGTGCTTAAAAGCTGCTTGAGCAATGCATTGCGCTGCGGATGGTATGCAAAGGTGTACCTAAAGGTGCATGTGTTGGACTGTATCATACACTGTGTGCATGGTGCAGTGAGTGGCATAAATATAAGTACACTCTCCACATAAACCTGTTTATTGATGGATATGATTTAGATTCAGAATGAATCGTGGTTTATTCTTCAATTTAGAAGAAACGTACAAGATGATTGTGTGGCATCATATTTAGGCCTGAAAATTCCTTCCTAATTTGGGAAGGAGTGTATTATTCGCTGTTGTTTGGGGGTAAATTTCATACAGTAAAATATAACTTATGGCAAAAGCGAAAGGTCGTATATAGCAGGAAAGTCTCCCATGGCGATGATGCTATTTCTATGTACCACTGTATAGTCAGATTTCTTGTAAATGTATCATTGTGTCCAAATGACTTCTGTGTTTCCTCGGTCATTGCCTGTTCATGCTGCAGAAAGTGAAGCATTCTCCGAGATAGGCCTACAGTCTCACCCCACTTAATGCACCCAACATGCACTCATAGTGATGAGTTTGCTGAGATGAATTGAAATGCATTATTTATCAAACAAAGAGAGATGGTGACACTGATCCCTGAGTATCTCCCCTACAACTCCCCTCAATTATTCCAAAAGAACCAAGTCGTTTTAATATCATCATTTTGGCATCTGTCAGACTTGCCACCATTTTGACAAGCACTGTGAAAAATGAGCTTCTGTGTAAGAGGTAATTTAATAGAATTAATGGCATTTGTTTTGGGAGGCTGCTGCTGCGAGGCAATGATTACATTCGTCACCAAGGAAGTGGAATTGTGGGACGACTGGCCCCTAGTTACTGTTGCTAATGCATGTAAACGATATTCTTCGGCGAGGTCTTTTTCGCCAATGGAGTTGGGGCCGGTGGAGCTTTCCTTATCTTATTAATCAAAAAGTGCACATTGATATGCATAAGAGCAATTACCAGGCCGCCATCTTTGCTCATATGGCCATCCATGCATGAGCAACAACTCTGATGACATCCATGAGATTTACAAGTCCACCCCCCCCCCCCCAAGAAGTCTCCCCCCCCCCCCGAACAAAATCAACATGCAATGAATTCATATCTGATCTTCTCTTATGTCTCAAAATCAACTTGAAGACAAGCTTTGAAAAGTGAAGGTCTCACTCTCTGGATCAATGTCTTCATTCAATGAATATGGTGAAATGGTGACTCCAATTTTATTCATATTGGCCTAATTCATTTTTGTGTAAACCTTACCATGGATAAATGGATATATACAGTGGACAGCAAAAATGACTGCACCCTCTAAATATAACAAATTGATTTAATTCTGTTCAGGGCAAAAATCTGCCACTGAATAATGCTTCAGTGGATTAGCCAATGAAGATCACCCTGCCAAGACAACCTGCATGGGAGGATGATGATGAAGATTAACATTGTTGATAATCCTTGAAGGTGGAATGAATCAGCTGTCATCTCTATACCTGAAAGCTCCCAATTTGGGACGGGGTGTACGTTAGGGTGTGGCTGTTGCCCATCAAATCGGAAAATTTTGGAGGAGCCCCCTCTACCTTTTTTTGGTATTGTGGTTTGATCTGAGAGACATTTCTGTGAAGTTTCAAGAAAATTGAAAAACGTTTAACTTGAGCACAATGCAGTTGAAGTTTCATCTCATTTTATTAAAACCCAAAGTCGCGGTTTCCCGTAACTTTGTCAATATTCATTAAACAATAATAAAATATGTTCAGTTGGCCAGGGCTCAAGAAGACCTTCATTTTGAATACCAACTTCAATGGTATCAGACAATTTTAAGCAGTGTTTCAATTCATAATTTGACTGCAGTTTTCGTAATTTGTGTGATTGGTAATGACAACCTTCATATTAAATGTCAACTGGCCTGTGTCACCCATTATGCTATTTAATGAAGCAATGACAATGTCTTGCTAGACTTTGATTGAAAAAAGTTAGTATCTGTCTAATATTACCAAGGCTTTACACTTATATATATATATGGTAATACAGTGTGGTTGACACGTAAAGACAGTGTATGCTGCCGGCTATTTTGGTGGCTGATTCATGAGTGGTGCTTTTAAAAGATTTCAGTTCCAGACATACTGATATGTGAATTAGCTAATTGTCAATCATCAGCAATTCTATGAGTAATTTGGTTAAAGAAAAGTAAAAGGTAAGAGTAACTTGGTCTAATTATGTCAAAAGAGTTTACATTGACACCAGCTAACCGTTTTGTCTTTTTTCAAAAGTGAGTTGAAATGCGAAATCAGTACTTACTGAGGTAAGCTAGGTAAAATTGATAAACAAGGATGATTAAGCAATACTTTCGCTTGTAAAATTGAGAATTCAGTTATTTTGTGACATCTGAATAAAGACACAAAATAATGTATGCAGTGTGTTAATCATCTCTTTAAATACCATAATATTGTCACTTGTTGCCATTTATCACAGTTCCTTCAAACATAGCAATAGACTTCAGAAACCTGATTTATGAAGTTTAGAATGCTTTGTGGAGGATAAATATATTTCAGATGTCACACATTGTCATGATCATTGCATCCTGAATATGTGACAAGAGAGAAAATCAGTTATTTATAAGCATCACATTCAGCATGTGTCATTTAATTCATTATTCAACTCAAATTTTTAAAATGTAGCTAGCTATATGGGCCACTTGTCATGCCAATATAGTCAAAAATTTCGATTTTATTAGACATTGTGAGCTTGAAAATGTGCTAGATCATCACAAGTTGACTGAGAAAGGATTTTCCCTGACCTTATGAAGTTATGATAATATACAACGTTCTTGCGAATTACTAAGACGTATTGCATATGGACTACTAAGGTCTCACCCACCTGGTGCCAACTTAATGATTTAATTTTTTTTTTCAGCTTAAATTGGTTTTATTTATCTGTTGTTTTATGTTCACATAGGCCTAATGCCACTGTGTATGAATAAAGATATTGGGTTGAATAGGCATAGGCCGATTTTAGCCACTCTCAATTTGCTTGCCTTATAGTTTCAGATTTTAAAATAACAGTAAAACTTCTTACAACAGTGCACCAAAATATCCATATATAATCTAATTTCTTCAATATGTCTAAATAGTACCTTTGGGACTTTCTGCCATGCAATATTAACCGGATTAACATCAAATCTTCGTCTTTATATAATTTGCAAATTATTTCTCAAACAATCCTTGAATTATAGATTTGTTTCACTGCGTAAAATTTTCCGAGATCATTGAAGTTGGTATTCAAAATGAAGCTCTAATTGAGGGCAGTTCAACCATACAGGTTATTTTAATGTATGACTCATATTGACAAAGTTATATAATACCGCGGTTTGAGCTTTTAAAGATTAAATAAGAATTTTCAACTGGATTGTGCTCAAGTTAAGCATTTTCTGATTTCCATGAAACTTTCCAGAAATGTTTTCTGGACCAAGACACAGTACCAAAAAAAGGTACAGTGGGATCCGACAACTTTGGGGCACCAGCCACACCCTAGTGTACGTACTACGGAGTATACTTGTTCACTGTTCAGCCTTGGGCAAATCCTTCATGGTTACAGCTTGCCTACATGTAAAATATGATGATATGATCCTATATTTCACAATAAATAAACAAATGCCTAAAATTACCATGTTAGCCACGTGTCATTATTGGTCCTGCCATCATATCAGTCAATGGGATGGATATTCCTGAGAATATCTAGTGGATAAACTTGGGAAGTTTCTTTCTACCATGGTTGATTCACATGGCTACAGATGGTCTGTCACAGAATTACATCAATTTACATTCAGTATATGCAAATGTATGACATTCAATTCAGTGCAATTCGATGATAAACAAATTCCTATAATTGCAGTGTTCAGCAGATGTCATTATTTTAAATCTATATGTCCTGCAACCATATTGGTCAATGGATTTGATATTGGTTTTTCAGGCATAGGTTAATAGGGAGTGATACACAAATCTTACATGGCTACAGCTAGTTTGTCACTGAATTACATGCATTATATAGGCTGTATATTGTGTAACTAACTCTGTGAGAAATGATTTCTTCCGATGTTATTTCTGTTTTCATTGGCCTAACTTTAGGACCCAGGTTTAATTCCCAATCTGCCATTGAATCCGGAGCACACATGTATGATGTGGTAGCGTGACAGGCTACTATAATCTGAAGTACCCGGGTTCGATTCCCCGTCGGGGCAACCTGTGTTAGATGGATGTTTCAGTTATAAAGAGTGCATCTTGCCTCATTGATGTGGTCCCTGGCTGTCCTGTTGAACCAAGAATCACCCACCTCAGCACCAGTTGTATTGTCATTGTTGTTTATCTATAATCATTGGATATTTCTGCACTGTCTTGGGTTTAGAGAAAAGCACTGGATAATTAGTAGATATGTGTAATTGTGTATGTCGACATGGTTGTGCAGGAGAAGCACATTTGTGAGATTTCAATATTTGCCACTTTCAGTCTTGTAAATTTATCTCCTGTAACTAATGGATATTCTTTTTCAATCATGGATCAACAGAGAATCACTAGATATCTTTACATGGCTACAGCAAGTCTGTCACTGACTGTAACAACATGCGATTCCATGATAAACAAATAGTTCCAATTGCAATGTTTACCGGTTGTCATTATTCTGATATTGCTGGGTGCAAGACTGATTGTGCTGCACTAACATGGATGTTTTGCACCGGAAGTAGGTGGCGTTACCATCACCGGAAGTGTTTGCTGGGGCCATTTTGGCGCCGGGGCCTCCTATAAGACAGGTTGCTCGCTCAGGAAGGGAGGCTTCTTCTATTTTTTAGCCGCTGTGTACATAAAGAAAATTATATTGCAGGAAAGCGGGTAGACGGGGGCCGCTGGGAAGCCGCATTGATTGAAATCAGACGCTGGCCATCGATTGGACGGACGGAGGGTTTATTTAGAAGAACACCCCCCCCCTGTCGTGGCTGGCTACTGAAGCTCCTATTTGTTCGCTCCTTTTCACTCTTTAATTGCCCTTATCGTTTAGTCTGTTGTTAATTCACTCGAACACTCTGCTTTAGGAATCGAAGGAAGTGACAGGAAATTCTCTAACTGGTTGTATTCATTATGTCTCAATGGATTACTCTGGGTCCTGTTAACTTCTTTAGATCTTTGATTAGTTGAAGGTGGTTAGGTCAGTTGGTAATACCCTTGGCATCCAATCTGTGAGTCCCAGGTTTGATTCCAGCTCTTGCCGGGTAACCTTGACGTATGTTGGATGGCGGTTTCAATCGTCCTTTCGTGTCATTGACGTGTCCTCCTCCTGACAGCGCTGTTCTTATCAGCCTACCAAATTGCATAGATACAGGACGTAAATCCACAATCATCCATCTATTAGGCCTGTGATATATTGTTCAAGTCAGTCACTTACAGTTTGTATCTGTTAACACGATAGTTCTGTGGTAGGTAGCTACCTCTTCTTTACAGACATTGTCAGGTTGCTTGTGCGATAACATTGCCGGAGTAATTTTGTTACGTAAAATATAACTGGGTGTCAAAGGAAGAGGTTGCATATCACAGGAAGGTTGCAGATATCGAAGGAATCCTTCAATTCACTATAAATTCATTAGAGTGTCGCAATTCATTAGAAGTATCATCCTGTGTATTTATCGTACTCACGGTGTAGCACTGTAGCAGTCGTGAGCCTACTATTCAGCGGTATACCATAGTCCTGCCCTTTTAAATTTCCTGCATTGAACTGGTTTTGTGAGGGATGGAGTTTTCAGACTGTCTTCTTCTAATTGTGGAGTTAATCCAAGGCCGTTTTGAGATGCCAGGGGAAGTTAGAGCTTTGAGAAGGGAATACTCCGGGCAAAGAAAGCGTATCTGGGAGGATTCGATTAGCAGAAGAAATTCAACGATTGGGACGGCCAGCTTTTGTGAGGAATTGAGCAATGCTATCAGTGCTTCTAAAGCTGTGGGGAGGAGGAGGGCCACTTTAAGATGGCCATTTATGCTGGCAGATAGGCCCATAGAATCAGGGGTGCAGCAGAGTGTGTATGATAGCATTGATGTGTTGGGAATGGTACGAAGGCGACTCGCCCCCCTCCACTCAGCCCCCTCCGGTCCACCAATCGATTGCGCCCTTGTGCCCAGCAGACCGTGAAGCAGCACCCGCCATTTCCCACACTGCCCCCAAAACATCCCCCCCCCCATCCTGCCACCCTCTGTAGTGCCCTTTGGTGACGTCCTGTGACGTCATTCACAGTTTATCACACCGTGTTTTGTTTATCCCAACTCCAGAGTGTTTATCACAACGGAGAACCACAAAAAACTAAATTCATACTTTAATACATCTAGATTCTAGAAGCATTTGTCATAGCTGAACATACATGGTGAAAGTAAATGTAATCACATGGCCCAGACCTGTCATATCCCATGCTGACCAAGTGCAGACCTATTCAGAAGCTGAAGCGATGTTCCAGTCCTTCCAAAATCTGACATAGCCTTCTTATTCCTCCATTGTTGGATGTTTCGGTATCTGAGTGTGCATTCACCTCATAACCATGGTCCTTGCCTGCCCTCGTAAGCCTTATTGGTTTCATCCTGTGCCGTGAGTGCATTCGCCTCTTTACTGTGGTCCTTGCCTGTCCTAGAATTTAAGCCTTATTGGTTTCATTAGAACTGTGTCATGCATGGGTGCCTTCACCTCGTTACTGTGATCCTCGCCTGTCCTGATAAGCCTTATTTGCTAAGATACAGGACGTAGAGCCCAATTGCCCATCCACTGTTGGGTATCCAGGATATTGTTTGGCTGAAACCAAACCTGTAGAGGATGGACTAATAACCTGTTGTTCTGCCTAATGGTCAGACTTTTTCTATTGCGATAATCCTTTATTTATAAAATAGATATTCGCTATCCAATGAGAATAGCCTTCTTTAGCTTGCATGTGCACAATGGCCCCATTCTTGCCATCGTGTGTGATTGTTGTGTAATGAGAATGCGTGACTCCGCGGAATTCCACCCGAATTCTTCCGTCCTTTCCCTAATCTGCAGTTCCTCGTCTTTCAAATCAAAATTTCATCTCCTTTAATTAGCTGTCCAAATTGGAGGTTTTTGAGAAGCATTGCCGGTTTACATGTTCTTGTTTCATTGTTTAATCAATTAGAGCCCGGCCTTATTAATAACGACGCAGGTTTTTCCGGGGATTATAGCGAATGAGCCTTTGTAAAAAGCCACTTGGCAGCCCAGGATTCTTGGGGATTCTTCTTGTGTCTCGTTTTAAAAAAAGGGCTTGGTGTCTGCGTCAGCTGCTCGGTCTGGTCTATGGCTTAAAGAAGCACGCGGCTCGGGATAAGTGCGTTCCATGTCTCTAATTTAGTGTTAGATTATTTTGGGCGTATTGTATTGGGCAGGTTGGATTATGGCCATGCCAAGTGGTCATGTGCTCAGCTGTGATTGGATGCTAACCTCATGGACCCCAGTTCCAAACTTGGTCTGGGATACCCATGTTGGACAGGTGTTTCGTCCTTTGCATCTTGCCTTATTCCAATTGATGGTCCCTGCCTGGCCTAGTTTTGCACTGATCAATATGGCTTTCTAGAAGACTCATATTATGGGATGTGTAATCTCACCCACACTCCCATATGGCTGAAGAAAACGTTGCCGGTTGCATGGATGGATGAATGGGGCTTTGCATCCTTTATGCCTTTTGACAGGCTAATTAGGATTGGAGGTGGACACAGAAATGAGGCGAAGGATGATTGAATGTGCCGTCAAACATTTGGGTGACCCAAAGTTGGTATCGAACTGCAGCCCCAGTGTTTCGAAACCCAGAGTGTTACCATCTTAGTTAACCCCTCCCAACTATTGTGGACCACAGTACTGGTGTCAGCGATACTGGCTACATTGCTTTTGCCAACGCCATGGTCTGAAATATTGCTCTGGCTGGATCAGCGGGTGAAATTGTGCGCTTGTTGAGCTGTAGCCAGCCTGGTTTTTGGAAAATGGCTCCATCTAAATCAATTGAGCTGATCACCGTGCTCCTGCCTGGCAGGTGGGCTGAAATATTGGCCCAAGACACGGAACCAAGTGTTGTGCAATGAGACTGGCTCAAGAAATGTCCTCTTAGCCTAACTGCAGTGGTTTTGCTGAGTGAGGCATCAGCTGTAGCTTGTGTTAGGCAGAGAAACATTCATCTGTGGGCTGTAGCTCAGGGCTCTTGGTTCCATTGCAGATTATAGATATATACAATGTGCTGGTGTGGAACTGTAGAGGAAATTGAAATAAAAAAAATTCTAAGTATGTATGGTCTATGTTTATATTGTATAGACATAAGGCATAATTTATATTTGTGGCACCTATCAATTGACATCTTATTATCTGAAGTTGTTACTTCTTTTTAGAATTCATGCTATGTTTCTTTTCTAGTATTTATTTTGAAAAATTGTGCTTTTGGAAATTATCTCAAAGCCTATCATTAGCCACCAGAAAGCTTTCCAATTATTGAGATGGGTGACAGTTGGTAGAGGCAGTAAAATATAGGAAATAACTAAGTTTGAAGATTATGTATCAGCATCTGATGTTTTATCAGGGTGGTTTTCTAGCTCAGTAAAAGTGTACACTTCCAAAATTTCCAAGGCCATCCTTATATTTAGGAATATGCTCTAAGAAAACTGGTGTAGGCTTGGTATGGAGGCTGTCAGCTCCCTGTATTCGCAGCTGAATGCATAGTTGCACTTCCTGCATTCGAATGCATTCTATTCAGAAATGGAGAAAGAAAGAGTTAGCAGGGAGCAACTTGTAGGAATATATTCTTTCATCAGGTTGTTATGATAACCAGAGTTGAGATTCTTCACCCCCTCCGAAGAGTCTCCTTTCATATTTCTGGTGGTTACTGGAAGCGGGCTGTTCCTTTAGCCGGAACGCTTAGTCATGTCGTGTTTGTTTTCGGAAGTGCTCTGATTGTTTTCTGATTGGCTAAAGTAAATATTCATGTGCCAACCAAACTGAAGCTACACCTACAGTACGGACCGAAAGATTTTTTCAAGAAGATGCCCATCTTTAACTTCCCACTTCACCCTTCCATACTAAAAGACTTTACAGTATAGTAAAGAAGTAAAGATAAGATGTCTCGCTCAAGACCTTATTAGTGTACTGTACTGAAACATTAACAGCAGAGAAAAGTGGCAGCCATCTGTCTCAGACGTATCTAAAATATCTGCCTACATTTTGTGATACATTTTCACCTCATCAGATGAGAATCCATGCTCCCACTAGCCGTTTGAGGATATTTAGTAATTGGCCCTAAGAGCAAAACACCACCAGTCCTGCTTCACTTACGTTCAAACAGCACTGTACACTGTAAAATTTGAATTTTGAGTCAGCTCAAATGATTGAGTGAGATGGTTGCACAATTCCTTTGAGCTAACCTAGCTTGTTGTTTTAAGTTATGATAACGGACAGATTATCTTAGCTGAAAACAACAAGCTATAGGCCTATGTTAGCTCAAAAGAATCACAATGGACAGATTATCAAAACTAAATTGAGTGAGATGGTTGCACAATTTGTTTGAGCTAACTGACAAAAAACAACAAACTGTCTTAGCTCAAACAAGTCGTGCAACCATCTCACTCAGTCCTTTTTAAAAAGCTGACTCAAAATTAGAAAGTTTACAATGTAGACAAGAGAGCAGCAGAAGTTGTTTGGTGTGAACTGTGAAGTGAAATATGGGGGAAAACGGTAACTTCTCCTTGAAGGTTTGAGGGTTTTGAAAATCTTTTGGGTTGTACTGTAGAACTCTTCTGGCAAGCATTAGACAATGGCTACTGTAAGCTCCAGTTTGATGTGTTTCGTGTCTGTTTATTTTCACAGGTGTTTATCCGGGAACTCATCTCCAATGCAAGCGATGCCCTCGAGAAACTGCGATACCTGCAACTCTCCTCTCCTCCTCTCGTTGGCGCGGATAACCCCGCCCTTGAGATCCACATTGCGACCGACGATGAGAAAAAGACCTTCACTATACAGGTTGGCATGAAAAATTATTATTGACTAAGTAAAATGAAACCAATGCTCCCTATTAAAATATGTAAACATCTTCCTAATGCAAATCAGCCATTATATGGCTTCTTATATCCCTTCAAACTAATTAGGACCAGTAAACTTTTAAGCATCCAAGTTTGCATTATAGCCTCATATTTTCAGGTAAATACCAAGTATAAGAATCTTTATTACAGAAGCATTTCAAATTGTATATATTTGACAGGGTTGCTTCTTTCTTCTTTTTTCCTTTAGGATACTGGAGTTGGGATGAACAAAGAGGAACTGATTGAAAACTTGGGAATTATTGCCAAATCTGGAACAAAGGTAAAAAACTAAATGTATTATAACTAAATGTATTATAATTATACATGCAAAATTATATTATAATTTTAAATTATTTCTCTAAGATATTGCAGACCCTTTGGTGATCCTCTTTAACAAACATAGGGGAGAGTTCCCTGGATCGGAACACCTAACTTCAGAGGCTCAGTGTGCAAAGGGTATTAGTGATATGAAGTTCAAAACTGGCCAGAAAGACGAGGATTGAGTTGAAATATATTGTGCTACCGTTTTTTGGACAAAGCTTGATCCGTATGGACACAAGACCATTTTTAAAAAATGCTTCAAATTCTCACATCATGAACTTGGTATCCTCGATTGGAACACACTACTGGTCCAATCGAGGGAATAATTGTCATTTGCTAAATTTAAGCCAGAGCCCCGAATTTTATAGATAGACGAAGTTTTCTTTCAAGTGTTGGGAGACAATTAGTTGAAGGTCTCTTAAACAGATTTTGGAGGATTTCCCAGCAGTATGTGAATTCTGATAGTGTGAGACCTGCATGACAATTTTAGATCAAACACTACCATTTTATACTTATTATCTTAACTTCAAATATAAATGATTTTTCAAGTCAAACATTCATGACCATTTCCAAATGATTGAAAAGGAATCACTCAAGATAGGACAGCTGTTCATAAGTTTAATAATTTTGTCATAATCAAAGTGTTCCGATCGAGGAACCGGTCCGATCGAGGGAACTCTCCCCTATATGGTTGGGGTAATAAGTATCTAACCCCATGTCAAATTGTCCGTTTTGGCCACTTTGCCTCGGCATAAAAAATTTGCGACTTCGTAGGTAGATCTGTTCTGACCTTAGGTTTCTATAAATGTGTTTAACTTACCCGAAACTGATCTGTCTGACAAGTTTCAAAATTCTGGAGTTTAATCTCCAAGAGTCTCTCATGAGGAATGGAGTGTCTCCCGGGTAATTTTCGTTGTGAAGTATAACTTGAGGGTGGTTGCATATCACGAGGAGGGTTCTTATAACAGGGGTCTATATCTATTCACTGTTGTCAATTAAATAATATTTCTTGTCTTTTTCCAGTCGTTCCTTGATAAGATGAGCGAAGGAGGCAGCAATGACAAGAACATGATCGGTCAGTTCGGAGTCGGTTTCTACTCCAGTTTCATGGTTGGCGAAAACGTTGACGTATACACGAAAAGCAACCAGCCAAATTCCCCCGCTTACAAGTGGACATCCAGTGGGTGAGTGACAATTATCAAATTTTGATTTTAAAAAAAGGCACTGGAGATGTTGCCTATCTCTGACTGTCTGTCTGTCTGTCTATCTCTGTTGTCTGTCATTGCTGTACTTCCAAATCTGTCTATCTCATCCTCCAACAGTAAGCAGCACAGACAGGTGCTGATATAAAAAAATATATTTCTATCTACTTCAATACCACCCTATAACGTGCTGCAGAGGCTTTAACTCCCCCTTACACTTTCTCTGTCAATATGTCTATCTATCTATCTATCTATCTATCTATCTATCTATCTATCTATCAGCCCATTCTCCACCCCAGAATGAAATACGTACTTTATGGACTTTTTGCACCTAACTATAAACACCGGTGTTCATTCTGAAGGAACAAGAAGGACGTCCTTCATTCTCATGTATAGATCACAGAACTGTTGAGAATGAACACCGGCCTTTATTTCTACACATTTCTACAAAATGAAAGCTGGTCTTCATTCTCTCAAAATCAGGATGCAAATGAAGAATGGTCTTCATTGCGAAAGCAAATTAGATACTGTATTTTATTATTAAACCAATTGAAGAAAATAAAGGACAATCTTCATATCCAGTGAATTAGTTATAACTCCAGATCAATACCCTCAATGAAGTTCACTCTTCATAAGAGTTAGCTGTTTCATTCTTATATATAAATGAAACACTTTATTTTTGTAAATAAAGATTATGTGGGCTTTATTTATCAGTAATGGAATCCTATACAGGGCCCTCATTTCCAAAATTGTGGCAGGTTTGTCAGGATTTAGTCGATCACCCTCCTGCACAATCTGCAGGGGTGGATCCAGGAATTTTTGTTGGGGGGGGGGGGTGCAGTGGTGTATTCACCATTGGAATTTTTTTTTTTGGCATAATAGAAATACCAACAGACTTTGGAAGGAGGCAGTGGCAGATCCAGACAAGACAGTACATAGAGATGCAATGTGCATATTAAAAACTTTGTAAAATAAGTTTACTATTATAGTGTGTCCATTAGAACCATTACCCCTTTGCTGATTATGTAACCTTGGTTTTGTCCATTGAATGCATCATTGCTCCAGTCATTATCAGGTTATGATAAGGGTAGTGTCTTATAGGGGTAGTGTCTTATCTCAGTATCATTTCTTGTAATAATATAATATATTAGTTACTTGTATAGCGCTAATTCCAGTAAACTGCTCATTAGCGCTTGTTGGGGTAGACTATGTTAGCTATAAAACTTTGCAAATAGGTATGTTTTGAGTCTTTTTTTGAAGTTTTCCAAGGATGTTGATGTTCTCAAATTTTCAGGAAGGCCATTCCAAAGCTTTGGTGCTGAGTAAGAGAAGGCGCGGTCTTCAAACTTGTTTTGATTCCGAGTTACTGGCACTTCTAACAGCAGTTTATTGTTGCTCCGGAGATTACGGTCATTTTTTGTTTTCAGTTTGCAGAGAGCTTTAATATATTTTGGTGCTTGATCGTTCAGAGACTTCCAAGTGGTAGTCATCAGTTTAAATTGAATCCTAGCAGGAATCGGCAACCAGTGCAACTCTTTCCTGTACCCACTCACTTGATCTTGTCGTTTGAGTCCTTCAATCAGTCGAACAGCTGAGTTTTGAGCAACTTGGAGTTTGTTTATCACCTGCTTGGAACAACCATTTAGAAGTCCATTTCCATAGTCAAAGTGAGGGGTGACTAATGCATTTACAGCTGTTTTGATTGATTCTTTGCTCAGCGATTTACGAATTTTGGAGATATTTCGTAGGTTGTAGTAAGCATTTTGACACATTTTGTTCACTTGCTTTTCCATAGTCATGTGTTTATCGAAGAACACACCTAAATTTCTGACATGATCGGTCACTTTGATTTCAACATTTTCAATAGTTAGCGATGACACATGGAGTTTTTTCAGTTGGTTTGCTGAACCAATTAGGAGAACTTCTGTCTTTTCACCATTGTTGCAGAGCTTGTTTCTGTGCAGGAAATTCCTTATATCTGTGATGCAATTCTCCATTTTCTTTCTGGCATGTTCCTGTCCAAGAAATGTTGGTTTGAAGGATAATATAAGTTGTTCGTCATCAGCATACTTTTGATCTTCAACCTGGTTTTGTTCCGCTACTTTGCTAACTGGTGCTATGTATGAATTGAATAAGATTGGGCCCAGTTTTGATCCTTGAGGAACACCATATTGTAGGGGTAACTTGCCGGATTCTGTATCATTAATGAGTACTGACTGTGATCTGCTTGAGATATAGGATTTGAACCAGTTCAGAGCTGAGTCTTCAACACCATTAACGTCTTTCAGCCTTTTCAGAAGAATGTCATGATCAATTGTGTCAAATGCAGCAGATAGGTCCAGTAAGACCAGCATTGTCACTTCACCTTGGCTCATATTCAACATCACATCATTGTGGATTTTCGTCAGAAGTGTTTCTGTGCTGAAGTGTTGCTTGTAGGCCGATTGTTTTTCATCGTCAAGATAATTTTCAGCCAGGTGATCTGAGTACTGTTTGATGACTGCACTCTCTATGACCTTACTCAAGAAAGACAGGTTAGATACTGGTCTATAGTTCTTTTTAATGAGATCAAGGCCACTTTTCTTAAGGAGTGGCTTAACCAAAGCATGCTTCAAGTCAGCAGGCATTTCTCCCAGTGTCAGTGAAGTGTTGACTATTTTGGTTATGATCGGAAGAAACTCATCAAAGCATTCCAACAGTAGCCAAGTTGGGATTGGGTCAAGATTGCAATGCTTCACCGGCATCTTGGTTATGAGCTTTTTAATCTCCGTCAGTGAGAGAGTTTTGAATTGTCTTAGATTCTGACCAGTGTAAGTATCAGTTTCAATATCATGATCTGTGGTAGTTGCGTCTAATTTTGATCGTATTTTCCGTATCTTTTCATCAAAAAATGTGTTGAACTCATTAGCCAGGTCTTCATCATGTACATGGTGTGGCAGAGGAGATTCCTGTTTCCTGCTGAGGCTTGAGTTAAGAATTTTGAACATAGCCTTGGAGTTGCCTTTGGTATTTTCTATCTTAGTCTTAAGATCATTAGTTCTCAGTTGATTCAGATGCTCATTTAATATGTTTCTTTTCTCCTTGAAAGCTTCCCAATCTATCTGAAGTCCGGTGCGTCTCCACTTTCTTTCTGCTTTTCGTTTTTCGGTTTTCAGATTCTTGATGTCGGCATTTGTGAAAGGTGTTGGTTTTTTACGCTGCATCACTTGTCTTATTCTTATTGGTGCATGTTTGTCAAGGATTTCCTTGGTTGAATTGTACAGTAGCACAAGGTTGTTGAGATAATCAGTGGTGTGTTGCTCTGGCATATCTTTTGAAAAATGTAAGCGGATGTCTTTCTTAAATTCAGGTATCTTTATGTCTCTGAGTTTTCTGAAAGCAACTTTTATTTTGGAATTTTTGCTTCGGTCTAAATCCATATTGAAAAGTACACAGTTATGGTCAGAAAGCAAGTCGCCTACGAGACAGCTTTTGAGACTTGATTCTTTGCGGGTTATTACGAGGTCAAGAGTGTTGCCACTTCTGTGGGTAGGGGCTAATACATGTTGTTCCAGGTTAAACATTTCTAGAATATTGCTGAATCGGATTGTTTTGCTGTCATCTTGTTTGTTCATGTGAAAGTTGAAGTCGCCAGCTATTACAAGTTCATTGTGATGCGTTTGATAGTGTGAGAGAAAAGCAGTGAATTCCTTATAAAATTCAGATAGGCTATATTTGTTTTTGTTGGAGGGCTCCGGGCGATACACAAGCAGAATTGTTAAATTCTTGCCGCTGAGTTTCATTTGAATTTCCATGTATTCAAATGTTCTTGTTTTTGTGCTTTCAATTTTCCGTGCTTGTAAGCCTGGTTTTACAATGCAACCAACTCCACCACCAGGTCTGCCTTCTCTAGGTGAGCTTAAGTAAATATATTCTCCGTTTTGTTCCAATTGTCCAATTTCAAATTTATCATCTGCCTTCAGCCATGTTTCCGTAAAAAGAAAAATATCTAGGTCGAATTCTTCTCTGAAGTCTTTCACTGATTGGGTTTTTTTCTTGAGACTCTGGGCATTCCACAAACATGCCTTTAGAAGATTGCGTGTGGTTTTATTTGCATGCTTTTCGGTGGCATTTGAATCAGTGACTGTCTGAGAAAGAGCTGCAAATCGGTTTGAAAGTTTTATTGAATTTTTGGTGTAAGTTGATTGCTTGGGATTTATTATTACTGGGATTTCGGTTGCTGATATATCTGTTGCCGGTTCTATTAAACCACAGCGTACAATTTCAGAGTAAAGCTTTTGGGTTGTAGGCATTTTTCTTGGTTGTCTAAGGTCTGTGAGAGGCAACAAAAGCTGAGGCTCTGAGGTCTGTCAGAGACAAGAGGTAAGATTGAGTCTCGCAGGTCTGTGAGAGGAACGAGGTTAGAGTAGTGAGGCTCTGCGGTCTTTCAGAGACAATAGGTAAGAGGCAAGATTGAGTCTCGCAGGTCTGTGAGAGGCAAGAGGTTGAAGTGGTGAGGCTCTGAGGTCTGTCAGAGACAAGAGGTAAGATTGAGTCTCTCAGGTCTGTGAGAGGCAGGAGGTTAGAGTTGCAAGGCTCTGAGGTCTGTCAGAGACAAGTGGTAAGAGGCAAGATTGAGTCTCTCAGGTCTGTGAGAGGCAAGAGGTTAGAGTAGTGAGGCTCTGAGGTCTGTCAGAGACAAGAGGTAAGAGGCAAGATTGAGTCTCTCAGGTCTTTGAGAGGCAAGAGGTTAGAGTAGTGAGGCTCTGAGGTCTGTCAGAGACAAGAGGTAAGAGGCAAGATTGAGTCTCTCAGGTCTGTGAGAGGCAAGAGGTTAGAGTAGTGAGGCTCTGAGGTCTGTCAGAGACAAGAGGTAAGAGGCAAGATTGAGTCTCTCAGGTCTGTTGTAGCCCTTCCATTGTAATACATGTATAATAGCATTTATTAGATAATTATAGCTGACCTATTTACATATTTGTAAGTTATATTCAATATTGATAGACTGTATTGCTATTACAGAAGTTTTATGAGAACAGCTCATTTTGCCATATTTTAATTTTATCAAAACAAAAGACTTCTCAAATTAGCAATACACAATTCACTCAATTTGATTTTATTCATTAAGTTGTTCAGACTGACCACAATAATTTTTATTTTACCATTTTGTAGGGATACAATGCTTAATGATAACCTCTGACATATATCATTTATTTAAAATTATTGGACATTTACACCTATTCCCATTTTGATCTTCAGTGGGATGCTAAAACAATCAAATTAACTAAATTCGATTCTGTATGAAGTAGAAAGTAAATATATCTTCACAAATATAAAGAAATTATTAATGCTATTTAAAAAAAACTGTTTTTTTTGGTTGATTTTTTTACAAAGCATCGTTCAATAATAGATTAATGTATGCCCATATTTCTGAATGAGTGCCAGTTTTCTTTTTCTAGAAACCTAAACCAGTATTCTCTCAGTCCCAAACAACCCTGTCATGGCATTAGTACAAGAAAGCATTGCCTGATATTGATGACCGAAATAATTTTGGGACCTTTCAAAGCAAAGATATTGCAGTCCAAATAAAGCTCCTCCCCCCAACCCATCCCCCTGGAATAGAGGCGTGGGGCAGGTAAGGTGCCTGTCCAAAATAATAACAATAAAGGCCCACCTCAAATAAAGGCCCACCTCAAACAGAGCCCCCCCCCCCCCTTCCTCAAATAGAAGCCCAGCTGGAAAGAAAAGGAAGGAAAGGGAGAAGGGAGGGCAGAAGGGAGGGCAGAAGGGAGGGGAGAAGGGAGGGGAGAAGGAAGGGAGTGATGGGAGTAAGGGAGGGGAAAGGGGAGGGGTAAAGGGAGAAGGGTAGCTCAAGGGATATTTAATGTTATTTGTTTCACTTTTAAAAAAGAAAAAGGTTGTTGTGTTATTTCAATTATTACAATAACCGAGTCACTAAAATTTTATAACTGGTAGAAATTACATCCAAGAATACAATTAAATTTTAAAATTTAATAATGTCAAGTGAACAGAAATCTGCAGCTTCAATCAGTATGAAAGCCCCATCATCTCATCACTAGTACAATGTTGCATGATTGCAGGTTTTATATGGGGGAAATTAGGGTCAAATATGCCAATTAAGCAGAAAGCAGGCCCATTTTGGGCAGTTACCCATAATATAGGCATATCTATACCGGAAAATGAATGACATTCTTTATCTTGTACATGTTCCTTCAGAATTAAATACACCCTTCATTTCCAGGTGACAAAAGTCCATAAAGTACGTATTTCATTATGTGTGGAGAATGTGTTGCTATCTATCTATCTATCTATCTATCTATCTATCTATCTATCTATCTATCTATCTATCTATCTATCTATCTATCTATCTATCTATCTATCAATCAATCTGTCCATCTTTGAGGTCAATTGCAGACAGAAAAATTTCCATCGGAGGGGTGAGTGGCCGCTCGCATCATGCAATTCATTTGTGAACTTGGCAGATGTCTCCCACTTTATGATCTGATCTCTTTATAAATACCAAGGAGCTATTTCAGATTTATTTTATATAAACTCCTGAATCTCTAGCGTCATATAATCATCTTCTCCGAACGCGCATATTCCTGTCGAATCTAATTGCATCGTGTCAGTGTCGGATTTCAATTTATGCTGCGATATATTTTAATATATATACATCTACATTTAACTGCTGCATATATTCAAAATTCAAATATCATGTACGCATAGTATATTTGTGTGTGTTCGTGTACATATCATTTATCACTTGATATGTGTGATTTTAAATTGTTAGTGAATTCTATAAGCAGATGAATTGATATGGAGATATGTATAAGATATGTGTGGATATTTACCCTTCCCTTGGTGCATCAGCCTGGGGGGAGGTAGAGGCCTGGGGGGGGCAAAAAGGGGGTGAGGGTTCCAATCAGATGGGATCATTTTGTACCTGCCCCTGAATTATCAGTCCGTTATCGAACTGTTACTTGATACTGTTGACATTTGTTGAAGATGGCAATCACACATTTCCTGGCACTCCTAGAAAATATGCAGCATATTCATAACATTTCCCACATTCTCGGATTCTTACATATCCCCAACGTACATTGTACAATGCTGATAAACAATATGCAGAAGCTGCACATTTTCAAGAAAGTGTTTTTGGATAACACCAAGCATTTCTGAAGTATTTTCATGATTTCTGCTTTGTGAAGTAGGCCAATTTCTTTACTTTCTGTCATGAATAAAGACCTGGTAGAAAATAAGGCAATCCGAAATCCATAAAACTACACACATTAGAATTAAGTATGCTGCACAAAAGGTTTTTTGATTTTCAGTTTTTGCATATCGTGGATAAATGTCTTTTTGAATTTTATTTAGTTGAATTCAATTTAAACTTATTGAGTTGAAATAGATCTATGGCCACTGTCAAAGATGACTATTTTCGACTTAATCTGAACTCAGTTTGTGAATATCATTGTGGTAGTCACTAAATAAGTGCTAATGTGATTGTTAAGCATTGTGAATGTGAACTTTTTATGAAGAGTTAAATTAAAATTATTGTGCAAAATATGAAATGTGTGAGTCTTTTCTTGAATGTTGAACTTCAGCTTGATTGTAAGTTACTTCTACTTTGTTGGAAAGTGTCTTTGTTCTCAAGTAAAACTCTTGGTATAATAAAGGACCTTGTCCAGAGGTGGGCGTGGCACCAAAGAGAAAGCAACAACACAGTTTGGCTGGTGAGGCTGGTCTGTTACCTTGAAAGATAATTGCCTCACCTTCGTCATTCTAGTCTTGTGTTGCATTAATATTCATGCAGATGGATTGTATTCGCAGTCTCTCCGGTGCACTTCGATTTGTCGGAATTAATTTCGGGCCCATCTGCCCGGGAGGCCCCCGTGACGTCATAATCACATTGGCTGGCACAGGGATACATAGCTCCGGGCGGGAGACAGTAGTCTGTGGAGTTCCCTCATAGTTCCTCATAGTTGCTTCATAGATGCCTATGAGTTGGCTGTGGTTGGTGGCGGGTTGCGGCTGCGGAGTTGATGATTAGAGCTGACGGGACCTACGTAGTGCCCTATGTAGTGCCACAAGGGCCCGCTAGATGGCTCTGTTGTGCCCTGCTGTGTGTGGAACTTGCACAATGCCGGGGCTTAGCTGCAGGCAAGATGGACCGCCTAATCACATTATTCATCGCTTGTTGAACTGTGTGGGGAAGGTGGCCTCCTGCTAGCTCCAAACTAGATTCCTTGGGCTCATGGGCCTCTCTGGGCCACCTTGTTTGGGCCTTCTTCCAATGGCTCCTTCTTCCAATGGCTCCTTCTTCCAGCGGCTCCTTCTCTGGGCTCCTTCACTAGGCTCCTTCTCTGGGCTCCTTCACTAGGCTCCTTCTTCAAACACTCCTTCTCTGGGCTCCTTCTTCAAACACTCCTTCTCTGGGCTCCTTCTCTGGGCTCCTTCTCTGGGCTCCTTCTCTGGGCTCCTTCTCTGGGCTCCTTCTCTGGGCTCCTTCTTCCAACACTCCTTCTCTGGGCTCCTTTTCTGGGCTCCTTTTCTGGGCTCCTTTTCTGGGCTCCTTCTCTTGGCTCCTTCTCTTGGCTCCTTCTCTTGGCTCCTTCTCTGCGCTCCTTCTCTGCACTCCTTCTTTGCACTCCTTCTCTGCGTTCCTTCTCTGGGCCACCTTGCATGGGCCTTCTTCCAACTGCTCCTTCTCTTGGCTCCTTCTCTTGGCTCCTTCTCTGGGCTCCTTCTCTGGGCTCCGTCTCTGGGCTCCTTCTCTGGGCTCCTTCTCTGGGCTCCTTCTCTGGGCTCCTTCTCTGGGCTCCTTCTCTGGGCTCCTTCTCTGGGCTCCTGAGAACTTCCAGCGGCTCCTTTTTCTGGGCACCTTCTTGGGCCCTGTATTGCGTACACTCCCTGGCTAATGCTGTGAGTGCGAACCAAGAATATGGATAGAGCGTAGTAAGCCGCTCAGTTTGTTTTTACCACGGACATGTTCCTGTTGTGTTTCTGGTTGTTGGCAAAGAGACTCTTCCTTGTTCCTGCTGTGTGCATTGTGCTTGGAGGTTGTACCCGTGCCCAGGCATAATTAGCACCGACAGTCATGCCTCCCTCATATAGCAGTTGGGTCTCCAGTAGACTGCTCTACACATGGGAGGAAATGGTTAACTCCATCCGAAGCATCCAGTATTAGGCTATGCGGGACGCTGTGCGGGAAAATGTACATAACTCAAATACTGTTTGGCCATGTCTCAGCATAGGACACTTGAAGACTCCCAATTCACCTCCCCAGTTTCATTGCATTGAGTACATCCGATACTAGACCATACAATTTGTGCTGTATCAAAGCCATCTGCCTGCGAGGGATTCCTAACTTCATGAAGTTTTGAAGCACCTGTAACTTCAAGCATTCAGCATGCCCGTTTTGGAGTTGCCTATAAGCAACATAGACATGCAGTTTTACATGAAGTCCCCAAGTTTTTATCTGGCTTATGCTGGCGAAGGCCAATGTGCCTTGGTCCAAACCATTCGCTGCTGTGGTTCTATATTCAATTTCAAGTCTGAGAACAATGTTTTGAGTGACCACCATGACTAGAGCTGACAGGACCTATGTAGTGCCGCAAGGGCCTGCTGGATGGCTCTTTTTTGCCCTGCTGTCTAGGAACTGGCACAGTGAGAAAACAACTTTATAGTCAAAATCGCAACTGAGCATGGTACCAAAGAATGTATGACATGAGTTGGACCACTCTTCTTTCTTTTGGAGGAGGATGTTAGCTCGGATATTGGTGCTCTGGGCTTCCAAGCTCTGAGTACTGGGGTTCGATTCAAGCCTCTGGCTAAGTCACTTCGACTTATGCTGGCCGGCAGTTTCAGTCTTCCTTTTCCTCACAGCTGTGACAGTGTGACACCTCTAGTCTGTCATGTCACCAAAGTGCATAAATAATGCCCAAATATAAAGTCCTTCCCTGTTTTACTCTTTTATTTCACCATTCAACGGGTAAGTGGCAGGAACTCCTGCCTTAGATAGCTGCTACATCCTCCCCAACCTACCTTTCTTACTCAGAATCCCTGTTTCAGCATGTAATGATGAAGATGCTACTCATCAGATAGTCACAACAAGAGAGAGTCCAGCTGACCTGCATCTACCAGAAGAACTTATACTCAACCTCCTCCAATATACAGTGTATACTCCCTACCATACAGTCACAGACAAATCTAGTGCTAATACAAATATTTCATATACAACTATCTTAGACTTTAGGCCTTGGAGAAAAAGCCTTGGCCACAGACAGAAAGAATGTCTTCTCTCTCCAACTGGCTCCTCAGGGACAAGCAGTTCTTTTTATGCTCTTTCTCCAATGTCTATCTACTCTTTCTTCAGTGTCTGTCTGTCTGTCCCTCTTTCTCTTTCTTAGCCTTTTTCTCATCTCTTATGAATTCTTTTGTCAGCTTGCTCCTTTTGTCTCCTCTGTGTCACCCAGTATTGCCTGTGTCACCCATGTTTGATCCGAGTCTGCAAATATTACAGAATAAGGAAGCAGTTCTTCCAAGTGAAGCACCAGATTTATGTGGAATGCTTCCTTCTGTTGTTCAGTCTACAACTTTTGGTTATAGGCTTTTGTGATATTTCTATGCAGCACATGGTTGTAAACTACAAACTCGAACAATTCAGGTTCACTCTGTGAGTTCAGTTACATATCAGATGATTTCTTACATTTTCTCTGCTTTCAAAGAGGAACTGTGTAGTTGGTTGGTAGAGGAGATGGTCTTATTCTTCTTAATATATCCTGGGTTCAAAAACCACAAATACTAGTGTATAACTGGCGATACAACAAGTTTTAAAGTGGATAGATAGAAGCTTGATTAGTTCTTGCTCATTGTTAATAGTGAAGCAGGCTACCTAAAGTTGAGAACTGGAGTGTTTTTACAAGATGAGCTACAGTGCCGCCTGTAAGTAAGTGAAAGCCATGATATTGTGCCATTGCATCAATGCTAAACATCCTCAACCAAACGGCTTTTGGAAGCATGAATTCTCATCCGATGAGAGGAAAACATATTGGGTCATAAAGGCCGATATGTGAGGCATGTAGGATAACAATGGCCGCCAACATTCTTTGCTGTAGTCGGAGTTAGGTATGGGTGAAAGTCTTTTATAAGAGAATGAACCTGTGAAATAATATTGGGTCTGTGTTTCACTTACTTACAGGCGGCAATGTAAGTTCTAATATGGCTGTGGTCATCCCTGCTACGGGGTGAGAGGCTTCAGTGTGCATTTTCATTCTAGATTTTGCGCCATTTTGTGCAGTTCATTACATTGTACTTGCTTTAAAAGTTTTGCACACCTGCCCATTTATAATGGCCCTACAAGTTGGGATAAAAAGCCATTTAATTTAGTGAGTTGTGAACTGTGTTTAGCTTTTTAAGTATTTGCTTCACTTAGTACTCTTTTGTGCTGTGTTGATGATTTCTGTTTTAATGGGTCCTTCTCTCAACTTTTGCAAGAGTGTAATTACTTGTTAGCATGATGACAACTCTGCATGGAAGTTTGCTGCCGGTTGTTTGCCAAATTAGTCTGGCTTTTTGACTTCTGATTACATGTGTTGGGGAGCTTTTATGGAAACAATGGGTTCTGTGATTGTGTCACAGATTTCAAAATAAACTGTTGTATCAACAACTTGAGCATACATGACACATTCTTTTGTGGATTGACCACTTCCATAAGAGGTTGGCAAGTGAAAATTGTTGATTTCCAGTGATTGGCAAGTGAAAATTGTTGATTTCCAGTGATTGGCAAGTGAAAATTGTTGATTTCCAGTGATTGGCAAGTGAAAATTGTTGATTTCCAGTGATTGGCAACTGAAAATTGTTGATTTCCAGTAGTCCAGTCTTGTGATAAAAATTCAAAATGTATCAATGTTTGGCAGTGGGTCTGTTGGAAAAAGCTAGCAGTAGATTTTTAACTTAGTATCAAATGTTTCATGTCGTTATTTAAAGGTGTCTAAATGTGTTAGAAAATTTAGAAGAGTAGCCTATCCCTAGTGGACCACATAGTGCCTTTAGAATAAAGTCAAAGAGTGTTTGTACAGTCCAAGAATGTTTAACAGAATCAAATTTATTCATTTTCACCTTTTGTATCACTATGGGTAATCTTCTCTATCAAGAGCTTTTAAAGAGTGTCTAAGAGTGCCTAAGAGTCACTGTGTGCAAGAGCATTTATGGGTGTCAAAGAGTGTCAAAATTCAATTGTATTCACTTTTTGTGTCGTTTGTTGTGGCCGGATTGGGTGAATTTAATTAGCCACTTAGAGAGCTGCATGTTGCCTCTTCTGGGTGTTTCCAAGAAGGCTTCTGGGCAATTCTTCTGATTTGTATAATTGTGTCTGTAATCTGGGGGCCCATCGGTCTGCCTCTTAATTGAGCTGTCTGCTGCTGCTGCTGCTGCTGTCTGCTGTTGCTGCTGCTGCTGATGTAGCTGATGGTGATGCGGAGATGATGCAACAACCTGGAGATGCTCCTCTTGCTGCTGAGGCAGGCCATGTGGGATGTTGCTTTAAGTGACTTGGCATCCTCGATTCCTCATCTTTCACTGCCTTCTTTTGATCTTAACTATACTGTATTACTATTCTGAATGACAATCATGTGGTATGAGATACTGTTATAGCTCTTTTCAGGTTCACTGTAAATTCTGAAATTCTGAGTTAGCTCAAACGATTGAGTGAGACGGTTGCACAATTTTTTGAGCCACGATAGCTTGCTATTTTGAGTTATGATAGTCTTTATGTTGTTATAACTTGCAATAAACAAGCTATCTTGGCTCAAAGGAGTTGTGCAACCATCTCACTCAATCAATTAAGCTAACTCAAAATTCAAAATTTACAGTGTTGAGATAAAGCTATAATTCAATTAATAATTGCGTTGTACTAAGTTCGTTGCTCTTAGTATTTCAATAAAGGTAGTTCTTGGTTTCAAATAGAGTTATGCCTTATATAAATTTAGACCAACAGCCTACGACCTACGTGTCATATTGTGGAATTCACTGTAAGTTGTTTATTCTAAAATAGTAAAGTAATTGATAGAAAATATATGAAATGTATTGTAAGTCAGGATTGCTTGTTGGAGAGCTAGTGCAAAGTAATCATCATTTGTCACTACCAGGAACCGCCATGGAAATCTTGGTGAGTCTTGGATGACGAGTCAGTGACTCAGTCTTCATATAAAAGGCAACTCTCCGACAAGACCCGGCATTCAGTTCCGGCATTCAGTTCCAACATTCAATTCAGTTACTTTCTGTTACATTCGCTAGAAACATTCGACTGGATTCAGTTCTAGGATTCAGAATCAGTTACACTCTATTCCTTGATGCAGTCATTTGGTTGGATGTTATAATTGTGTTATACATATTGTGATCTGGACTATGTATTATGAACATTCAAAATATACAATAAAACAGTTTATGTTTAACCTCTCACCAAGCGAGTTTGTCAGCTGATTCTCCCCAACCCTACAATATCATAATTGGTGGAGAATCCAAACACGAACATTACTCCTTGTTTAGAAGAGATGGATTATTTTCTTAAATGGATTATTGTGCAGAAAACAACAAAGAAGAAGAGAAGATATGGATGTCTGAAAATTGTGTGAACTCTTAAACAGTGAAAAGAAAAGAAACATCGGAAACAAGAGGGAGTTGTGAGTGTCCGAACAGCAACAGGATGCAGCAATCAGCTGCCTACTGCCTGTGATGGCAATGCAGTGAGCAGCTGATCAATACTCACTGCCCAGTTCGAATTCATGACTTTGTGTGAAGAAGATTTTAGTAATTTGTGGAACATTCCAATCTACTCGGAAGTTTTACATGGATTACCAATCTTTGTGGAGTTTATGAAGTGTTCATTGTGAGACCGAAGACCATGACAGAGATCATAATAGATGCTGTCAACATGGTGTTGGTTTAACTAACACTTCATGCAACCCTTTCTGCAGGAGCCACAGAAAAAATCAATACTCAGCTGGCCACCCGTACCCACAAGTGCTGAGTAACGTAACCCACGTAAGGACGTCCCATACACGCAGATGGAAGTTTTCAACTTATTGTGCCAACCTTAATGACTTCAAATGAACTGGTAGAAAGGTACTGTACAACTACTCATTGATTCCAAAGATGTTTCGACGCAATTGCTGAAGAAAACTTCAGACATTTGAAGACCATGTGAAGATGAATGAATATGAAAAGGACTTGATTTCACATTTTCTGAATATAAAGACGTTTAATATGAATGACTTATCATAACTGACTTGCCATAATTCATGTGAGTAATTTTATTGTGTGTTCAACTATTCATTTATAATTACATGCCTTTTATATTTAAGTGGTTGATGTTAGTCCTGGAAATGCTTCTGAAAATGATCTTGATGGCAAATGGAAAAGATTATCTGATTGTTTGATCTCATGCTGAAATTTAAATTGGAGAAACAAGTATATCGAATTGCAAGAATTGGCAATTTTTACAGATGCATGTATTCTCGTCCGAGCAATGTATATGAAACCCATGACTGCATATGTATTACTATTATTAGCCCAGCCGATGGAAGGCATAAAAGGGCTTTGCTAAAGCTGAACAAATGGAGGTTCAGTCACTGAACATATGAAAGTTCAGTGTGTGGTAGGCTAAGGATAGCTGCCACTGGCCAAGAAAGGCCAAGGAAGAAAGTAAGAATCTTCCTACCCCGTATGGTGTTGGTCATACTTAGGTTCAACTACGGTGACTAGGTACTTGAATCTAATCATATACAAGGATAAAAGAGATGCATTGTGATCTTTAAAATCTACCAAAGCTGATATTCCTTAATATGCCATCTGATAATTGAGACAGTGTTGAAAGAGCTCATTACACTAAATATGTGAATTGCTAATATTGTATGTTTATGATTATTTACTGTGATATTCTTGAATGATGTATGTTATCATGATGTGAAGAGATATTTCACAACAAAAGAATTGCAATTGGTGAGCAGATAACGGCCACTGAGGAGACTATTGTTGTTAAGTGACAATCCTAGAGAATATGCAAATTGCTGATAGGATGAGGTCTTTGTTCTAGTTGCATTCATAAATTGATTCATGCTTGAATAAATTGTCTCTAAATTGCATGCACATTTTCAATTCTGAACCTGAAGCAGAATCATCCATATTGCAATACCATTGGACGCAATGGTCATACGAAGTCAATAACTTCCTATCATTAAAGCAAAAAGTTAAAAGCAGTCTCTTAGGTAAGGAAATGTCACATACAATGCACTGATACATAAATGACTCACCGTACGGAAGCAGAGAAATGACAGAAAAGAGATTTCTGCATACACTTAAGGCATGTGAGATACACTACACTGATGTGACACAGTGGAGAAAGGCCACTTTCTGAGTGACAATCCCGAGGAATATGCATTTTGCCAAAAAGGAAGTAACCTTTGTTTTAGTGCACATGTCTGATTGATTTCTGCTCCAAAATTCTCTCTGAAATGGTCGACCACTATTACTATTTTGAACTACAGCAGAATCATGAACTGGTACCACTTTTTCGATTCCGGATGGAATAATGTGCATAGAATCATTTAATAAATGGTAATGCAAAGGTACTTCATCCTTTTATGAGGCATTAAGTTAAGAAGCTATTCTTTGGCAAAGTAAGGTCACCTACAAAGTTGTTATGCAAAAAAAGCAATGCATGCACTACAGAATAAAGTCGAGGGAAAGAGAGAGTCCCTGACCTTGCATACGGCTGTTTACTGATGATGAAAATGAATGATTTGCTGATATATCAAAGATTATATGGATCCAAATATTGTAGTTATTGTAAATATTGTGATGATATGTGATCAAGCTTTATTCCATGTTTGTCAGAATTCCTTGTACTCTAATGACTTTTGACATGTGTATATAATTGTGATCATCTTAATGTGATGTGCTTGTAATGATTGATGTTGCATTGTATATTGATAATATGTACTTGGTATTGCAATGATGCAGGAACTATGTATTGTCTAAACTTGTTATATGTATGTGTCTATGTGATTTATACAAAACTGTAAAAAGCCAAAAAAAATGGAAGAGGTATATCAAATTTATTTCAATAGTTTCGAGGTCGAAACTTTTTCAACCAGGTGGGATATTGTCATATTGTGGAATTCACTGTAAGTTGTTTATTCTAAAATAGTAAAGTAATTGATAGAAAATATATGAAATGTATTGTAAGTCAGGATTGCTTGTTGGAGAGCTAGTGCAAAGTAATCATCATTTGTCACTACCAGGAACCGCCATGGAAATCTTGGTGAGTCTTGGATGACGAGTCAGTGACTCAGTCTTCATATAAAAGGCAACTCTCCGACAAGACCCGGCATTCAGTTCCGGCATTCAGTTCCAACATTCAATTCAGTTACTTTCTGTTACATTCGCTAGAAACATTCGACTGGATTCAGTTCTAGGATTCAGAATCAGTTACACTCTATTCCTTGATGCAGTCATTTGGTTGGATGTTATAATTGTGTTATACATATTGTGATCTGGACTATGTATTATGAACATTCAAAATATACAATAAAACAGTTTATGTTTAACCTCTCACCAAGCGAGTTTGTCAGCTGATTCTCCCCGAACCTACAATATCATAATCGTATGCCTTATATAGCCTTATTATGGACACAAATTATTTTGCACTTGTGTTTTTAAGTACGTTCCTTCTTTTTCTGACTGCCACATAATATTGAGAAATAATTTGCCTTGGTGAACTATAAAAAGTGCATGATATTTTACTTTTGTTCCAGGTGTATTAATAATTTAATATATCTATAGTATTTTTATTTCTAAACTTGGAGCAATTAACGAGTTGCTTTATTGCTATTACTGAATCTGCCACCCTGCCTTAATATATATTCTAAAGGAAAAAAGGTATTAATGGGGACTTCAGGCATCAGAAATTACACTGCACTCATTGGACTTCATTGCACTGCTTTAAAGGTGCTTCCAACATGTGCACTTTTCCAACTTGCTTTCTTCGACTACTGCACCCAGTGAACCGTAATTGGGAAATTAAGCAATTGATGAAAGGTGGATCTGATGTTGATGGTGAATTAGTGGGTGGAATAAGTGATAATGAATGGAAGGAACAATGAACTAAGGGAGTGGAGCATGCTCATGTGTGTGTGTGTATGCTAGCTCAAGTGAGAAAGACTCATGAGATGCTTGAAGGAAAAAGTACAATGTATATTATTAGGAGCAAGTAAATGTATTGGGGATGAAGTAAGACAATAGAGTGTGGTTATTAGTGTGCGTTTGTTGTTCTGAAAGGACGGATTTATCCTAAAGATCCTGGAAGAAGGGAGTGCAAGGAAGAAGCAAGATATACATATATAGGATTAAGTGAAAGAAGTACGCAAATGAAAGGAGTAATGAAGTAAGAAGATGAAACATGGTTATTTCTTCTGTATGTGTGTTGCTATGTAAGGAAAGAATATATTGGAGTAAGTGAAAGAAGTAAGCAAATGAAAGGAATGATTAAGTAAGAAGATGAAGCATGTTATTTGTGTTTACATTATATGTGTGTTTGTTGTTCTGTAATAAGGAGATAGTTACCCCACACAGCACCACATGAGTTGCCTTTGTTGCTTAAATAGTAAATGAAGAGGAGATGGTTGGGAGGAGAGATGCAGCTTCTCTTGCTGATGACAATTGCAGCATCTTAATTGAGCCTGCAGCAGCAGTGTAAGCAGCAGCAGCAGCAGCAGCCCCAGCATCTTCTCCATCATTCATATTCCTCATCCACCTCATCCCTTGGCTGCAGGCAATTGCAGGAAACAGGCAATCCAAACGTGTTTAATTGTCACTTGGTGCAATGTAAATTGTTGTGATCCTGTAAAAAGCTTCCTAATCTTGCCGGCAAAGTGAATATTGATTTTATGAATTAAACTCCAGATAAGGAACGGAGGATTCGGAGGATTCGGAGGAAGATGTCTCCGATTTGATGAATCGTCTCCATTCCGAAATGTTTCCTTCATTTCGGAAAGCGTGTCGTTCTGCCTCGTTCCGCGGAGGAGGCTCGTCTTTAATGAAACCAAAGGTTTCCGCCGTAACTCTCGCACAATCGCTCAAATATCTGTCAATGAAGTGTCAAGATACGGAGGATGTATTTCTTTATTATTACTTGTCATTTCCTTTAATTGCTTTGATTGTGGAATTGCTTTTTTCTCCTCAGATAATTCATCCTTTAAAGTCTCCTCCTTTCCCACTTTGTCATTTTATCTCAAATGTTGTCTCCCAAATACAATTTGGATGTGGATAAATGAAGAGGCTAATTTTGCCTTGATTTCAAATTGTTTGATGTGTAAATCTCCTAATCTCTTCCTTTGTAGTATCACCTTTATAATTGGCTATACATGATGCATGGTTTGAATTAATGTCTCAGATCCTTTATCGTTAAAGGGAGATCTGGTAAGAAGTATCTGTGCTTTGCCTGAAAGTGACTGAAATGACTTTTTTTTTCGCAAAACTGAAATTGGGTCTCATGGCAAAGTGTAGAGTGAACTCCTTCTATGCTGTATTTGTGACTACTGACTGGTCAGGGTATACAAATGAATGACCACTTCCATTTTGGAAGGTGTATGGATTCTGTGGAAGTGTATTTTACCTTGTCAGTTGAATGTTTAGTAATTGATGATACTACCATATAATTGATGAAATATCACATGGTGAATTAAAAAAAAAAAAACACTGGTAGGAGATGCACAAACCATGTAAAGGGGCAGATAAACTATGTCAAGTAGATAGACTGGCAAGAAAAATCAATCAAGGTAGATAGATATAGATACAAGGAAGAATAAATATCTAGCTAAGTTATTATATAGACATATTAGTTAAACAGTCAGATAGAAAAATTGAGTGCATGGATAGACAAATCAAAATGATTTTACCTACCTCAATAGTTTTTCTTTCTTTTTCAGCCAAGGAGAATACGAAATCTGTGAGGCTGAAAATGTATCCCGAGGAACGAAGATTGTGATCCATCTGAAGGGAGACTGCTACGACTTCGCCAAAGAGGAAACTATCAAAGGTACGTGCAGATTTGATTTCCTCACAGGCGCAAGCCGAATAGAGGCTTTTCTTTACTTGTTACTATAGATCTGTAAAGGTAACATGCGCTGACTGAGCCTGCTAACTTCTCTGGATAGAAAAATAGGTCACTTTTGGAATCAGCCAATCAGAGAAATTCTTACAAAAGTCACATTTGTAAGGACTTCTCTGATTGGCCAAGTTCAAAAGTGACCTAATTTCTGTCCTGATGAAGTTAACAGGCTCAGAGCATGCTACCTTTGAATATCCTAGTTGCAAGTCAGACTAGACAATCTGGCTTGGGCCTGTGATTTCCCGGAGCATTTTGCATTGTAGAATGAAGAAACTGTAGTTTGTAAGATGGCTGTCCTACTTCAAGGACATGCCAAAATTGACAAGTTGTCGTCTGTCGCTTCCGGTTTAATCTTAACAACAACATTTGTAAACCGGAAGCGTGGCAAGCCATCTACTTGACATTTCTGGATTGTCTCTGTGTTATTGGATTACTAATATAAATGGCTGTAATTGTATCTAAGATTCTTTTTTTTTTTGTTTCATAGAAAAATGATACCATGCGAAAACAGAAGAAAATATGGTATACCTTTTCATTTACCAGCCTCACCTGGTTATGACACGCTTCTGAAATTACTGACACTTTACTTGAGAAACAATGTCATTACTAAGATATGTATGTTTGTCAATACACAAGACCATCAGAGACCAGGAACCCAGCTCTGTTACCTCAGGGCACAGTTTGGATTCCTGGCCTGAGTGGGCACTGGGCAACCTGTGTTAGGTGTATTCATATTAACTTTACTGCCAGGGAAACAAGCATGATCACTTCTGGTTATCAGTGATGTTACTGCAGGTCCTAACTTTTACATTAAAATGGGTTTTCAATTCATCTGAGAGACCCACCCGGTGAATGATGAGATATGACTTGCATTCCCTCTGGTGTAAGAGACATGCCAAAATCTGCTATTTATATCACTTCCGGTTTAGCATAACTACGCCTTTCGTTAACCAAAAGTCAAGAAGCACCAATCTTGTCATTTGGAATATCTCTGTTATATTGGATTAATACAGCTTTGTTCGAGTTATGCTGAGCTGAGATAATCATATCTATGGATTAAAATATATGCGCAGTAGATGATTATTAATACCTTCAAGCCTTTTTAGTTTGGGGGCAACCATTAGATATTCAGGGCAGGAGGCTTGGAGTATTCCTCAATGGGATATATTTATTTCTTGGAAACACTGGACGTAATTATTTATTTCAACTTCAAGCAAGTGATGTCCCAAGACCTTAGTTTCTAAATCAAGCAATACAGTGTAAAAAAAGAAGCTTAACCAGAAAATATTTATTTCAAGGCTGCCTAGATTTTGCTATATAAAATAGAGAATGTTTTCCTATTACATGTACTCAGATATAGACGATTTTTATACATCTGTGTAGATTCTCACAAATTTAGGTAAGTAAAACTCAACAACTTTTCCACATAGTCATAGTTTACACTGAAAACACACTTTTCTAGTTGTTCACAAGTTTGATGTGAAGTGTCTCTGCGGATGATAGCTACTCTGAGGATGACATGAGCCTCTGCAATTTGCAGTGATGGCATGATGCAGTCATTTGGAAATTAGTCCCTTCTAAAGTGCTCAGTGTTTTGTGTCCATTGATCCACTTGTCTATTGACTATGTGACAGTTATCACCACAGCTTTTCTTCATTGCTGCTTTATGGGGGCTTCATATCTTCGCATGTTCCTGAATAAAGCGAGGTGTAGACTCCTCTGATTGCTCTAGTGCTAACTGAGTGTGGTTTGTTAATTGAGATTGGGGAATCATCTCAACAGTCTACACACTCCAGAAAAGGGCCAGGAAAGGTTTGTGTAAAACAGACAAATCTGACGTTAGCTGGGTCCACTTTAAAGGTGATTGTGTAGCCAGTTTATCAGGCAAAATGGACTAACTTTAGCTGATATCCAAACAAGATCTCTTTGTGTATCCGGCAAAATGTGTCAAACAGCCATGACAATTGTCAGTATTCCTGATTAATCAATGTTTAAATTGATCATCGTAACATTTTGATACTGCAGTTTAGTTTTGACAAATGTATGTGTGGATTCATTTGCCATTGATAATTATTTGACAATGTCATTGTCACAAAACACTAACATGAGAAAGTTTGATGTGAATTTCACAAAGCAATGCCATTATCGCTAAGCTCTAACTTCACAATATGAATGTTACAAAGCTCCAACTTGTCAATGCCAATGTCATGAAACTCTAAACTTGACAGTACTTATGTCACAAAGCTCTGACATGACAATGCTAGTGTCACAAAGCTCTAACTTCACAATGCTAATGTCACAAAGCTCTAACTTCACAATGCTAATGTCACAAAGCTCTAACTTCCCAACACTACATGTGTTGTCGCAGAGCTCTAACTTGACAATGCTAATGTCACAGAGCTCTAACTTGACAATGCTAATGTCACAGAGCTCGAACTTCCCAATGCTAATGTCACAGAGCTCTGACTTCACAATGCTAATGTCACAGAGCTCTAACTTGACAATGCTAATGTCACAGAGCTCTAACTTGACAATGCTAATGTTACAACCCTCTCACTTGATAACAACAATGTCACAAAGCTCCAACTTGACAATGTGAATGTTACAAAGCTCTGTAACTTGACAATGCAAAAGCTTTAACTAGATACTACCAATGCTATAAAGGCCAAGGAGCTCCTCTTTTAGTTAAAAGTACACCATTACAGTTATATGTGTTGTTTCAAACATGAAATAGCGTCAAGTTCAAAATCTGACCGAAGAAGGTTTTTGTGTATATTGAACTCTTCATTCTAAAGAATGATGCTATTTCTTTAGATGTGTGGCCTACATGTTTCCATTGTGCATGTGACCTCTCTGACTCTGAGATATATATGAGATAAATATAAATGCAGAGGTCTGCTTTATTCATTGACCTCCATTTGCCTCATATTTGTTTCATTGTGCCATGACAATGAAATAAACACATGTTTCTGTCAGTTGTATTTGTAAAGCACGATTTGTTAAAAGAGTTTACATTTCTTCTAACATAAGAAGTCTTAAGAATGGCATGTCCTATTTTTACTGGTACGTCAATATTTCTTCAGCACAATTAGGAGTTTTAGGACAACATGTCTTGTGGTTAAATTGAAATCACTCAAAATCCTCCCTAAACACTGGGAATTAGGGGCCTTAAAACAGACGCTGCCTAGCTTGGGCCAACACATTTAAAGAGAGAGTTTGCTGAGAGATACTCAAGTTAATTGAGAAAAAAGTCATTGTAGCTAATGCGCGGATAATTCAATTTGCGCTCTCTGAAGCTCTGCGATTGGATTAAAAAGCGGGCGGCGGGCTGCGGAGCAAATGGCAACGCTGCACAAGAAGGCAACATGATGGCAACATGATTCCTGCCTCTGATGGCAACATGATTCCTGCCTCTGATGTAATGTGGCAATTCCATTCCTATGTATTATGCATCTGGGAAGGATAGGGTTTAAAGTCGAACTCTCCCCAGGGACGAATTACGCCGCAAAGACACGCGCGTCGACGAGTCCTGCGTTACGTCCCATGTTACGTCCCCAAGGGCGTCACGGTTACGTAACGTGTGTAAGAACACCGGAAGTGATGCTATTGGATACTTATCCTAAGCTAGTGACCCCCCCGAACATGTGGAATGAGTCAGTTCTTTGAGAGACACCAAGCAGGATGGACGCTTCTCCAGAGCGCTCCATCATGCTGTGTCTTAGTGCCAGTGTACTGTACAGTATACTGGGCATTTACATGGATTTAAGTGTGACTTGTGATGTGGATACATGCTGTAATGAACTGGTAGTTGTATTAATGCCATGCTGTTGTGATCTTGGCAGGAGACCATGCTGTTGTGATCTTGGTCTGTGTTGTAATGTTGAAGCCATGCTGTTGTGAACTTGGCTGATGTGAGTGACCATGCTGAAAGTGATCTTGGTCTACTTAAAACTAGTAATCATTTAAGGCCATGCTGTTGTGATCTTGGCTATGACCATGCTGTTGTGATCTTGGTCTTTGTGATTTATTAACATGTAGCCATGCTGTGTGATCTTGGCTCACCTGTTGATGAATATGAATATATATATATATGATGGCCATGTTATTGTGAAATTGGTCTCTATTTGCTTGGGAGTTGTAAGATGCCTAGGTGGACTATATATTAAAACTTAGCTGAAGTTGTGTGTGATATGTAGGTTTATTACACACATGTAATTGAGACCCCCCCTCTGACTAGTTTTCAGTTTAATGGATTGATTCCTTGAAACTAAGTTAACTAACTCATACATTGGTGGCCTTCTGTGGTCAAATGTTGCACAGAAAGTTAAATAAGAACAATTCTATTAGTAAGAATATAAGGCAAGTGGAGCAGCCACACATGGTATCTGGGGCAATGACAGTTAATGACCATGCTAGAGAGCAAGAAGGTACATCAGGGGCACCTCACAACAGTGTGTTATTATAATGCCCATATCAGTGTAAGCTCCTGGTTGCACATCTTTTGTGACACTTAGATTCATTTTTTTATGCAACTGGGAGAAAATATCTGTTATGCTGCCAGCTGGGTTGCCAGCCAGCCCAAGCGTCATTTAGCACCTCCCAGCCAGCTGATATAAATAATTTTTTCCCCAGCCAGCCACCTCAACTGCTTTCTCATTACCTGACTGCAAATTTCATCGATTGGGCGCCAAAAATTTGATCCCAGCTGACAACTTTGCCAGCTGGGAACATCCTAGCTGACAGTCTGCCAGTCAGCCGGGCGCCTGCTGCATAACAGATAATTGGTATAACAGATCATGGGGTGCCCCTGGTACATTAGCCAGTGTACCCTCTACAGCCCCCCCCCCCTCACCTAGCAGGGAGGGTGGCCCAGTCAACTCAGTTGGGAGGAGTGCATGTGCACCTGCAGGACCATACAGGGATTCCTGGGTGATGGCACCCTCCTGCACAGTGAGGACATGTACCTATTGGAGGATGGGGTGATGGGTAACATTTGTTAAGACAATGACTAGAATAGTGATTTGGTCATACCACTGCTCTACTATTTGTATTCAGTTAAGAGGGAATGATGACATCTATTGCATTATAATACAAAACCCTGGGTTTTTTAATCCAGTCCTAATTGAAAAGTGGATCATGTAATGTAAGGTCGAATCAAATGGAGTAATATAATAATTGGAACAGTAATTAAATGGTCTATCCTTTGTATTGAAGGATGCACAGAGATGGAAAAGAGAAAGCAAAGACAGAAAAGAAAGAAAGAAGAACAAGAAAGAAAACATATATGTCACCCCCCCCCCCACTCCCCTGTCACTGGTGCTGCCTCTTGTGAGCAAGCTGCAAAACAGCTGTGAAGGGCTTTGCATGAGCATTATGAGTGTGATCCTAAAGGTTGATAAGTAAGACTTTTTGGAAAATATTATGTTTTGTTTGTAAATTTCATTTATTAGGCAAATGCTTATATGCAGGTGCAAGGATTCAAACAGGGAAGAGAGTGGGACAGAGTGTGGCAACGTGACTAATCACATTTGGGGAAATCAGATCATAATGCACTCAAAATTAACTTAATGAGTTATGCTTGTTGATAATATACATTCAGCATGTTCAGTAACCATCTTGAAAATGCTACCATGAAACAGGAAATAAACAAAATAAACAGCTAAATAAAGGCTGCATGGAAGTGCAGTCATACAATGTAAGTGATGCACTGAATACAGTTTTACTTTAAAAGATGAGTTACATGGTGGTTGCAAAGAAAGCCATAACTTGATCATGGAAATCTACAGATTTCGGTTATGATACTTCAGGTTGTTGTGGGTACTTTTGGTAATCTCTGTTGATAATTATTATCATCGATTGATGACGAAATCCCATGAAATAATGTAAAGCTAGGTAATCTTAACACTTCATTTTGTGGGCCCTGATCACCTATGGAAATGAGCAAAGGCACTGATAAACATATGTGTTACTTCATTCTGAATTTTTGTTCTTGAAAGTTGACAGATATAGTTGAATTGCCAGGAATTGGAATTCTTGGAAAATGCAGTTGTGATTTGTCATGGCGTGGGCATAGCCCAGGCTAACTAAAAGACAAAATTGCTAGATTGTTTCAATATTACATCTATTTAAAATATAATTAAATCATACAGAGCTCTCAAGTACATGAGGGTTCTGTACCCCTCTGCCTGTGGTCACCTCCCAGGGACATATGTCTCTAGTGAAACAGATTATGTGTTTCACAAGGGGGGTGCCTCGGGGTGGAGGGGGGCACTCTATACTATTTCAAGAACATGGAAACACTCATGTGCAGATTACACAGCAAAATCAGGGAAAATGAATGTGTTACTTACAAGTAAGATGAGCTAAGATACAACATATCACGAAAATAGACATGGTTTCCAGGTTTACTGACAGAATAGGCCAAGGGGAAGGAATTGGCTTAGACTAAATTATGCTCTTATTTGATATTGACCAGTGGCCAGTAGATTGGTTATAGTTGAATCTTATAACTGAGATAGGCGTACAAAGAGGCCAGACTTCCAACACATGACAGCATGGAATACTAGCATATTGGGTATCAATTAAAAAAATAAAATGTATGGTATTAATTGAGTCATTGCACAAGTTGTCCTATACAAAATGTATAACCCAGTACAAGCTACCGACAGGAAGGTGATTTCCGTGATTGACGTGACTTACATATATATGTGACTGGTGAAAAGGCTGTAAATTCATTGTTATTTTATATTTACTCTGGACAAATGGTAATCATGCTCTTGACTGGAAACTACCCCACAATGGAATTAGAGGCCAATGTAGAAGTTACATCATATCATATTCAAATGCACTAGGGCTGCTAATAGGACCGGCACCACATTATGGGTAGTGCCAGGGCCAGACTCTGCACATTGGTTAGGATCTGCAAAATGTGGCAAAACAAAAAGTACAATTTTTTCACTTGAAGATTAAAAAATTATGTACTTTTATTGTCAAAGAAGCTATCAAAGTTAAAATAGACCACTGAACAGTGTCTTAGCCAGACAAGTTGAGTTAAAGGGGCCACATGCCACTTGCCGCTGAGTGCGCCATACATGGATTGCAGTGTCCATTCTTGTAGAGACAGTGTTAGGCCAATGCAGTGAGATCCACAGGCTCCATTGAAGCATACTCCTCACAGGACTGGTCAAGATGCATTGAAGTGGTACATCAGTCTCAGGGTGTATCCTTTCCCTTAAACATGAATGCTGTTCATATTGAACGCGACAGGGGCTGTCATATTGGAAAATAATCGATAATGCTGCTCAAGGTACAGGGAAACCCATGCAAAAATTTTCTTAAGGGCATTGCATTATTGGCTGCCCTACACTGTTTTCAAACTACCTCAATGTATGATCTAAGAATATGCTTAGGTGTGATATGTATCACGTAAATTGTAGCGGGCAAAAAGATATGAAATAAGCCCGCCCCCCTAGCTGTAAATGGCCAATATAAAAGATGACAGGTTTACATGTATATGGTATTGTCAAAAGCCATCAATTTTGATTAGTCCAAGCCAAAGTTTACAAAGTAATCAAACAATCGAATAGATTGGTCTGCAAGTGTCATTAGTTTTTCGGGACCAAGTGTGTCTGTAAATATTTCAAAAAAAAAAAGAAAAAAAAAAAAGAAAAAAAAAAGAAAAAAAGAAAAAGAAATACTAAACTGAATAAAAATAAATTGGTAATTTGAAATCTTCCCACAGGTTATGATGGCCGTGATTATAATAACTTATTCTGTTGTTTTAGCTTGGTATGACCTGGGCAACAAAATGTTCCAAAAAAAAACAACAAAAAAACAAAACAAAAAAACAGAAAAAAAAACAAAATGGGAAACTGGAAAAGATTTTTCAATAAATGGAATGGTAACGAACAGGTATCAAACAATTAACTTACTCCAAGTTTCACATTGTTTGGTATTCAACAATCAACTCAATTTAGGCCCCACGCTTGACTGGGAGGCAGAAACATAAGTGATACAATCTGGTACCACGGTTTCAATCCTAATTATTTATTTCATATGTCTTAATTAAACTGATTGTATTATAGTATGTATTATAGTATTGGTAAAGGCACATAGACTATATTATCTGCCTACCGTCTGCGATTCACTTTATAAAGTATATGTGTATTGTATTCATTTTTGGCGTTCAATGAACTTGAACTTGAATTTGAACCCTTGAGGGCTTCTCTTGAATGTTCGGTCAAGGAATTGCTAGTTTGCAATAAACAAAAGGACTTGTATGACGTCATTGGCGTAACACACCCAAAAGTCACCACACTTGTAGGGGATAGAAAGAAGTTCCTAAGATTCCTTGACATCTTGGATAAAAAGCAACCTGGCTACCCCCACTTTTGATTTTAAAAAATCTACAGGACAATACACAATTAGTGCAACCTGAGGCTAGAGACATGCCCAGTCTTGTAGTGTTACTCAAAGCTGCAAAAGTATGTTTTAGGCAAAACTACACTTATGCTCAGAGTGATATTCAGTATTGGAACAAGTGTCACACCGTATTACAGGGAAAAGCGATAACATACCTAGAATGGCCCTTTTATACCAAGCAAAACCAATGTAATTGGTTCCGTGCCTGCACGAGTAATAATAGGATGTGTTTACCTTCACGGAAAAAGTTCTGATGATATCACGAAAAAACCAAGCCTTCTTCACTTAGAATAGGTTGCTTATCGGGAAATACAAATATATATTTTAAAAAATAAATAAATAATTTTTAAAAAACAATCAACATGGACGCCTTTATCATGTTGATTCGGCTGATATGAAGAAACCTTGTGTTGTGAACACGGCAATCATTTTTCAAATAATGACTTCTTCCTCAGTTATTGGTGTTTACTGGGTCAGTACAAACCTTCAAAAGAGACAGAACCAGACATAGAGTGCTATAATATCCATTATAACTGAAGCAGTGCTGTATTACAATGTGATGGAACAGCAGGTAAGAAAAAACGATGCATTTGATCTTTTATCATTCTATGTAATTGTTATCTTCCGCCTGTGAATTCTGTTTATGGTGGTGAAAGTGTTGAATTTTTTAACCATTTAACTCAACAGTTGTATCTACATACTGACGCCGAGATGATTCTCATTTGTGGAGACTTTAATGGGAGAGTTGGCAATATTAATGATGCTATTGATGAAATTGATGTTATTCCAAATAGAGTAAATATTGATGACACAGTGCAAGGTCATGGTGAAGAATTGTTGTATTTTATTAAAGATAGTAGATTATGTATGTTAAATGGAAGGTTTGATGCTGAAAGTAATAATTTTACCTATATATCAGACAAGGGTAAATCAGTTGTTGATTATATTTTAAGTCCACAGGATTGTTTTTCAAAATGTCTTAATTTTAAGGTTCTTACTATGAATGAATTGATAGAAAAATATAATTTGATGCATATGTTATCAACCAGATGTAAAGCTTCAGATCACTCCGTGCTTCATGCTAAATTCAACATGACAAGTAATATTGTGTGCGATAACGAATCGGTCGAAAATGAGGTTGCAAATGAAAGTAATATTATTGCAATTCAAAGAAAATATCTGTTTGATAATGTTCCAAATGACTTTATGGCAAGTGATCTATTTAAATCTAACTTATATGAAACTATAGCTTCCATTGATTGTCAGAGTCAGTGTAAACTTGATGGTGTGTATTCAAGGCTTTGTGAAAATATCCTTTGGGAAATGGACAATAACTTGAAGTATACAGAACCACATAAGCAATCATGTAAACCAAAGAAAATAAGCAAACCGTTTTGGAATAAAGAATTACACATTAAATGGAAGGATATGTTCGAAGCAGAGAAAAAGTTTATCAAGTTCATTGGCCCACAACTTGTTAAAGAATACTTGAGACAGGATTATATCTATAAACGAAGAGTATTTGACAAGGCCTTGAGGAAAGCTGAAAATGATTATAATTATAAGGTTGTAAATGATATAGAGGAAGTTTGTACTAGTAATCCTCGGGAATTTTGGAATTTTGTTAAAAAGTTAGGTCCTAGAAATAAGAAAAATATTCCTACCTCTGTATATGATGACAACGGATGTTTGACAGATAACATTGAATTAGTTTTAAGTAAATGGAAGAAAGACTTCTCAACTCTTCTTAATAGGCCAGATGATGATTCATTTGATGGTGACTTTTTTCTAGAACGTTGTAATGATAAGAATTCCTTAGAAAGTACCGTTATAGCTGGTGGAGAATTGGATTCAGATATAAGCTTAGTTGAATTTAAGAGTGTTCTGCGAAAATTGAAAAATAAAAAATCTCCAGGTATAGATATTATCCCTAATGAAATTTTAAAAATGGAAAATATATCAGTGCATATCCATCACTTGATTAGCAAATGTTTTGAATTTGGAGCAGTACCAAGTATATGGTCTAAGGCAATAATTTCACCTATACCTAAATGTCCTTCAAAGGATCCAAATGTACCATTGAATTACCGAGGCATAAGTCTGTTATCTAATATAGGGAAAGTGTTTTCAAGTTGTGTTAATAGAAAAATAAGCACCTATTGTGAAGATTTTCAAATATTCCATGAAGAACAAAATGGGTTTAGGAAAAAGCGTTCATGCGAGGACCATATATTTGTGTTAACAACAATAATTCGAAATAGGTTAAGTTTGGGTCTCAGCACATTCTGTGCATTTGTAGATATGCAGAAAGCATTCGATTGGGTGGATAGGGAACTTTTGTTTTATGTTTTACTGAAGAATGGTATATCAGGAAGAGTTTATGATAGTATAAAGGCATTATATTACAATCCAGTAGGATGTGTTAAAATTAATAATATGATGACAGATTGGTTTAAGATTCTAAGTGGAGTAAGACAGGGAGATCCATTGTCTCCAACACTGTTCTGTATATTTATCAATGAATTAATAGGCGCAGTTAAGAAACTACAACTTGGAATTAATATCGACAATCAGTTAGTCTCATTGCTAGCATTTGCAGATGATATTGTATTAATAGCAAACACTGAATTAGAATTAAGTAAAATACTGAAATGTGTCGAAACATGGTGTAGTAAATTTAGACTTAAAGTTAATACAGAAAAAACCAAAGTAATTCATTTTAGGACGAAAAGAACAAATAGAACTAGTTTTGAATTTAAGTTTGATGGTGAATTGTTAGATATTATTAGCCACTACAAATATTTAGGAATAATGATTGAGGAGCATTTGAATTTTAAGAAAACTGCGGAGACATTGTCAGGAGCAGCAGGCAGGGCATTGGGGGGTGTTATATCAAAATTTAAGAGTTTAAAGAATGTTGGATTTCACACATACGAAAAAATGTATAAATCAAGTGTTGTATCAGTTATGGATTATGGTTCCAGTACTTGGGGATATAACAATTATACTGAGGGGGACAAGATTCAAAATAGGACAATAAGATATTTTCTAGGAGTACACAGTAAGGCAACACTACTTGGTCTAGAAGGTGAAATTGGTTGGATTTCTTTTAAGATAAGACAAAATGTTAGTATGATCAGATTATGGAACAGGTTGTTATTGATGAATAGGGATAGACTTACTAGAGTAGTGCTAGATTGGGATCTTAAACTAGGAATAGGTTGGTCAAAGGATGTTCAACAAATATTTAGGTCGGTTGATATGACACATCTTTTTGATAACAGGGCAGTCTGTGATTTAAGAATTATTGAGAAAAAATTATTTGAAATAAGGAAAATTGAATGGAGAAATCTTACGATGGAAAAACCAAAATTGAGAACTTACATTAAATTTAAAGACGATATCTATTCTGAAAAATATCTCAAAATTAAAAATAGGAAAAGAAGATCCTTATTAGCTCAAGTGAGACTTGGAATCTTACCAATTTGTATTGAGACAGGAAGATTTAGAAATATAGAAGTTAATGAAAGAATCTGCGAGGTATGTAACGAAAATTTGATTGAAGACGAATTCCATTTTATTTGCGTATGTAATTCTTATTCTGAATTTAGACTGAAATTATTTAACAGAGTAGATAATATTGAAAGCTTGTCATTAGAAGATATTTTTATTTATGTAATGAAGTACCTACCTTTTGAAACAGGGGAATATATAGACAATGCGTGGACAAAAAGGAAATCAATTTTATTTAATTAGTTGTGATCTAAGATATCCATTGTTTTCTATTTTCCTTTATTTTATTGTATTGTTATTACTATTTTTTGAATGTAAAAGTAAAAAATGCATAGTATGTCACTCAATGTAAATACTTATGTGTGGAAATAGCTGCCATGGTATAATAACAAGATTGTTGTCATAAAGTGGTAGATAAGCCTAAGAAGGCTGGGTAACATCGTTTTGTGATATCATTTGCTCTGTACATGTACCTGCCACTATAAATAAAATAAATACATACATACTATGTCACTCATGCAGTCACTGTAAAACAGAGCAAGGTACAATGTAGATTGGGAAGAACAGCGTGACCCGGATGGGAAGATGAGGGTTCCAACTGACCAATTTTACTGAATTTAGCTTAATCCTCGGATCCTGTTGGTTTCAAATCATTCCTTGCAAACAGGCACTTGCATGTTACAAGCATGACAAATATGTACAATCGATTAGGTCCATTGTATATGTAGCGTGCTCTTTTCAGATTTTTGGAGATGGCCCTAAGATCTCCTTCAAAATTGGTACTGACAAGTGTATATCAAGCTTGTCGTATTGAGCTGAAACCATCAACTATGGATGATTGTTGATTTGCATTCCCTTGCAACTTTATAGTGCACTGTATGACAGGGAAAGCCCTCTTCAAAAGGTGTGGTGGAGCAAGGATATGTCAAGAGTTGTGTGATTATTTTTATGCATCCACTATGTTTGGAAAAGCACTGTTTGAACAGACACACACATAAGCATTTTGGCACTTGTCACTGCGATCGCTCATTTGAAAGGTCAACATTTATAACCAGTTCTGAATATGTTAGGTCATTCTGAGGTGCCAAACCTGAGAACAGTGGATTTGAACATGATAAGGTCATGAAAACTGGCGGGCTGAAAAATTTAAAGCAGCTATAAATTGGGACGTCACAAAATTCAACTCAATCTCTTCATGCTTGTGTTGCTTATGATGTGCTTTGATTAGGCCCACAGCACTTCTTTCAAGTCCCTGCAAATGAGCCTAAGAATTTATTTTAATTCTGATCAACAAACGTATCTATTAAAGATGCAATTTAGTTACCAAGGCAACCGTTACACTGACTGAAGTGTAGGCCTACAGGGTCTTCTCATAAAAATTGTGACACAGCCATATATAAGCTTAATTTCCTTTGTACCCTATAGTAAGGCAGATGCAGGGAGGATCACTCTATTGCCAACCACAATCAGTCGTACAGATCTAACCACGGATCCATGTCGTACTGGTCAGATAGTAACCAGGCCAAATGAAAACGAAACTGGAATTTTATGGCGACAAGAAAATTATATAGATTCAATTATGGGGAAAAAAAAAAAAAAAAAATAATAATAATAATAATAAAATAAAATAAATTAATAAATTCTTCTAAAGACCTACCAGGGTGAGGAAGTTACTATGAACTGAATATTGGTTACTGGGCATTGGCGAATACTACAAACTGGTATGCTATCAGGCATTTTGTCATTGACTGGGCCACTAATAGCGGTTAAACTGCTCACAGGACCCGTTTTAAGACGGCAAAGTATGTATGTATACAGAAACACGATACAAAGTTCCGTAAATCAAATATGTAAAAGGTTTTCTAAAATAATGCCTCTCTTATGGTAGTAATGCAAATGATCGATTTGGTATGACCTATTAATTTTTGACAAACATATATATGATGATGAGGAATAATCATTAATTGGGTTTTTCCCCATTCTCATTTGATTATTCTGTGGTGCCCTCTGACACATTGTTTTAAATGAAACACGGATTGTGTTCCACTATCTTGGACAAATACTTCAGTCCGAATGCTGATCAAGGCACAAGATTGGTGCCATTTTATTATCATGGTATTTTCACAAGACCTCAAGATGAATTGTGGAATTAATCCAAATATAACATAGATTGGATATGTGTTAAACATAGCTTTAAACACTGATGGCACATAATCGATTTTATGGTCATAACGCTTCCTGGGAATTTTGACCATGATCGATCTATCTAACATCACTGACCTTGAACACCTGAGAACCGCAGGGATGCCTGCTCTCAGCGCAACTGTTTACACTATATACATCAGGCTATAAAAAGATTAAAGTATGGTGATGACACTGTAATTATTGGACTTATGCATGAAGATTCGGTAAATGATACTCAAATGTATTTTCATGAGATCGCAAATTTCCACAATTGGTGTACTGAAAACTTTTTAAATCTAAATGTGAAAAAGACAAAAGAGCTCATAATTGGCTTGGGCGGAATTTTCTACTATAAAACCACCTGTGATGATTAACATTGATTAATGATGAAAGTGTTGAAGTTGTTCATGAGTATAAATATTTGGGAACAATTATTGATGATAAGTTGTGCGGAGCTGCTAAGGTTGAAAGAATTTGTAAAAAGGCTGGTCAACGCATGTATTTCTAGAGAAAATTGAATACACTTAAAGTAGATACAACTGTGAAGACTCAATTTTATTCTAGCATTATTCAATCAGTTGTGACATTCTGCACAATACGCTATTTTGGTAACATTACAAAATGCAATCAGAACAGACTCGGAAGATAAATAGATTGGCTTTAAGACTTGGATGCATAAATTTAAAATGATTGATGAACTGTACATAGACACTGCTATAAAAAAGGAAAAGAATATACTCAAAGATCAGAGTCATACTTGGTATAAATACTTTGAATATTTACATCAGGAAGCAGACTGCGCTCTGTGAGGTGTAACACAAATCGTTATTTGAAATCGTTTGTGCCCAGTGTTATTCGGTTTTTTAACAGTTAATGCACTGTATGAGTTGTATCGAGACAAGTTTCGCCATGCGATCAATAAAGTATATCTGTATCTGTATCTGTATCTGTACTAATCGACTATTTGATAAACATGCAGAGCCCTACTGCACACCTTAAAAACTGCACATCTTTGGAGTCACTGAAATTTGATTGGAGTCACAGAAATTTGATTGAAGTTACGAATATATCTGACAGCATTCCGATATTCAGTGGTGTCCCAATGGGGGCCTGGTGGCCACGTGCCCCCAATATTGGACCTGTGCCTGCTAAAATATACAATTACATAGGGGGTGCCCCCAAGAGAATCATGTGCCACCAAGGTGCCCCCCCCCCCGCCACTGCCGATATTACTTGGAAACGGTGGTCATCCCATGAACTTAACAGATCTCTACAACTTCAAAGGCCAACTTGACTCCAGAATTGGATTGGAAACCACAGCTTAAGGAAGCATGTAGGGACTTCTGTACAGAAACTCAATGCAAAACACATTGCACATAAATTTGTGGTATTTAATAGGACTGGGGGATTTTTGTTAATAAGATATGGCTATAGATTTAAAGTATATAGAGGTTATTAATAAGTTTTGGTAATGAGGTTTGGTAATAAGAGTTAATAGTTACTTATGCTGGGATCATACAAGACGGAAGCGCTACTAGATCCCAAAGGAAAAGCTCTATTTCGCCATATCTTAACCCCTACATGGAACATGTGAGCCGGGTCAATACTTAGGAAATGGTCATATCCTAAGCTAGTGACCCCCCCGAACATGTGGAATGAGTCAGTTCTTTGAGAGACACCACAAAGGTGGAGAATGAAGTCGGAAGCGAAGGTGCGAGATTGCCTAATTGGTGGCTTTCTGATAGGAGAGCCAATAGGGCCAATACGGAGGGGACAGTGGCATGTTGCGAATTCCCACCCTCCCATCCCTATAAGCTGATCCAGCTTACACAACCATGTAGGACCGCTCTATTTCGCCATATCTTAACCCCTACATGGAACATGTGAGCCGGGTCAATACTTAGGAAATGGTCAGTTGAATTATGTTCGATAAGTGGGTCCTGATTATGGAAATAATCTTGACTGACTAATCGAAATAATGACGAAATTACATAGGGAAACAAATTTATTGCATAAGATTTTAAACCATTTAATTTTGAGTCACATAAGATGAAAATGTTACCTGGTTGTAGTCACGACAGCCTTTCTGAAATATCTTTATTAATTTTTTCACAGCATTGTATGTGGGTGATCTCAAAGTCTGGATGTTGTACAATGCAATTTCGTTATGAAAGGAATCGTTTTACTTTCAGAAAAGATGTTGGAATCTACAAATTGTCAATTCTCTATATTGGAGGCTATTCTGGGCTTGTTTTTCCTTTTGGGAGGGGGATGCTATTTCATAATGGAGCTTGTGGGGAAAGGGTGTGATATGGGTTGCTATAATTGGGGCAAGATGGGACTTAGCACCGCCAGAGGAGAGGTCCAGAAGAGAGGGGACGAGGATGAGATGATGATATTAGCATCTGTACCCTCAAATGATGATGATTACGCTGCTACAGTGCTGCAGCTGGGAAAAGGGATGGGGGAGTGCAGCTGCTGGGTAGCCTGGGGGCAACAGAATCTCCCTGCAGAACGCCTCTCATCCTCTACCCATCCTCTATCCACCCTCATCCCTCCTCCCTGGGCCCCTTCTCCTGCATTGGCCCCTTCTCTCTCTCAGAGCTGCTGCAGGAGCTTGCAGTGCTGCTGCCTAATAAATAAAGTGATGTCAAAATCGCGACAGTTATCTAATTTCGTAGGGATAATGTTGGTGGTGCTAGATGGGTAAGGAGTGGCCATGCAATTAACAGAAGATTGCAGGAGGAGGAGAAGGAGGAGACAGGGAGGGGGACAAGATGCTCAACTACAGCAGCCCACATCACTAGCATCACCAGGACTAGTATCATCATCATCAGCAACAGCATTAAGGGTGTCTCCCTTTAACCAGATGTCTTTCTTTTTTCTCTCACTTAGCACCACTTATTTCGCTTCTTTCTTACTAACAATGTGAAGTTACAGTTATAAAACACTGAAAACAGTATAGGCCTAGTAATTTAACTGCTCTAATACCTTTAGACTTTAGAGTCTTGAAGCTTCTAATTCCTTTATTAAGGTCGGTAGCGCCGACCTTGTAGTGCATATATGAGCCCCTGACGTCTGGCGTCTTCATCATTTACTTGCTGAATCGTATGGGAGATGATTTCACCTTGCACAGGGTCCAAAGTGGTCCCAAACTGTGTGAAATAGCTGTCCCATGTAACGAACTAGCCTCCTATTCTTTGGCAAGGCTGTACAGGGCCATTTCCCTGAGATATTGCCAAAAATAAATGCCATAACTACGATGTATAAATACTGCTCTAGGCAATGAGCAATTGGTACTCAATTGTTGATACCCCCCCCCCCCACACTAATGCTTAAAGTCACCTATAGAGGGCACTGTTACTAGAAAGCAAAATAAAATTTGCTAGGCAATCAATGATGGCAATCAATGATGATGATAGATAGATAGATAGATAGATAGATAGATAACAGGGCGACCATTTAATATCCACTAAGGATAAGGGGGGCGACCATTTAATATCTCCTAAGAATAAGGGGGCAACCATTTAATATCTACTAAGGTGCTAAGATAACAAAAGTACATGCATGAATGAACCAAGGGGGCAACCATTTAATATCTACTAAGCAATGATGATAGATAGATAGATAGATACATAGATACATAGATAGATAGGATAAAGGGGCGACCATTTAATATCTACTAAGGAGGGGGCGACCATTTAATATTACTAAGAATAATGGGGCAACCGTTTAATATACCCCCGGGGACATGGGGACATACCCCCGGGGACATGGGGACATACCCCCGGGGACATGGGGACATACCCCCCGCGGACATTGGGACATACCCCCGCGGACATGGGGACATACCCCCGCGGACATGGGGAAATACCCCCGCGGACATGGGGACATACCCCCGGGGACATGGGGACATACCCCCGGGGACATGGGGACATACCCCCGGGGACATGGGGACATTCCCCCGGGGACATGGGGACATTCCCCCGGGGACATGGGGACATACCCCCGCGGACATGGGGACATACCCCCGCGGACATGGGGACATACCCCCGCGGACACGGGGACATACCCCCGGGGACATGGGGACATACACCCGCGGACATGGGGACATACCCCTGGGGACATGGGGACATACCTCCTGGGGACATGGGGACATACCTCCTGGGGACATGGGGACATACCCCCCGGGGACATGGGGACATACCCCCGGGGAAATGGAGACATACCCCCAGGGACATGGGGACATACCCCAGGGACATGGGGACATATCCCCGCGAACCCCAGTTGCTGCTGCTAGGGTGCCTCCCCCTGGGTTGCCCAACCTCCTCGGCTGCCCCACTTAGCATGGTGTCATGTACTGCTAGCAGAGCTCTGTTTGTGCATCTCATGCACACCATTCTAGTTGACTTCTGTTGCATGAATACCCAGCAACCCCCACCCCTCGTACAAAAAAGAGCCCCATTTGTCATGCAAGAGATGGATTATTTCCTTAGTATTAGTGAACTTGGTGAAGTATTGCCCAATCAAATTCGCAAAACAAGGTTTTGGCTTGCGTATTATGTAACACAGGCGATCATTTAGTCCCTGTGGGACAGCATAGGCGATCCATTCAATCTCCACACTACCTCTAGTTATGTGAGTGGATAGAATTGGATGGATAGAAGTGGGTTGATAGAAGTTGGGTGGATAGAAGTCGGGTGGATAGAAGTCAGGTGGATAGAAGTGGGGTGGATAGAAGTCGGGTGGATAGAAGTCGGTGGATAGGACTTGGTTGGATATATGTTGTGTGGCTAGAAGTTAGGTGGATTGAACCATAGGCTTCTACCGACCTTTGCACATTATCTTTATGTGCCTTCTAGTTTGTATTTTCATTCGCTTTTTTTTTTCTCTTGTCATTTTAAGAGAACTTCAAATATTAACCTTAGCAAAGCTATAATTCTTTGAGTCAGTTTATTTTTAATATGTTTGGAAATAAAAACCTGTCTGTGTGTGTTCTTGTCAGTGCAGTGTGCTATGCCACGATTTTGCCGGGACTTTTAGCAACTGTGCCATGATTTTGCCATGCCATGACTGTGAGCAACTGTCAGGTGCCGTGATTTTGTCATACCATGCTTTTTCCATGACTGTGAGTGACTGTGCCATGATTGAGGGCAACTGTGCCATGACTGCGCCATGTCATGATTGTGCCATGCCGAGATGACTGCCTTGCCATGACTATGAGCTACTGTGCCCTGAATGTGCCAAGCCATGACTGTGAGAGGCTATGCCATGCATGACTGAGATTTGATGTGCCATGATCGTTCCATGCCAAGATTCTGCCATGACTGACTGACTGTGCTGTGATTGTGCCATACCAAGATTGTGCCATGCCATGATTGTGCCATGTCATGATAGGGCCATGCCTTGATTGTGAGTGACTGTGTCGTGATTGTGCCATGCCATGACTGTTAGCACTGCCATGACTGTGCCATGCCGTGATTGTGCCATACCATGATTTTGCCATGCCAAGAATGTGTACCGTGCCATGACTGTGAGTGACTGTGCCGTGATTGTGCAATGCCATGACTGTGCCGTACTGTGCCATGATTGTGCTATGCCAAGATTTTAACCATGTCATGATTGTGCAATGCCATGACTGTGATTGTCTGTGCACTGATTGTGCCTTACCATGATTGTGCCTTTCCATGACAGAGAGAGAGCAGCTGTTCCATGATAGTGCCATGCCAAGAATGTGCCATGCCATGACTCTGAGGGACTGTGCCATGATTGTGTCCTTACATGTAGTCTATAAGAGTCCATGACTGTGCCATAATTGTAGTGCCATGTTTGGTTTGGGTGTCACATCCGCGCAAGAAGCCAAGCAAAGTGAATCGAGATTTAGAGGACAGTTTAATGGCGGGAGGGGGGTCATCCCTCACTGCTGTCAACCTGTTGTTGGATTATCGTGACTTCATTGCTTACCCCTTTAATCTGCTGTTGCCATGGAAACCTGTCTGGCATCGTTTATTCCCTCCCGGCTCAATATGGCAACACAAATCGAGTTGCAAGGGCCGTAAAGAAAACTAATGGTTACCTTGAGAAGAATTTCAAGTGAGCAGCTCACTCCAGCAAAACTTAGGTCGTAAAAAGCAGCCAGTTGCTCAAGAAAGTGTTCGTAGAAATTTGCACTTGTATCTGATGAAAAAAGAAATATATGACCACTTGTAGATCTGAGTCTTATTTTTGATTAGCCTGTGAGAAACAATCGCTTCATTCAGTTCATTGGTGTCATTATTGATTTGGAAAAAAAAAAATTATTAATTTAGTGTTCCCTTATGAATTTATATATAAGACGCTCTTACTGTAGGGCCTTTATTGAAGTATCAGACCATGTGTGTTTAGCTTTCATGAGGCTCTGGATGGGGTTTTGCATCCCTCTGTCCCTTGGCCATTTTACTTTTGAATTCCCGGTTCCTTTGATATTTTACTAATGGTGCTTTTGAATTCCCTGTCCCTTTGCAATTTTACTAATGATACTTTTGAATTCCCTGTCCCTCAGCTCTGAATGGAGTTTTATGTCCCCTGTGCCTTGGACATTTTACTTTCGAATTCCCTGTCCCCCGTATCCCACATCCATAGCCTCTTCCATGGGATGAATATGCTCTAAAAGAAAATATCTGACACCAAAAGATCATGGACAATATGCATGAATATGTACAGCTCGGGGATCATGATGATTCTTTACATTGTCTGTGAGACAGTGTATGTTGTGAGCACAAGTCATAGCCCAAGACAAAATTGAATTTGAAAATTAAGAACACTATTTAGATAAAATTAATAAATACTCTAATTTAGTTGAAACTTCAGTATGTGCTTCTAGAGCTAGACTTTCGTGAAAAAATACTATGATGCAGCTATACAACTGCATGTGCATGGTCACTCATTGGTCAGATGCAACAATTTAAGGAGTTTCAAAGTATTAGTCATGATCTAATCTATGATCTCACATTTTGATATCAACTATACTATCTTCGGGGATCAGGGCTGCTTTACAGTTTACACATAATGCATAATTTGGGGATGACCCCGGGTTAAGTTATTCTAGGAATCAGAGGATCAAAGCAAAACTTTCTAGAGCAATTCTGCCATTAGTTTGAGGTAGATAGTTGAGAGATAGTGTGTGATTGGCAAGGCCCCATCACTCATGGGTATCAGGGATGTCAACAAAATCGAGCTCGTCTCTAATGTATGTTAGATTTGTTTCGATGCCCCAAGAGTCAACAGACGCCATCAGTCAGTGTAGCCCCCCCCCTCTCTCTACTCCTACCTTCGATTTTAATTAGATAGTCCTGCTAGCCTGTTTATCCCACTCTCAGTCAACTTTATTTTGCAAACAATCTTATTCAGAGCGTTGGTTCAGAAACTTATGACTGGCAGTGGTACTGCATGCTGACGTCTTAACAACAACTAATTCTTTCAATTGATTTTACTTTTTCCGGTAAGATATTGGGCCTTTAAATCAACTTTTGGATAAAGACGCAATAATTGGCCTACCAAGTGCATAGGGTAAGGTGGGGGAAATCCGCCCCCCTTTTCGCATATATTCCTTGCTCAGTCCCTCAACTTTATGAAAAATGACTATTGTATTTCAGGGAATGATGGAATATATACATCTGAACATATCTGGAAACTTACATGCTTTAATTCAACACCTTTGAGCCAACATCACCATATGAATGTTCAATCTCAGGGGGCGGATTTGCCCCAGAAGTGTGGGGCAAATCCGCCCCCCTCGAGTTTTGGTTACAAATGACAAGAAACATTTGGCTTCTGAAGTAAATTCAATTCTTAAATTAAGCCCTCGCTCTTCTGGGTGTACTTACAAACATGTAAGGACCGTTTCACAATTTATGTGAGAGAATAAAAAAAGTTTGCATTTGGCATATTCAACATACACTAAAACATTGCAAAAATTCTTAACTTCATCTCAATTAAAATCATAATCACCAATGGTGGAACTTTATGACAAAATAGAGTGACTTACAAGGCATACCTCGTGTTTGTATGTTTTTAACATGAGAATCAGAGGGGGCGGATTTACCCCATGGACAAGGGGCGGAATTGCCCCGACCACTAGAAATTATGAGGGTGGTATTTTCTGAATATGCATTTTATTGATTGGTGAAATCTCTTGCACATGTAAAGTCGTTGAATAAACATTGCTATTAATGACAATAAGTAATCTGTTTATACAACATGTACCTGTAAAACACCTCAGTTTTGAAAGTTTCAATTGCACATTGAAATTGCTTAGTGATGAGATGTATGTCTTCTTTCTCAGTTGTAGTCCAAACAAAACTATGTAACAGCCTAATCTCTGTGTTTCAGTGGTCTCTAGACACATAAGCACTAATCTGCATGAGAAATATTTATTGTCATTTATATTTTGGGTCATGAGAGAACTTTTTCTCCTCAAGGGGGCGGATTTGCCCCGGGGGCGGATTTCCCCCACCTTACCCTAAATACAGGATTTGAAACTTTTAAAAAAGCCCAATAATTATGGCTGGGCAGATAGATAAATAGGACTAGATAGATAGATAGATATATATTAGATTGATTGATTGACTTCTTTTTCGATGTTTGCATCCTTTTGTCATTTCTCGTTCTGTTACGAACCGGCATTTCTGTAAGTCACAACAAATTAGTGTTACGTAATTTTAATAGCTTCCCAATCAAAACATTCAACTAATTGGATATTTCATCATCCCGATGAAATGCGTTGCATTCTTTTGCATAGAAAGAAAAAAGATAGATAGATAGAGAGAGAGATAGAGAGATAGATAGATAGATAGATAGATAGATAGATAGATAGATAGATAGATAGATATATATATAGATAGATAGATAGATAGATAGATAGATAGATAGATAGATAGATAGATAGATAGATAAGGAGCTTATTTTGTGGGGTGGGTTAGATTGGTTGATTGATTGTTTGATTTATTGATTGATTGATTGATCGATCGATTGATTGATTGATTAACTAATTTGTAATTGGGTAGTTCTTCATGCATACCAAACAACGTATTGTAGTTTATGTAACACAGATATTTTGCTTAACAGTAAAAACTACGTTACTATATAAACCTAAGCCCTGGTTGTACAAGAAAGCAGTGCATGCACTGTTAAAAATTTTGCGAAGAGGTACGGAAAATTCTGTTAGGCTACAGAAAAACCTGTTTCACATCTGTAACTTGGGTAATGCTTACAGACGCATCTCTGTTGGCACATTGCCAACAGAACATCTCTGTAATCACCTGTAAATTGTAAACGTACTGGCTTTTAAGAATATGTACAGACATATCTGATATTCCTCATGCATTGTCACTAAGGTGTTGTTTTATCACAATTTGATAATTTCTCTCAAAGTTTTCATTCGCACCACTGAACAGAAACACCAAGAGGAATAACACACAAAATCAGTTTGAAGGGGACTCATTTGTATTTGCCAATCTAAACAGCTGAGAACAGAGAAAGGTAAGATGCATTTTTCTTAATTTTAGGTAGAGAAAAGGCAACTACAGATTTGTAGTATCATGCAAGTGCAAAATCGCAGGTGCAGGTGCTTAAAAAGAAACTTTAAAAAATGATATGAAATATTTATATCTGGCCAATGAACAAAAAGGGAGACTGGGGTAAGTTGTGCCACTTATATCCAATGTTGTAACAATATGAAAAAAAAAAGAACAGCAAAGAAGGTAATGACACCCTGTGCCCACATTAAGAAGCATCACAAAAGCTAGTTATTATAATACTGCTTCATTGAAAAATTAAATCTATTGTTGAAAATTTGATGTGCTGACGATAGACATTAATGTTTCTCAATTTGCACAATATTGAAAAGGAGACAAATCTGGAATTTTGTGTTGTCAGATTTGATCTAGGATTGGCATGATTTGGTAGTCTACTTATTTAGTAGGTTATATGTTTTATTTAATTTCTCACAAATATTTTGCTGTGGTTATGACTTACATGTTGAGAAATAACTGGGATTAAAAAGAAATTTCGTGTTATTCCTCCTTCCCGAGAAAATTATAAAATTTTGGAAGTTTGTTTTCTATAGTTATGATATCAATGTAGTATTTAGCCTCATTCAAGAAACATTAAACAAGGGATTGGTTTGAATAAATGGTCACCAATCAGTGTGCCCATATTAGCCTCAGGCCTTTCCTTCAGCCAACAATTACACTTCGTTCAATTGAAACTTGACAGAATAACTTGCCAATTACTCCACTTCAGGTAAAGTTACACAGTGGAGGCCATCTATGCAACCATCTTCGGTGCCATCTTGAAATTGTTCATTACCCCACTTCAGGGAGACTTGGCTGATAGATAGCTTCCAAAATGGCAATCACAAGATGCCAGTTATTGCTGAACTGTCCACTGTGACCTTAGTATTTCACTTGGAAATTGTATATGGGATTTGTTTGAGAGTGTGGATCATAGAAATACATAGAACGGACATGAGGCTGTATGAAGCCACCTCAAGATGAGGTCACCAAATCCGCCATATTGGAACTGCCCTGAGACATGACGTCACAATAGACTAATTACGATGTGACATCATGCCATTGTTATATGACATCACTGTTATTAGTGATGTCACGGTACCATTGTTTCAGGATACAGGGCAGTTCCAAGATGGTGGATTTGGTTGCTTCATCTGCCAGAGCCTCATGTCCGTTCTATGTATTTCTATGGTGTGGATCATGAAAAATTCCAAGATGGCTGCCAAGATGGCCATCACTGAAATCAAGAAGGTTGCCAGAATAGCAGCCACAAATTCATTGTGAATCCTGCCAGGCTGCAAACTTGTACAAGTCAAACCTGCACTTGAACAGTGCAAATACTAAGATGCACACATTGATAGATTTTGCATTTAGCAGACAAGGGTTGACACTGGTTGCAATGCTTTGGTTGTGAAGTGGGTTTGAGCAGCAAACCATTCCACAACTATGTACATATTGCTCAACCTAGGGTTTGAATCCTCAGCTTCTTGTTATCTTCTATGAGTAATTGCAAATTTGGTATTTAGTTAAGTTTGATCATGTATAAATGTGGAGAAACTTGCATTTAGACTTTGTGATTGATATATATTCTATGAAAAACAGAAGGAATAGTTGAGTAAAGAAAGAAATTTACTTGTTAATTTTTTAAGTATTTAGAGTCTATGGATACAGCTATTTATTAGTCCTGGTGGACTATTGAAATTATCGTTTTATAGGTGTGAATTCTAACACAACTCAGGGGAAAAAGGAGTACATTAGAAGTGCTTGAATTATTTAAATTGCCAAATTTACTCTGATTGTACTGCAAAATGCTTATACTTTTCTACAAGGGAGCATATTCGGAGCGTATGAATTTGCATATAGGGAGTATAAATGAAGCGTAATTTAAATAAATTGAGCGCTTCAAATGTACTCTTTTTTCCTCTTGGAATCAATGTAGGCCTATTTCAAGCAATTAGGTTGGTTGATGAGAAAACAAAGATTTAACGTGCAACTCATTTTATAGATCATTTAGTAGTGTAAAATAAGCGTTATACTTGGCAATTTCTCTTTTCAGAGTAACGTCAGAAATACCATGGATGATGGATGATTCAAGCTTTATGTTCGGTATTTATGCACTTGGAGCAGGACACAGGAATAAGGCAAAGGATCATTGCAACTGCTGGCCAACAGAGATTTACGTGACCCAGCCAGGACGGGAGTCAAACCCGGGACCCAGTGCACTGCTGACTTTACCACCTCCCAAGACCCAGAATGGCATGATCACAAAACAATAGAAACTGACAAATGATATGACAATGTTGTCCTATGTTTGATTCAGAGTCTCAAATGAAATCTAATAATATGTAATTGATGATTTATACATTATTTGATTATTCTGAGTGAATGTGTACAGTTATAGGCCTATTTCAGTTTTTTTTTTATCAGAGTATTTAAAAATATAGAATATGAGAATAGAAACTGTATAAATATCAGGAATTCATGGTCAATTGTAGGACCTCTCTTCCAATGAAGTCAAACAATATTTTTGTGTGAAATTTTTGAAGAATATATATGTAATAAAGGTATAAACATGCGAGTCTCTCTGAACTATGATTTTATTTTATTTTTAATGCTACAGGGAATGAATCAGCAAAGGTTGTGTATACACATCAGTAAGTAATATACTGTCAGAAATTTGGCTTCCTGATTCTTGAACATATGAATTCCAATTATCATCAAACTTGGATCTGATGAATGGCAAGGCTGATGTCAATGCTGGAAAAAAGTAGGCTTGCAGCTGAACTCGAGGCTCTTCTTCAGCTTTAACATATATTAGACATGTTGGCATTAGCAAATTTATAAACTCTCATGAGAATTTGAAAACTTATGCCGATTAAACATATTTTTTCAGTTCTATGCTGAATTTTTGTTTTGATATATATAACAAACTTATCTAAAGTCGGTGGCTTAAGTGTTAAATGCCAATGACCTGATTGATGCTTGCACACTTTGTGACTGAGTGGTTACAGTCCCTTCCGCAAATGAAAGTCTCTCAAGGGTTATAAATATTGTTATAAGCAAAAATCCATTCATCACTATGAACACTTAAATATTGCCTTGAAGGGCAACACATGGCAACATCATATTATACAAATGCAGTCAAAGAAAGATTCAAAAATACTGGAAGAGCAGTCCCCCCCCCCACCTCCTAATTTTGTCAAAGGGGGGGAGGAGCCCCCCTCCCTATAATTTGGGAAGCACTAAGATATGGGGCAAAAATGTGGAACAATTTGGGTCGATGATGAGATAAACATTTTTGAAATTCAGTGGTGTCCCAGCAACTCCTTTATAATGGTATTAAATCCAGATCTTGAAATTCGGGCACATGTCACTACCCCATCCCAAGTTGTTTGAAAATTGTTCAATCTTTTATCTTCCTTTAATACATTTACTTTTTTTGTTTGGATAGATTCTGATGAAGTTTTTTTTGTTGCAAAGACAAAAAAACAAACAATTTTTTTCATGGCTCAATGGATTTTCTTGAAATTCACTGCTTTGCCCTGAAAGTCTAATTAGTATAGAGCCTATAAAATTCATTTTACAAGCAGATTGAAACTTGCTTTCATGCTTACTGGAACAAACATGAAACTGTCAACCTCAGTTTCTATATTTGTGACACCTTTCACAAATCACTAATGTATGACTGATGCCATCTGTAATCCCACACAAAAGTACTACAAAAACTGCCTGTGTGATTACAGAAATCAAAAGGATACATACAAATGAATTTCTGTAACCTTACTGACACCTCTGGAAAAAAAATTTCCCGAAATATCTGTAATGTGACAATTATTTTTTAACAGTGTGGGTTCGTTAACACCAAAGGCATGTGACGTGAAAAGGGAGAGGCCACAGAAGTGAGCGGAAGTGTGCTTACATTTCACTTCCTGTGGCGGCAGGAGAATGCAATGACAATTTTAGCTTCTCTCTGGTTGGGGGGGGGGGGGTAGTGTTTATATCTGGGTAGATTCACCCTTTAGTGACGATGGACGGACGTTTATTGTCGAGCTGTCCACTGTCCTGGGAGAGTCCATTCAGCCTCTAGGGGGAGAGGGGGGGAGTTGTAGATAGGTGGCAGCACTGTCCAGTCAACTTGACAACAGAAGTGTTGTAGTCTTACACTGTATGAAGGGGCCAGATGAGGGGGGTGTTTGTTTGGAGGTACTGCGTCCAGGAAAATTGAATTAGGTCTGCAGAGTATCAGCTGCAATGGACTAGGAATAACCCCACAGCCTGTCACTTCCTCCCCCTCCCTCTAATAAAGCTGAAACTTCCTCAGTAAATAACGTGAATGAGTGTCATGTCAGACAATAGGTGTCCTTCCCGGATTTAATAACAGCCGAGATTATAACTCGGATAATCTAATACTTATCAGCGAAATTGTTGTGATCACAAGTAAAATTTATGATAACGATAAAGTAACTATGTAATTCTAGTCTTTTTGTAGCTGATGAAGATTGTGTTTAGCCTCAGAAGCTCTATCGTACATACAGGAGTGTATTACGGTGTGATAAACTGGTCAAGGATGTTGCAAACTTTCTGGTTTGTTTTCACACTTTAGGTCATCATGATTAGAGTGGTTTTGGTGACTTAAGGACTTAGTATGCCCATTGTATGCTTATGGGGTTTTTATTCTATTAAGTGTTTTGTTGTTAGAATCTAGATTTTTATTAGTACTTTTATTTGTATCATGGCCCTGGAGCCAGTGTTGAAAAGATTTTGGTAATTCTATGAGATTCTATGCTTCAAGCTTTCAAGGGACAGTCAACCCTGTTAATGAAAATGTTTCTGAGGAGGGAGGGGTTGAGTTGCATTAAGTTGCATTATTCTTCTGATTTAGTAGACTGGGCTTTATTGTGCTAATTGATGCTGAAATCATACAGGGAGGATGAAACAATGTTGTAATAAATCATGTAGTCTGATGAACCTGACTGTCCGACTGTACACAAATCTTTTTTAGACAACACAGAGTTGTTTATAAGAGTCAAAGTCACCAGAGTCACTTTCATTCCCTATCAGGGTTTAAAAAAAACTCTGCTAATGCAAATGCCTTTCTGACAGCCACTGCTTATTGCCTCGCACAGCCTTATTGCACCGCGTCTTTTATAGTAGCCTGTAGCCAGTAAAGGGGTGATTTATGCCCAGGTAAGTAGCTGGAGACTGCCATAGTTGCTGCATGGCTATTGCTGGAGCTTGGAAAGGAAGCTAAAGCAGAGCTAAAGCAAGCTAAGCAGCAACATGAGAAATTAAGTGAATGGATATGAGAAAGTTACAATCGTCTGTGTGTGCCATGTGTGGATAGAGTGCTCAGCTGTGTAATCTGGTGATCTATGCTGGTCGTGTGTCTCTGTCATGAAGCCTTCTTCTTGCTCACTCAAAGTCCTCGCTTTTTTCTGCCTTCTTTTTTTTTTTGTAAGCCCTCTCTTTTTGTGCTACTAGTCCAAACTTCACAGCCTAAAGAAGTAAAAATACATGTAGGGCTAAAAGGAATACATGATAATTTACATGTGTTCAGTTATAGACATTGTGATGAAGTTCACAATTGATAAAGTTAAAAACTTTTGAAAGCAACAGCGAATGACATAGAAATTGTGATAAAAGTTAAAAATTGTGATTACGTTTGAAGTCGGGATAAATTGAGAAATTGTGCTGAAATTATAAACATTTTTATGGTTATATTGAAATAGATTTCATAGAATTTTATAAGGAATGAATACAATCATAACTGCAATTCGATATTCACGTGTGCTTAGAAATACATGTCTTTCAATGTTGTAAATCATATCTCGCCAAAGTAATTGTAAATTGTTATAAAAACTATAGCTCTACCTATTTTGTTAAAAACCTTGACAAACAGAAATTGGTGGAACTTGTTCTCTTATAGCAGTTGCATTTAATCCAATGACAACCACCAATGAATCTCCCTGGCACAGAAGGGTACCGCTTCCCAGGCTTATATTATTTCTCATATTGCCCCCTCTGATTATCCCACATCAAAAGGGTGCAATATCTCACCACGTGACTCTATTACCCTTGCTATATATTGCACCCCAACCCTTTTATGAAATATCAAAAGAAGTGGTTAGAATATCTGTCAAGAAAGTTGGAAACCTTGCTCTGATGTGACACAAACTTGTTGTTAGTTCACAGTTGGTTCCCAGTTTGTTTTCAGTTTGTCAAAAGGTTTATTGTTCCAAATTATTTGTCCTGGCATCTTGGAATGGTTGCTGGAATTCTGTACCTCAAGGTGGTTGACTGCTGCCCACTCTATCAATGTATTACATATCAGAAGGTTTATATACATGTGTTGATGGATAGATAGGTAGGTTGAAGGATAAAAAAATAATAGATAGCAAACTAGATGGATCAATAAATAGATAAATAGATTGATGATGATTTTTGATTAATTGATTGATTGATTGATCGGTTTATTGGTCGATTTATAGATAGCCTTGGCTTTTTTCTGGAAGTCTCTTTCATTGAGTTAGAGTAGTCTTTTTGCTGTTGAATTTTAATCGTTTTGACATCCGATTATATATGTCAATTTTTTGTTTCAATAGTCCAATCATTTGTTGTGATAAAAGATACCTTACTGCAATTTCAATTAGTATGAGTTGCATGGCCACTTGCTACGTAGCATTTTAACTAACTCTGATTGGTCCTTGACTGATCATCAACCAAAATTAGAAGTAGCTTAGAAACTACGTAGCAAGTGGTCCAAGCAACTCATACTTGTTGAAATTGCAGTAATCCGAAATTTAATTGATATCTCCTTTCTTCTTCAGTTTGGAAATGAAAATGTAACTGGGATGTCATGCCTTTACCTTTCTTTTAACACATTTCTTCTTCTTTTTCAGAGGTGATCCAGAAATACAGCAACTTTGTTGGAGTCCCAATCTTCCTCAATGGAAAGCGAGTCAATGTTGTCCAGGTAAGATCTATGAATTTGTAGATAATTCATCAAAAGACTGGACTCCTCTTAAATTTCAAAACATGCCCAAGGGAACTGATAACACAAGGTTTATTTTAAACTGCGACAAACAATGAGATCGGTCTTTCGATACAATCTCTGATTTACATGTATGCCTATGTATTTTGAATTCCTTTTATTACCAAATTGTTTCCTTGTAATGACCATGTAATGGATGAGAAAATGGGAGAAAAGCATTGCTGAGGGGCCAGCCTTTTAATGAAAGAAATAAAAGGCTTCTTACAACATTTTTGTAAGTTCTTTGAGAATTCCCACAGGGAGAGGAGTCAAGTCTTGGTGAATTGCAGGCTGTCAGAGCAATTGCTTCCGAATTGTCTTGTTTTATTTTATTGTGACATTTGCTAAGATGGCTGCATTCCAGGCAAGGGTTCTTCAAGGGTCTTTATGCAACTAACGAGAGGGTTACATCGGGGCCAAGAGCCAGAAAAGAGGGTGCAAGAGGCTGCTGGGGCACACAATAACACCCTGGACTTATACCCTGGTCGTGCAGAGTTCATTTGCACGAGGGCTTTCAGCAAAACCCTCAGTCTGGTTTCTGTTGCCCGCAATTTATAGGTAACCAAGATGGCGCACAATGGCTTCATTCATTCTATTATCGCCCACCCATTGTATTATCGCCCACCCAAGTTTGTTACCCTGTGACACTGCTCTCTGCCACCACCAGAGCTCAACAGCTAAAAAAACGAAAAGGACCTCAATATTTTGCCACAACATATGGTTAGCAGTCCAAATGTTTATGCTAAACAGTCTTAAAGAGTTGGTAAATGCTCTCTAGTGGTTGGCATTAGCAAGTGTTTAGGGCAAATTAGGAGTGGAATGCTCTTGGGCAAGTGTTTGATAGCCTGTAGACACTTGCCTGCCCACTTGATCTGCTCAGACATTGCTTATCAGGAGTGACGAGGGTTGCTGATCACTAGTGGTTAGTTGCTTGCAAGCCACTCCCAATGCTGATCAGGAGAAGATCAGGAGAGATTAGATGGTCAGTTTCTGACCCAGTCTCTTGACCAGTTTGTTGTAATTACAGGGCAGCTTAGAACCTTGGCTTTTTATAACTTTTCTTGTTATTACCTTACCAGTTGCATTTCATTAAAAAAATTCAGAGAGTTAGACAAAGTTATTTTCTCCTGGTAAAAGACAACCTCTGGATACTTCTGGTGTTCTATGTCAGCATCTTTTAATGCTTTGGCGGAGGATGGTTTTAAAACTCAGTTGGCTGTGCTCCGGGCTCCCATCGCTTGGTCCTGAGTCATATGATATCCACTTCTTTTTGGTTCAACCTGGTTCCCTGAGTCTTGAACCTATGTTGACCAGCAGTTTCTATCATCTTTCGCCTCATCACTGTTGTGTCTTACTCCTGCCTCAATTGGCTTACTGGGTGCATAGTAACAGGATGTAAAGCACTAAGTTTCCATCCATCTGGTTTCACATTGAAAACCAGGGTTGCACCGTTGCACCAATTCCACTTTTTCCCTTCCAATTCGATACCTCTGATATCAGATACCAATCCGAACCGATGCTATTGGTTAAATGTGGAGTAGTACTTCCGATCGGATACCGCTTTTGGGATGCCGATATCACCCAAACCAATACTGGTATCGGAACATCCTTATCGAAAACTTTACCAGTAACAGTGGGCTGTAACACAGGACAATTTCACCTTCCCTAAGGTATACGATTCTATGATATATCAGAAGATTAAGTTTATAATTGATGCACAGTTTCCATCATATCATCCTGCACAATTGCTGCGTTTGACATTTAGATACCTGAACCAGGGAGATGTCCGAACATCACCCTGCTTGAACTCCCTACATTGGTCTCCAGCTGTCAGAAAATATGTAATTTGAACTCAGTTTTCCTTTTGGTGTAAGTTTCATTCTATAATTACTGTTAATAACGTTGTTGTCACTAGTACTACTTTTCTAACAGCTTTAAATTACTACACCATTGAAAAAACAACACAGTATTTCGCAAGATATATAAAGTTTATTGCGCAAACAATTTGTGAGATATGCAGTAAAAGTAAGAGTTGTTGTATAGCTAATAAAAATGCTGACTTTTCTTGCTGTGTCACGTCTTCTGTTGTAGAGAATATTGCAATTTTCATATGCACTTCTGCAGCAATTCAAAAACGTGTGCTGGCATTGCTTGCACAACACTGCAAGTCGTGACTGCTTGGGATTGTCTCTGGAATGCTTGACATTTTGCCATATTGTTTGTGAAATTGTAATATTATAAAAGATAAAAGATATTAATACTTGTGTCTGTTGGATTCTGTGATAGGTTATTTGTAATATCTTGTGACAATATCTGGTGACATTCTCTGTTTTGTTATAAATTTGAATAGGCCTATCAGTTACCTGTATTCTTGCTTGTAACTGGGCTGGAACATCCTTGGAATAAAACCATCCCTGTGTCTAATCAAGGCTAATTTCGTTTGATAATTATGGAATCTGAACTATATTTGTACCTGGCTAATCTCACTTTTTTTTGCTTGCAATTAACTTCCCATTCGAAGATCTTGAATTCTTAAAATAGAACAGATAAAGAGAGGCTCTTGGATTATGATGATTATTCTCTAATTTCCTTCCTGGGTGTCTTTTCTATTGGATGCTTGATATTCACATCCTTCCACGCAGGTTGGAAGGGTGGATATTCAGTACTTATTGGAGTGGTTACCCAGATTTGCATTGTTGGTTGTCAGTGGCCAAAATGCTTTTTTAGAGCCTGACAGTATCAGGTTTTTTTCTGTCACCATGGATAGAAACGAGGAACTCCTACAGGCATCCCAAACTAGAATAAAGACAGAGCATTTTCCATAGATCACAGAGTCCCACCCAGGGGTCCAGGGAAGTGACAGTTTAATGTCTGCAAGAGTACCATGAATAAAGAGTAGAAACAGAAAACAAGAATTCCTGATATCTGGGTATTTTGTGTCCTTGTTATGTTACTTCTGCTGCTTAGGTAACATTAGGGCGGCTCATCATGAGTTAAAACAGATCAGAGAACTTGAAGAAACACAAGACAACCTCAGTCAACATTCCTGGCCTCAGTGAGCTTCAGGTGACTCCTGTATGCTTCTTTTAGCTTCTTTTAACTTCAGTTGTTCCTTGATTTGTTGTAAACCTTTTAAACAAATGTAAATGTAAGAAGCAAGGCTAAGGACAGGAATCGTAAATAGCGCCAGATGACAGCGCCACCTATTGCAAAGTGCAGAGACACCAGAGGTCACCGGGGAGCAGAGTGGCCACTGATAGCCCCTGGACCTGCCCAGGACCTGCTCTCACTAATTAATTGTCTTAAGGACTTTTATTATGCTGTTAGTACAAGAGGGCCTATGGCTGATAAGGCCCATAAGGGTTAGGCCAGTCTACATAACAACACTTAAGGTTGCATTGTCAGTAGCCTCCCTTCTGAGAGTCACATTTATTTTAATGGCTGCCCCCTGCCCCCCTCCTCAATCTAAATTCTCCACTCCTGTTTCTTTTTCCTTCTTGACACCAGAGGTTCTTCCCAAATTGTTTCTGGTCACGATCTCCCAGTTAAAAGACAACAAATTATAGCATGTGTGCTTTTAACTAAGTGCCCACACGTTTTGCCATTCACAACAAAAACATCTCAATTGTTTGGGAATTTGCCTGTTTATTGTGACAAACGAGTTTTGGATGGGACAAACAATTTTAAGATAACCGGAAGTTAGTAAAGGCTGCTTTGTATTCACCTTTGCCCTTACCTTCTCAGTTTCTCTCTGACAATAAAATTGGTATAAAAATATTGGAAGTAAATCCCTCTCATTGATCCCTTTTAATATTGCTATTTGGTTTGATTTTCAGGCACTATGGATGATGGAAACCAAAGAAATCACAGATGATATGCATGAGCAGTTCTACCGATTTGTGACCAACGCTTTTGACCGACCGCGCTATCGGCTTCACTACAAGGCCGATGCTCCCATCAACATCCGCTCTCTTTTCTACATTCCCGAATACAAGCCCAGTGAGTAGAACAATTTTTTTAACCTTTTTCTTTTTTTTTTAGAATGTAAATTTGAGACAAGATGGTCAAGTGGTCAAAGATGACTTGCTTGCTCCACTGCGGGTCCCAGGTTTGATTCCTTTAGTTGATCTTCATGAAGAACATCTCAGATGACTGTCCTAATTTTGAGATACCTACTATAAATCTTAATTTTTAGCATTCTCTTGTATCACTATCAGTGTCTGTGTCAACTTTGGAATTAGGTGCCTTACACGTCCATGATGTCAATTGACACTGTCATTATATCAAATCATATCAATTAAGTCATGGATGTAGAAGGTCTTATTCTCAATGTCAAATATTATGGCTGTATGCCAATGGCTCTGAAGCTATATTTCGGCTTATAATTCTGTACATGAGCAGCTATGCATAATGATGAAATGATAATTCTTGAGTCCACCATGAATTCTTTATTTTTTCTGAGTTAGTTAAGAGTTTGTTAAGACATTACAATCTCACAAAGACGTAACAAAGTATACTAAAGTTCTGGTACCCTTGTTACTAATGAGTTATGACTTTATGGCTAGTTATCATTTGTACAACATTTCTCAGTATTGTGTTTGCTGAGTCAAAGGCCTTATCATGTAACATCATAACTTATCATGATTAACATGTTACTTTGAAGAATTCCTGTAAGTCAGTTTCCCACAACATGGTATTTTGGTATTTTACAACTTTTTTTCTGGTCATAAGTGTTGAATCAGCACTGCTGTGATGTAAATGTTGTTTGCTTTTTAGTTGTGAATGAAATTGAATAATTCAGGGGAAGATCATTGTGGCCAGTTAGCCCCCAGGCCTTTGAGAGAAACACCTGTTTGCTTGTATGTGGCCTGTGTTATGTGGGTCTACGTGTCTGTGTTGCCAGGGCCCATCAGCCTTCCAATTTCGTATTAGCCATTCCTTTCACTTCAAAGAGTGCCCACTCGTAACGCGCAATGATCTATTTTCTTTGTAATACGTCTGAGAAAGTAGTTCCTTTGAAGAAGGGCTCCTGTCACTTGCCTTCGATTTATGCTCCATCAAATTGGCCACAAGTGAAGTTGGTCGTGGAGGGAAAACTATGAGCAACTATGATGTCACAACACAGGAATTCTTAAAGAAGTGTCATTCTGACTCCTGGGCCATCTGGTGGAATTGAGACATTTATAACTGTTTGGAAAGAAGAGTATGGCACGTGCATTCAATCAGGCGTGACCACGTTTATCGTCTGCTTGTTTGCAACGCTTGCAGGGATTGTTTGCAATGCTTGAAGAAGTTGTTTGCAGCACTTTCAGAAGTTGCTTGCAGCACTTAGGTGCAGAAGTTATTTGCCACTCTTTCAGAAGCTGTTTGCAATGCTTTCAGAAGTTGTTTGCAACACTTCCAGAATGCCGAAGTTGTTTGCAGCACTTTCAGAAGTGGTTTGCAACACTTTCAGAGGCTGTTTGCAACACTTCCTGAATGCAGAGGTTGTTTGCAATAATACCAGAAGTCGTTTGGAACACTTTAAATTGTTTGCAACACTTTCAAATGCAGAGGTTGTTTGCAACGATTACAGAGGTTGTTTGCAACACTTACAGGAGTTGTTTGCAACACTTACAGAAGTTGTTTGCAACACTTACAGAAGTTGTTTGCAACACTTACAGAAGTGGTTTGCAACACTTACTGAAGTTGTTTGCAACAATTACAGAAGTCATTTGCAACACTCACAAAAGTTGTTTGCAACACTTTCAGAATGCAGAGGTTGTTTGCAACAATTGCAGAAGTCGTTTGCAACACTTACAGAAGTTGTTTGCAACACTTTGGCCCTATAGAAGCTGTTTGCAAAATTTACAGCAGTTGTTCGCAGCATTCAATCATTTTAGAATAGTTTTGTGCGCAAAACTATTAAATGCAGTCCGACACTGAATGGGAGTATATTATGGTCAATATGAAGCACTGACATGGTACAACAATGCAGAACATGCAGAGTAGGTTTAGGCCCAAAGTTGTGCTATATGACAACAAAACATATTTAGTGAAAACCATCAAATTTTATCTATGTGATTATGATAACATCATACATACGATTAAACAATTTAAAGTAAGTATTCTTTTCTTTCAAATTAGAATTGTATTACACAGATGAAATTGAGATAATAAGACAATGTCACTATGCAGGGTAGTCTTATCAACTTCTGTCCACTTCTCGATGCATGTAACTTTCGTGAGCCTCAGGTTAATTTCCTAGCATCTTATTCCATTGTTCTTTTGATTTCCTGTAAATTCACTTGTCATTGAAAATGGACTTCGTTCTCAATTCCTGTTACAAATGTAACACGATCCAGAAAATATAATGATTTAAATGTTTTATTAGCTTATGTTACATTGTGTTGATAATGAAAACATTATGAATCACCCCATCATTTCCCTTCTGATTTTTCGTCTATTCTCTCAGCAAATCAAATGAAAACCTACTTGGAGGAGGAATAGGTGTATGTTCTATAGAGATATCCTGGAGTGAGAAGGTCATTTTAAAAAGAAGTTCAATCCAATCAAAATGAGTCAATTCGAAATTCCGCAGATATGAAATCATATAAATGTGATGCTATAGTCATAGGCGTATAATCGGAGGGGGAGGGCGATCGCCCCCAAAAGTTTGGGAAACAGTAAGATTCTGGCAAAAAGGCTTAAAAATTAGGGCAGATGATTAAATAATCACTATTGAAAATTAATGATTTCCTGGCAATTTCATATGAAATGGTATTAAATCTAGATCTTGAAATTCGGGCAAATGTCACTCGCCCCCCAAAAAATTGCGCGCGCCGTACGCCTATGGCTATAGTAGACCTGTACTGGCAAACCTGAACGACGGCAAATTCCAAATCCAAAATGATAGTTTTCACAATTTTTACACAGAACAGTCACTGTCACAATTATATAGGGACACAACTCACCCAACATCCACAGAGCATCCCATTCCACATAGCATCCCATAGAGCATCCCATCCCATAGAGCATCCCATAGAGCAGTGAGCCAGCTCTCAACACATCTCTTGATGGACGCATAGATTAATGGGCTCAGCACAAATCAGATTTGTTAGATTGAAGGGTAAAACAGGATGAGGGTAATCCCAGTTACACCCATCAGCCACAAGATATTGCTCCATAAAAAACAACTAATGCATAGAAATGCAGCCTCAATGTTCAGTATTGACAGCCTTCCATGCACCTAGCTCAACATTTTCTGACTGGCAGTGCATTCACATTTCAAATTGTTACCATCCAGGAAAATATGACTAGAAATGGGGAAAATAAGCTCACGAAGAAATGAGGAAATACATTTTGAACCAACTTGACTACATACCAGTTTATTTTGGCAGGGATTTTCTAAAAGCAAATTTGCAAAACAAAAAAAAGATGAAATTGTTGAGTTGATAGTTTAATTTGGTTTGTAAGCTTCTTCTTGGATTCTCAAAAACCTGCACTCTTGAGTCTTGAAATACAATGTAGCTCTACCTGGTTTCTTGGATTGCGAAAAACAATTTTATACTATAATTTGTCAGTCTTTCGCTCCCAGTTATAATTAAATGATTATATAAATATACAAGAGTAGATAGTGAAAATTAAAGGATGAAAAAACGGTATTTTAAATACCTTATAAATCTCGATTTCGATAATTTTGTCATTGAGTAATAAGTCGTCAGTTATAGATCCGTGCTCTATGTATTCATGATTTGGTGAAAATAAGCATTCTAGGCCTCTTTGAATTTTAAAACATCCACCTAAAACATGTATCACCAAGTAATTGTTCCAACTTTGGAATCCAGATTACATATAATTTTATCTAAGAATATCCAGTGAGGATATTCTTAGATTTTATAATGTAACACATGCCTGACTGCCAGTAAGTGGGATAGATGGTTAGGATGCTGAGTTGCTACAGAAGAGGTCTACAAGATGCTGGACAAGGATGGGGGTGCAAGGATGGATGAAGGGAAGCAGGAGGGATGTTGAGGATGCAGAGGGGATGCGGGGATGCTAGTGGTTACAGCACAAGAAGATGGATGAGCTTGGTACAGCTGCAATCGGCCAAGATTGGCAAATAATGAAATATTAAAGAGAGGGAGACCCAGGGAGAGGGGAGGCTTTGTTACTGGAATTGGTGATCATGGTATGATCAGTGATGGCAGGGAATAGTCAATTGATATGGGAAATAAGGCTAAACAATGTTGTATTAGGGAATTGCAAGAAAATATGTGGTTGTATCAAAGATTATTCGATCTTCGTTCATGTCAGAAATGAGAGAATTTTTGTTAATCTTCTATGATGACTGAAAAGACATGTAAAAGTTAAGAAAATTCTATTACATTAAGGAAAAATGGCATACATTTGTGAAAGTTTATTTCAAGATAGATCTCATTTCTTATCCAAAATAGATGTGATTCGATGATGAAACAAACCGTTGTTCGGATGAGACGTTAACTTGACTGTCCATTGGAAAGTGTCATTGCTGTCCAAAAACCTGCTTTGTACATACGAATACTAGTCAACTAGTAACCATGCCAAGTCGTAACCAAACCAACTCGTAACCATTTTTCGTTTTTCCCAACCAAGTGGTAACCAAGAGATTTTCAAATCAAGGGACCATGACCAAGTAGTAACCACAAAATAAAAATTGTATACCAACTCGTAACCAGTACTCATCGCCAACTGGTAACCAGGGAAGACCAACTGGTAACCAGGGAAGACCAACTGGTAACCAGGGAAGACCAACTGGTAACCAGGGAAGACCAACTGGTAACCAGGGAAGACCAACTGGTAACCAGGGAAGACCATCTCGTAACCACCAGTTGATCTTTGGCGGCAGTTTACCAACTTGTGATCATGGCAGATGGTGCATTGCTTGATAACCCAAGTTAGATGACAGGAAGCCACAAACTTTGGGAGGGCCTTGGTTACGAATTGGTAGGGCCCTGCCTGATTACGACTTGGCAGGGTCTTGGTTACGTCTTGGTAGGGCCCTTGGTTACCAGTTGGTAAGAAAAATAAATTGATTTTAGTGAGTGGTTACCAGTTGGTGACCCACCAAAAAAGGATGGTTACGAGTTGGCAGAACTTTTGGTTACCAGTTGGTTGGTTACCAGTTGGTTGGTTACCAGTTGGTTTGGTTACCAGTTGGCATGGTTACTAGTTGACTTGATACCGTACATACATGTATAAGTAAATTATAAGATTCTTCCTGGCCCATCCTGGTCATACTTTTCTATATGATATTTTGGTTTAGAACAGAATGCCATGTTCCTCTCTGGGATCAGGGAGGAGGGTTGGTCTAGTCTATAATTATATCATGCTAGGCTGCCTATCACTGGGTCCAGGATTCAAATCCGGCTCTAGTTTGGCCTATTTTGGACGGCTGTTTCAATCATCCTTCACCTCATTGCCGTGTCCTCCTCCTGTCCTAATTAGCCTATCAAGTGCTTAAATACAGGATGTAAAGCCCCAATCATCCATCCTCTCTGGGATTAGAAAGCAATGCTCAGACAAGGTGAGAACCTGCCTGGCAATAGATCAGCAGTCAGTTGATGTATACTTCAGGCATCAAAATGTTGATGTATCGATTTCTGGAAAGTATCTTTATAGTTTTATGAGGGGACCGCCAATATAACAGCAGCAGTGTTACAGTAAGCCTATTGGCTTATATAGAAGGTTTTATCAAAGTGCCTTTAAAAAGTAAGCATTCTGTACAAGTCACAAAATAGTGCCATCGCAAGTCACAGTATGTCAGGATGTGAAATAGCGGAACCCCAAAACTCAGGTCATGTAAGAAGTCAGTTGAGTCGGTTATGTGGTCAAGTTGACCGCTGTGTCCAAGTAATGTTGCAGCTTTCTTACCAAATCGGTCGCTTCCGCTTCACGGATAGCCTCCTTCTGGATGACAATTGGGCCTTGAGCGATTGTCTTCCGCCCACCTCCCTCCCTCCGGAGAAACTGATCACGAATTCATGAGCACAAATTGTGCGCGCCACGCGCTGTAAACGTTGTTTGTTTTTTCTGCTTGTGAATTAAATTTTAAAACTAAACAATGGAGTGTGTAATGTTTGTTTTTGTTGAATGAGCTGCGCCCCCTGGGGGAGGGGACTGGCTGCTTTTTGGATCAAATTGAATTAGAGACATTATCATGGCCAGGAAATTCAATATGGCCACCGCGCTTAGGTTTTTGGCCAGTTGTGAAAAATGCCACCGAGCGAAGCGGGTTCTCCCGTGGGAATGGGGCGGGCGAATGGGGGACTTGGGCCGATGAGGGATGAATGCGCCAAATGAATAATGTGGCTAAATGCATGGCGGCCTGCTGTTTCATAAAACGGCCAAAGCCCTTCATTGATGCCTTCAGCTATAGCCCGCTATGGCCTGCAATAGGGCAGCAATGGCTTGAGCCGCCTTGGCCCTCTGATCCGGCCATTCCCGGCTAATATTGCCCCAGTCCTCTATTAGTTGCTTGGCTGCCCGGTGCTCCAATGTTCCCTCCCTGTAGTGTTCATAATGTGTTAATACTACTTAATAGCCTTGATGTTCATTAAGAATTACAAGAGAGACTGAGTGACCTCACGGCCAGCACTTGGGTTGCTCTTGCCTGACAGGGTCTCTTGGTCCAGTTTCTGTAATGAATTCTCTCTCCGGGTGACTCCGGTCCAAGAAAGCTTCCGAATCTTATATCCCTCAAAAATACACTTAATCATGTTTCATATCATGTTACGCAGTTTAGAAGCACTAAAGTCTCGAGTATCTACAATTTTCAGGTTAAGGACACTTTTAAAAGTCTGTGGAGGTAATAGATATGGAGAGTTCAGCCCTCTAAAGCAAGTTTTTACCTTTCACAAGGCTTGATTGATCAGATTAGGTCCTCAACGTGTTATGCATTTACCCCGTGTGAGGGATCTTTTACTTGCCCGGTATAGACACACGATACTGGAGGCCACTGGTCAATTTAACGTCTCATCCGAACAACATCCAGCTTGGATGTTGCTCACGAGTCCACCAATAAACTGATCCCAACCAGCAACGGAACCCAGGACGTTCATCGGAGTAGGCAAAATGTTTTCCCCCGTTAGGACACAAAGCTCTATGAGTTATAAGTTCTTTGCTTTTGCCTTAAATGGCAGTTTTTTGAGAGTATCTCATCATGTGTAATATGATGATGTCAAAGAGCATAGCGAGACCGTCAGACATTTAGATATTTATTTGTGATGCTTTGGATGATAATTCTTTGTGGCGTTTTAGATATTTATTTTCGGTGCTTTAGATATGCCTAGATAGATAAATAGATAAGGCCAGGTCACACCTAGCCATTTTAGATTGCGTGTACATAAAGATATGCAAGTTTTGTGTAAGCTGAATAGGTTATGAGTAAGATTCTCTCATGTTTCAAAAACGTTGATACACGTTGAAATAGGTCGTCATACGTCAAGAGAGCTCCATGGTTTTAAGTATGTTAAAAAATCAAGACATGTATACCTCAGCGCATGTGGCTAGTAAGGAGTGGATGAGTTTGGGGCCGACCAGATGATCTTTGGGGGGGGGGTACTTTTTGTAAAAAAAAGTTTGTTTCCCACTTGACACTTGAACCATTTCTTGAACTTCTGAATTTATACTCCCACATGTTAAATAAATTTATCAATTAGGGCCTGTTGTACATGGATCTGTGTTACACATGAATTGCTTATAGTATTGGAACCAATATATGACGCTACCTGCAGTGTTACACATTTGCTTTGCTGCTGTCGTGACGTTATAAATTCAAGCACTGGTAGCCCAAGAGATAAAGTCACAAATATGAAAAAGAGGCAGGGTCTGTTCATGACGCCACCTGTAATACTGTTGCCATGACGTCACATATAATGCATTGTTGATGACGTCACATAAACGCCCACACTTTTTTTGTTTGGCGCATGCAAAAATTTTCCTTAGTATATCCCTGTGTGAGTTGCTCTGTCTTCTACCATTTGAAGACCTCTGGTCTCTGCGCTGCGCAGAGACCTGACGGTCTCCATTATCTTCTATACGTCTTCCGTCTCTCATCCCCTGAAATCGTTGTTCACTAATTTGTTTCAGATTCCAAAAAGAAGGTGAAATATTGATTTCTACTTATAAACTTGGGAAACATACACAATTTCTTAAACTAATTGTGTTGATTCTTTATTTTCAGCCTTGTTTGACATGAGCAGAGAGACCGATGTGTCAGTGACTCTTTACAGCCGGAAAGTCATGATCCTTGCCAAGGCGAACCACATCTTGCCCCGATGGTTGCGCTTCGTTAAAGGTAAATTTCGTCAATAAGATGACTATATAATCATCTATTTTATCTGTCTGATTATACGATACGACATGATTCTATGATCGATCGACATATTACTATCTATCTATCTATCTGGCTATCTATCTGTTAAAGTATCTGTGTGCTAAATGTAAGATTTGAATGTATTATGTATTGTGTCGATAGACACAGGTGCCAGTTCACCGCCTTGAGGTACACTATCTTTACATCACTGCATTGACCTTTTGTTCTATTTCTTGCTCATGATGTGTCATAAAATAAATCTAAGTTGGTGGAATTTCTCTTTTACAGGTGTGGTGGACAGTGAAGACATCCCTCTTAACTTGAGCAGAGAACTTCTTCAGGACAGCAACTTGATCAGGTAGGAAGATTTCAAATTCTCATTTTCAATTCTCAATTGTCAATTTGGACAAAAAAGGCATCTCATCAATAGCTTGGTAATAAATGAAGATGTGCAGTGTTTGACTGTTTGTCACACATGCTCATGAGTGCCACTTTTGGTCTGTATGGAGTTACTATGGTCCCATGAAGACAATACAGCTGTGTTTACATTTGTATTGTATGTTGTTGACATTACCAAGCTGCACACCAGTCAATAGATATCCATAGATATGAGGATGGGGATTCATACACCTCCTCTCAGCTTTTGTTATTTGTTGGGGGTATCAATTTTGGTAAATGCAGTGGGCAGAATGGGGAGGGCTGACCCCTGGTGGTGGGGGCCATTGGCTGATTCCCAGGGTTGGCTATTCCTCTGCTGGCCCTCTGGCTGCCTTCACCGGACCCCTGCCTGTCAAATATTTATATACTGCTCCTAAGGGAGAGGACAGTTGCCTGATATTCCACATTTATTGCTAGAAATGACATAAATCACCAGGGTTCTCACAATGGGCTGCACCACGGGCAAGGGGACAGTGGCCAATTTGAACGTCTTTTTATGCAAATGAGCGTTTTGATTAGCACGTGCTGCGTTATGTCACTTCTGGGAACTTCTGGACACCCCCTACCCCTCAGAAGTAGACCGTTGGATCTCTGTTAGATCCCCTGGGGCCGGGGGAGGGGCCGGACAGTCACTGCAATCCCAAGACACATAGCCTAAGGGCAGTCTTGCATGCAATGGCCAGATAGTCCTAAATGTAACTTTTTTGTCTTCTTTCTACTAAGTCCGTAGATGGCTTTTCCTTGGCAATAAGATTTGTTTCTGTTTAAATCTGTGCTTGTTCATACAACAGCTAACCTGCTGCAAGTTGCAGGAATGTTTCATTACCATGTAGAGGTAAAAAACGACCAATGTAAAGTATAATGCTTGCAGGTTTGGTTTGTTCAGTATTAACTACCGATTCTTGCTGATGATAGGTTGACTGTGTCACTATGGTGGTGAATCGTAACAGTTTATTCATTGGTAATACACAGTTATATTCAGGCCATCAATAATGCCTCCCTGGCCATTCTATTTGGCTGAAGGACAGCAGAGGCTGTTTTCTCTTACGGAGGCATACCATTGCTAATTAGCAGAGAGGAGTTAGCTCAGTTGGTAGCAGTTTGCCCTGTTGGGTCCAAGATTCAATTCGAGCTCCTGGCTACTGACAGCAGTCTTGTCTCATTGCTGTGTCTTCCTCATTACCCAGTTCACAATTTTATTAGCCTACAGAGTGCATAAATACTGGTTGTATACTTGTATAGCCCCTCTCATCCATCCGTCGATGGTTCATTGTAACTTCAGTGCATTACAACAAACATTTACCTTTCCTGGAAGCAGTAAATATAAACCAGACAAGTGTCACAAGTCTGCCACATATTGATACTGTTACAATGTTGCCGCACAACTACAACTGTTACATCTGAGCAATAAGCAGTTTTGTGGTTGCCATCCGCTTTGAGACGCCTGATCTCTGGTCATTCATAACTTCTCCTCCGTTGCAGGAGAGCTGTGGGGGATCAGTCATTGTCAGCCATTATTGCGAGTTTAACAGCGGGGAGCATTCATTAATGCAAAACTGATCTTTGTCAACAGCTGTGGTTTAATAGCAAATTACATTGAGATTGAACGCTATTAAATTTATTAAAGTTGAGCTGATTTAAGAGTGATTGCAACGCCCCCTTAGTTCTACAACTGACAGCCTCCTAAAAGCATGATTCTGGAACAGCATTCATGCTGTGTGCCATGTGATTGCCATGTGATAGCCATGTGATAGCCACGTGGTCTGAGCTGTGCAAGCCTCCGCCATGTCGGTGTCATGTGACGCTGTTGAGCCTCGGTGTGATTGCGAAGATAAAGCCACAAAACGATGATTCCGTTGGAAGCAAATTAAACAGAAGAAAACGACACCAGCACATGTTTACAAGCAATTTGGCTCCTGCAACGTGATATTTTTGATTGTCTGGCTTTTAAAGAGAATACACTGCAGCTTCAACACTTCTGCTTGCTGCTTCCTGGCATCTGTGTGAAAGTGTTTACTCAACACATGAAGATTGAATAATCTAGGAATTGAACTCTTGTTAATTAATCAGTTTATTAATTAGTTCTTCCAGTCTATTTGGGAAGGTGTTACATTTGTAGCTTTATTAGTAATGCTATGAGCTTCCTATGTTCCTCTTGCTGTTTACCTATACCTATTTTGGACAGCAGTTTCAGCCATCCTTCGCCTCATCCTTCCAATTCCCCTGGTTGTCTTAAGGCTGCCATAGAGCACAGATACAGGACGTAAGAACCAACTTCCATCCATCTTCCAGTCAATTGAGCAATGAGATAAAGATGCGATAAACTTTTTGAACAGCTGTCTTTTGGAGTCAATGCAAAAAACCAATTTCTAAATACTGTATGTGACTGAGAAACTTCCTTATAATATACATATTTCTCAGGACCCTGACCTTACACAGTGGCGTAACATGGGGGTCTCGAGCGGGGGTCGGGCACTTGGGGGGCACGCGATTCTCTGGGGGGGCACCCACTATACTAATTGTATATTTTAGCCAGATTTGGAAAGTTCATATGGGGGGCACCTGGGGGGCACAGGTCCAATATGGGGGGCCTGTGCCCCCCGTGCCCCCCATAGGGACGCCACTGACCTCACAATGCAGTTTCAGGTGTCTGTACATTGTACTTTTGGAAGGTTCCAGTACTACAATTGTCCATGTTTTTACCAATTAGGTGCTGCAGAGGCGTAAAGCACACACTGTCCAACAATGACAAGTACAAGCAAAGAGTTATAGAAAAGGTTTGTTGGCTGTCCATTGACTGCAGAGCAGTTGCTGCTGCTGGTGGCTGTCTTTTGATGATGCAAAGATGCGGGCAATGTGCAAGATGCTAAGAATGAGCAAAGCATAAGAGGGAAGGGGGGGGGGGGTCCATGGGGTTATTGAAAGGCGAGACCATTTGCATGGCAGATTGTTTTTTCTCTCAGCAGGCAATGACAAACTCCTGACAGACCAGCTGCAGCCAGTGAATTTGCAAGGGAAATCAGCTGCAAGGAGGCCGCCCAGACATTGCTGGCTGGTTCTGCTGCCCGGAGATGTTGCTTGCCCCTCCCTGCCCCCCCCCCTAATAAAAGAAAGAAAAAAGAAAAAGAAAAAATCTGAGCAACGGAAGTCACATGTCACTTGCCGCAGCTGCCCTTCATCCACTAGATGGCGCTCATGTCCATTGTCTTATTGTTCTCCGCTTCCTGTTTGGTCCTTGACGGACTCTCATTGTGTGTTTTGCGAGAGCAGTTTCTGTACTCTGTGCACTAATATTTGTAAAAAGAATAGGACAAGTGCACGACAAGGTCGTTGACACCTTTTCCGACAAGTTCTGAATCACTGAACAATTATCTTTGATAACTTCAAGTTGTGCTTATTGGTCACACAATTAACTCACACTGAGAATACTGCAAGGTTGTTGCACAGTTTAAAACAATCTGTAATTATGCTGCATGTAGGTCACTTTTGAGCCCACACTATTGTTGCTGCACAATCTGTAAAATCCGGCAAATTGATCACATTTGAACACAATCTGTGTGGTTACTCTGAAGCAGTAACACATTTGAACACAATTGGTGTGATTACTGTGAAACAGCAACATATTTTAGCACAATTGGTGTTATTACTGTGAGGGCAGCAATATATTTTAGCACAATTGGTGTAATTACGGTGAGGCAGCAACATACTTTAGCACAATTGGTGTGAAAACCCTGAGGCAGCAACATATTTTAGCACAATTGGTGTTATTACTGTGGGGCAGCAACATATTTTAGCACAATTGGTGTACCATGAGGCAGCAACAAATTTTAGCACAATTGGTATGATTACTGTGGGGCAGCACATATTTTAGCACAATTGGTGTGATTTCTGTAAGGCAGCAACATATTTTAGCACAATTGGTGTACCATGAGGCAGCAACATATTTTAGCACAATTGGTGTGTTTACCGATACGCAGGAACATATTTTAGCACAATTGGTGATATTACTGATAGGCAGCAACATATTTTAGCACAATTGGTATGATTACCGTGAGGCAGCAACATACTTTAGCACAATTGGTGTGATTACCGATAGGCATAGCACAATTGGTGTGATTACCGATAGGCAGCAACATATTTTAGCACAATTGGTGTGATTACCGCTAGGCAGCAACATACTTTAGCACAATTGGTGTGATTACCATGAGGCAGCAACATATTTTAGCACAATTGGTGTGATTACCGTGAGGCAGCAACATATTTTAGCACAATTGGTGTGATTACTATGAGGCAGCAACATATTTTAGCACAATTGGTGTGATTACCGATAGGCAGCAACATATTTTAGCACAATTGGTGTGATTACTGTGAAACAGCAACATATTTTAGCACAATTGGTGTTATTACTGTGAGGCAGCACCATATTTTAGCACAATTGGTGTGATTACTGTGAGGCAGCAACATACTTTAGCACAATTGGTGTGATTACCGTGAGGCAGCAACATATTTTAGCACAATTGGTGTGATTACTATGAGGCAGCAACATATTTTAGCACAATTTGTGATTACCGTGAGGCAGCAACATATTTTAGCACAATTGGTGTGATTACTATGAGGCAGCAACATATTTTAGCAAATGGTGTGATTACTGATAGGCAGCAACATATTTTAACACAATTGGTGTGTTTACCGATACGCAGCAACATATTTTAGCACAATTGGTGATATTATATTTAGCACATGATTACCGTTAGGCAGCAACATACTTTAGCACAATTGGTGTGATTACCGATAGGTAGCAACATACTTTAGCACAAAAGGTGTGATTACCGATAAGCAACATATTTTAGCACAATTGGTGTAACTACAGTACGGCAGCAACATATTTTAGCACAATTGGTGTGATTACTGTGAGGCAGCACCATATTTTAGCACAATTGGTGTGATTACTGTGAGGCAGCAACATATTTTAGCACAATTGGTGTGATTACCGTGAGGCAGCAACATACTTTAGCACAATTGGTGTGATTACCGTGAGGCAGCAACATATTTTAGCACAATTGGTGTGATTACCGATAGGCAGCAACATACTTTAGCACAATTGGTGTGATTACTGTGAAACAGCAACATATTTCAACAAAATCTGAGTGATTGATGCAAGGCAGTAACACATCTGTATTCAGTTTGTCACTGTCTGTGTGATACTAGTTGGTCACACATTTAAAAATAAAACTATCTTTGATGCCTTCAGGGTGGGCAAACTGTATATATCGATGATGTATGTGTGGTTACTCTGAGAAAGTCACACATTTTAGCATACACTGCTATTACTGCAAGTTGGTCGCACTATTTAGCTTGGTGGTCACACTGCTATGGATCACAGTAAATGGACTTGACGCTGTCCGTTTTTACCCTTTTCTGCTGCTTTTTGCACATATCGTGTTTTGTGGACATCAGATCGGTTTTGCTTTTTCTTTTTGTTTGGGGGGAGGGGGTACAATGAAAGGACTGGGGGGGGTTGTTCTTGCCTGAAAACAAGATTGATCAGGGTGCTGGCGTGGACACTGGGCCATGTGTTTTTTCTTGCGACATATTTTCCATAGTAGGCGATCTGCTGGGCTCTGTGAGTTGCATACTAATGAGATCATGGGCACTGCTTGCGAGTGCTGGGGACCTGCGGGGAAGTTGGGCGGCTTGTCCATCCAGAATACTAGTGTTCAGTTCTGCTGGCGGTTGGGAGTTGTGTTATGGACTGATGTGAGGAAGTTATACAAAAGGAGTTATGCAAGGCGACAATTGGGGCCTGTTCATACAACTGCTGAAGCCTGGTTGCAGGAATGTAGAATTATTCTGTCGACTTGGCAAGAATGTGCCAAGCAATGCTTAAAGGTTTGGTTTGTTCAGTTATAACTATCGATTCCTGCTGAGGATAGGTTGACTATGTCACTATGTGTCACTATGGTAGTGAATCGTAACAGTTTATTCATTGGTAATACACAGTTATATTCAGGCCATCAATAATGCCTCCCTGGCCATTGTATTAAGCTGAAGGACAGCAGAGGCTGTTATCTCCAACCAAGAGCTGTTGGCATGCCTGGCTGTGCTCAGCGAGCTCCAGTGTGCCGCAGTCTGTTGTGTAAGAGTATTACTGACCGTTAATGCGCTGGAGTGGCCGGCACTGCTGTATTGTAAATTAGGCCAGAGGTTGACTGGCTGTCTTGTAGCATAAAGGCGCCATAATGAAGCGCCATCTATATTTAATAATGAGTTATGGAGCAGCAGAGGCACCTGGCGGGAGAACGCCGAATATGTCATTGACAGGTGACTGGAGAGTTGGTCACTGCCCCCCCCCTTTGCTGCCAAGCCTCCCCCCTCCCCCTCACAAGTGTTGGGCTAATCCCACTCATGCAGGACTGCTGCTGAATATTTCATCAGAGCTGATGAAAAAAGGCCATTATGTAATGTGCGGGAGTGCTGCAGAGGGATTTAGGAGGCTTGGCTAGCAGGGATGCTGTGAGACTGGCCGATGGCTCCTCAGGGAAATATGGCCTCCTCCTCCTTCTCGGCCTCTCGCTCTTGCTTCTCGGAACAGGGCCACAGACTGTCTCCTTCACTGCTTCGCTGGCCTCTTTTAGTCTCAGTTCTTGGTCTCTGCTCTTAGCTCTTAGTCTCAGCTTTCAGCTCTTAGTCACAGCTCTTGTCTCAATTCTCAGTTCTCAGTCTTTCCTCTCACCTCATGGCTGTTAGTCTCTATGCTCAGCTCTGAGTCTTAATTTCCTAGTCTTGTATCTGAGTTTCATATCTGAATCTCAGCTCTTAGTTTTGGCTCCTGGTCTCATCTCTTTGTCTCAGCTCTTAGTCCCTGTTCTGTACTCTCCACCTGGACAGTCTTGCTTCACCCATTGGTCAGCTCTTGGTCTCGAGTTTCCCAAAGCCCTCTTCAACTTCGCTCTTGTTTCCACTATTGGTCAGGTTGCTGAGTTTTTGAGCTTTGAGTCTTCAGTCTCGCGGTGAAGGCATGTACTGTTTAATTTGCTTCCAATGAAATCGTTTTGTGGCTCCGTCTTCACAATCACACCGAGGCTCAACAGTGTCACATGACCCTTTCATGGCAAAGAACTATACACCTTAAAGTCATTTTGAAAGTGATCGCTTTGCAAACTACGTCATTACTTACCCATAGTCTTTGTCGCGCTTATGCCATGCTGCATTGGTATCATTATTGTGTGTAGGCATTACTGGTGCACTTGTCTCAAAACGCCTTGCCTTCTAGGCCTATTCTCTGCCAGTGGTTTATACGCCTAATCAGGATTGGCTTACGGTAATGGAATAACTCTTGATATGGACCGAGCAAAGTTCTGCGTACTATGGTAATGATGATAATGGTTTGGTACTTGCTTGAAGCCTTCTTGTGTGTGATAAACACTAGAACACACAAGGACCCCCTTAATTCTGCCGGTCCTTGTTGGGTGTCCTTCCTTCTCCGGGAGTCAACAACAAATTGCTTGCGTCACTCGTTAACCAGCACCACCTAGCAGCTAACAATGCACTAATTGTGCTTCCGCCGGGTGGCGCTATGGTCTGTGCACCCATTGTTTGTCTCATTGTTAGGAAGCAGAAGGGAACAGGGCTGGAATGGGCTGGGATGGAGGCTCCGAATGGGCTTGCATGGGCTTGGATGGGGCGGAGAGGGAGATGGGACAACTGGTGGCTGATTTACGGCCTCTGCAATGGGCCATCAGATGCACCGGGGGCCTGCTGATCTCACAATGGGGGTAATTACCACTAATTAGTTGACAATCGACTCCCTCCCTTGTTCTTGGTCTGAAACAAACCAAACCTCCTCCTCCCTCCCTCTCTGCCTGCTCCTGCTCCATTGCCTTGACTCATGTTTTGTGGCGAATTAGCCCCACGAAGCCAATGGAGGGCCACAAGGGTGTCCTCTGTGTCTCGTGCTTGTCCTCTGTTGGTCCTAACGGTGGTTGAGCCAACCCTCTTGTGCAATGCACACGCCTAATGAGAACTAATGACCCCCTTCATTGTTTTTTGGGGAGTTGAGCTCATTCCATGCAATCATTTTATGCCCTTCGTGAAGAAAAGAAGTGGATATGGTGTTTCTATATAATATTTCAGGAGAACAGACTCACTAAAGAAGAAAGAACATACGTTTTTCCAAGGAATCACTATGTCGTTGAACTATACAAAGAACTACATAATCATCAGCAGCAAGACTCATTGATTGAGAACTGAGATATTGTTTTCCGACAATCATAGTGGCAATTTTCTAGTAGTAGATTAGTTTGATAACATTGCAATTTGTCTTGTAAATGTATATACCGATGGTGAAAGTGCAAGACCTTGTATGTCAAAATTTTGCTATTTTTAGATTTTTGGTGGAATGACTATTTTAATATCCAATACACGTTGTCAGTTGATTACCGTGCCAGTTTGCTATTTTTGGAAGCTGTAACACACTGGTAACAGAATGATTTCACCAAACCTTGTATGTCGATATGTTTCAAAAAGTGAAAGTGCAAAACCTTGTAACTCAAATCAGAACTTTGAAGCACATATTGTGGGATATTACAACTTTTTTTGAAAAAAAATTACTGTGTTACTTTTTTATGATTCCCAGCAAGTTTCCTGATTAAAAAAAATTTACCTCCCTATATTTGTTTTGGTGATGTAGGCTACTGAAAAAGAGAGTGCACGAAAATTTGAAAAAAATGTCATTTTCCTCGTTCTTGCCATTGTAGCCACTCAATAAAATTTGTTATTGCAATCTGTTATAGGCAAATTATAATTTTCACTGTATATACATAGATTGAAAGTATATTCAATGCTGCAAGTTGCTTTAAAGTGTGATAAATGATCGAGTTACAAGGTTTTGCACGGGTAGAAAGTGAAAGTGCAAAACCTCGTAAGTCGACATTTTCAATCACATCTGATGGTTACATCAGTGCAAGGGGTAAACGACCTCTGACAAAAAATTTGCTACAACAGGGTGTCACTTTCTATGTATCTAGTTGGCCATAACTCACTTATTAATAAACATTACCTTAAAAAAAGACACCTGACAGTTTTTTTCAATTTCTGAAAAACAGCTTTTTTTGACTTACGAGGTTTTGCACTTTCACCATCGATATGTTCATTGGTTCAGTCAGGAAGAGTACACAGCAATGAGGAAAAGGAGATTGACAATGCTGCCCAAAATAGGTCAAGGCGACCCGGTCAGAGCTGAAATAGAACCCGGGACCCAGTGGTTGGAAACTCCAGAATCAGAGCACCACCAACTGCTCTTACCCTGGCAAACATTCAGATAGATATATAGCAAGATAGATAGATAGATAGATAGATAGATAGATAGATAGACAGAGAGCTAGACAGGTCGACTTGTAAGATTATCCTTTATTTTAAAAGGGCCACGATGTGAATTCACTCATTTCGACTCCTTATGAGCCTGTTTTGATAAAATCTCTATAAAGTCTTAAATATACATGTAGGTACAGACAAAATCCAGCCTACCAGCAACTTCAGCTAGTCATCAACTTATATTACAAGTTATAACTTACAGCTAATTTGCTTTTTTGTATGCTTCACCAAGGTGGAGATTTTATTTATGGCACCATCACTGGCACACTTGATTATGAGAAAGACTGGAGATTACATGCAGTATGCAGCTTCTCAAAAATTACCTTGTATCTTGGGGGAAGTCTTTGAATAATTTTGTGATGGTATAGCCCAACTTCGGATGGATCAAAATGACAGTTGAAAGATTGAGGCTTTTCATTCTATATATTTATTTATTCCGTAGGTTAATTAGGACTGGAGGAGGACACAGCAATGAGGCGAAGGATGAGTAAAACAGCTGTCCAATATGGGTTCAGGTGACCCGACCCGAGCTGGAATTGTACCTGGGACTTTGTGACAGGACCCAGGGAGCTATAGCAACTGAGCTGGTGGTTCGCATGAAGTGTGAAATGAAAATCGGGATGCTGAAATGATGTGGAATGAGTGACGAAGTAGTCGTAAGAACATAGTTTTATCACCGCAGCATTTCGTGACAGCGAGCGACGTCGTAAGTTACCGGGGAATATATTCGTCAATTTCGTTTGCCACCAGATGCCTCCACTGCAGCCGGAAGTGAGGGCAGTAACAAATGAGTAGTGAGAAGGGGGGGGGGAACCCACGAGGGGGGGGGGGCTGGGCATAATTCACGTTGCCCGGGGAGTCCTCTATCCCCGACCATTAGCCACTTGTCTCAGATTGAAAAATAACATCAATATCTCACTAACTTCCTCAAGACTATTTGCTCATCTCTCTTGGGGAGAAAAAAGAAGCAGTCAGTTCTTGCCTGGCACTCTTCTCTCCTGGCTGCTGCTGTAACAAGCTGCTCAGAGGCTGCTAACCCTTGTCCAACAGATTTATACTTCCTAGGAAGTTCTTACGTAATTAATTAATTTTGAAGACAAGAGCTAAATTTTGGCTGAGGTTTTGATCACCTGGACCTATTTTGGGCAGCATTGTCAATCTTCCTTTATCATTTACTGTGCACTCTTTCTGTCTGAACCAATGAACATCTATTAATTTTTAAGACAAGATCTTAATCTTGGCCGACGTTTGAATAAAATATCTTTGATAGAAGCCTTCTAAGTAGAAAAGAATGATTTTGTTTTAGGAATAATCTAAAGAAGTGGGCAGTGGGCAAGGTGGTTCTTCTATAGCTGAACATTGGAGGTGAGCTGCTGTAAGATTGGAAGTCTACTGATCTTATGCAGACCCTCAAGAAAGCAAGCTGCACAGCCTCACTAGGCAACACAAGCAGCCGGCCAAATCTAATAAAAATGCAGACCCCAGATTATCATTGGCTCACTTATTGACTGGAGAAGCATAACTGTCACACCTTTCTCTGCTAATCCCAAATTATTTTGCAAGTTCTCCCCCATGCTATGCCCCTTTTGCTTTGTGCTTGGGCAATCTCTCAGTCTCCCCCTGTCCTGTTGCTCTTTTCTTAGACTTCCTCCTGTTTATAACACTTTTACGACTGTTGTTTATGATTCTTAATTATAATTAAAGACTAAAGGCAAGCCTCCCTCCTGATTAACCTGGCTTGACTGATTTATCCCAGGGAGATGGGCCAAGCTGATTCATAACCATCCTACTAAGTTCTTGTTAAGTTCTTGTTGTGCCTGTTATTCACAAACTTTACTCCTTTCTTCATCATCAGGGCTGATTGACTTTGCAACTTTTTCAAATTTTCTTTTTGTCATTCTTCAAATTTGCATTCTTGTGAACTACACATAGCTACAAGAGCCTCCAACCATTTTTTTAGATTTTTTTTTGGCCTCTTGGTATGAGTTACTGAGTAATAGTTCCAGAGGTCCAAAAATAATTGGGGAGCAGTTGGTAGTGCTCCGGGCTATGACCCTATGAGTCCCTGGGTTTGATTCCTGCTCTTGACGTGGTCACTCGGATCTATGTTGGACAGCAATTTCAATCATTCTTTGCCTCATTGCTGTGTCCTCTCCAAGCCTATTTAGGCTAGTAAGCTAATTTAGGCTAGTTAGCTTACCAATGTATAAATACTGGATGTCCAATCATCCGTCCGTCCAACCGTTCCTTAGTACTTAGCTGTTCCGGAGGTCCACAAATCGTTGGGATGTTTGTCACCTGACTTATAATCACTGACTTCTTTAGCAGATGATTGAAGAGATACCCCATGCTGGTCCTGTTAACTTATTTTTCTACCTGTATTACTGTGAGTATTGTTTGGAGAATGCTAAGTAGAGACATCTGGTGTAGAATTTGGCATATGTGTCTCTTTGAGTGATAATAGGGGATAGCGAGTGGCCGTCTGGTGGCAGTTTTGTCTAAGGGTGGTCTGGGGCTAGCGGGGCATCTCTGGGCTACCATTGGCTACTGTAGGCTTCTTCTGGCACCCAAGAAGACTTCAGTGAAAGGTTTACACCAGGGTGCATCTCAGGGGTACCTCAGGGGGTGGCTATGTGACCCTCTTTGTGAAGGGACCCAGGTGGAGCCACTGCTGCTTCCTCCAAGGGGGTAGGGTGTGGTGGAGGTCTTGTTACCCTCTCTTAACTACTGGCCACTTTTTCCTCTAAATTATTAACACCATGTTCAACATACCTTGGGACTCTAGTTTGGTAATTGTTCCCTGTTGATGTTTATCACACCGCTTGCCATTCATAAAACCGTTTATCACTCCGTTTATATCGCTTTTGCACAATAGGAACTACCCGTGTGATAAACTTTCGCAGTTTGTAGCAACTGACCTCACAGAAGTCTGGACCACTGGTAATGACTCACATATATAGATACTTGCAGTTTTTGTCAACAGGTAATTAAGCCTTGCTATTTACTTGGCATTCAAACACAGATGGCGCTGATGGTTGATGAGCCCACATGTTCTCCAGCTTGAAGCACCAGGGGGCAACACTTTTCCAACTGTCACCCTCTGCCATTCACCCCACTTGTCCTGAGGGGGTCCCAGGTTCTGTCCTCGTGTTTCCTTTTCCTTCTGGGTGGCAAATATTTCCATGAGCATCTTCGCATTCTTACGCAGGAGGGCGCCACATGGACTTGTGTGATGTTGCTATTCTCACCAGGGGGAGCCTGCAGTATCCAGAGGGCTCTTATTTAAACCCTTTGCCTATTTACCCCCAACCAGGTTACCACTTGGGCCACCTGTATATCAATCTGCACCATTTAACAGATGACTGCTCTCTTGATTTCCATGAAACTTGTTTGTCTTGAGTTTGTTTTCCTTTTCTTAAGGGTAATTAGCAGTCTTAAGAGCTGACTAATTGCAAGCCAATTGCTTCAAGTTATTGCTGCCTTAAATTAAGGACTTTGACCTTAAAACAGTAAACTTGACTGATATGCTCAAAAAATAATATTTCTTGAAAGTTTTAAATCAGTTTGAGACAGAAGACTATTAAAGAAGCTAACCAAACGTCTGAAGAAAATTAAATACAGAACTTTCTCCCATCTTGAAATTTCTTAGTAAGCAAATGAAAAACTAGATAAATTATCTTTTTTTTTTAAGAAACTTCACTTTCAGGTCAGATATTTTTCTTTCCTGTTTTATCTTCAAATCATGAATGAAGCAATTTACAAGGCTGATAAATTAGAAACAATATATATGTTAAAACATGTTTTCTTATGACTTTGACATGCTACACCTTTTTGTTTTGTGGTTTATGATAATGCTTTGGATTTGATTTTTATAATTGACAAACAATAGCCAGTTATGATAATGCTATCTTTTCTTTGTTATATTATTGTATTATGTGTCACTTTTATCAGCCTGACTTCCTATCAGGATGTTCAGATGTGAAACTAAGTTGATAAAAGTTAGGGATGTTATAAATCTTTTGCTTCTTGGCCCAATCAGCAATTATTAGTTGGCTGTTGTTTGGGCTATTTTTAGGTCAAGACGTCGGGTAACCATCCAGTTGAGCAATTCAGGCCAGAAACAAGAAGTTACAAAATGATTTAGCTTAAAAATGAATACATTTTAACATCACGATTGAGCCATGGATGCTATCACTTAACCTGACACTGAATCTGTTTTTGCTTTGATGTAAAAGCAATTGAGTTGCATTTTTCAGAATCATTTTACAAATTAATCTCTAAACATCTTCCCTGCATGTTTTTAGGAATTTAATTGCTTTCTTTTTTCTTCTGCCTGTGTTAGTTAATTTTGTTTAGATGTTTTGTTGTAAATCGATAACTAACTCTTATATTACAACTTACAACCCGTTCATAAGAAACTTCTACTTGATTATTTTGTTATCTTGGTGTCAATATGTCAAATTGACATTTGCCAACGTGTGATGTCTTGAACTTGTTTGTGTCAGTTGTTGATTTTATACTTTCTGAAAATGGCATACTTTTGTAACAAAACAAATACAATGTATACTGTGTAAATTTAGTAATGGAGGTAAGCATGATGTGGGATTATTGTCAAGCTTAGAAATTGAAATACCAATGAGTCCACTTTTTTTTTCAAATAAAAGCTTTAAATTTGATCAATTTCAACCGAGTCTTCTTGATCTATAAAGCCTCAAATTTATCAACGAGTCCACTTATTTCATAAAAGCTCAAAATTTAAACTGATCTTATAAGTCCATAAACTTCATCAACTGCAAACCTGCCAATAACAGTCTGGAAATGGTCACAAGAGTCTCGGGAATAGCCCCCAAAAAAGTCGCAAACTTCGAAATGGTCACAAGAGCCTCAAGAATAGCCCCCAAAAAAGTCGCAAACTTCGAAATGGTCACAAGAGCCTCAAGAATAGCCCCCAAAAAACTCAAAAACTAGCCATGGCGATGCGCATTAATGAGTCAGTCTGTTGCGTGACTCTGGGAGGTAATGTGAGGTGACTGTTAACAGGTCATGGCTGTTTTGGGTTACTTAAGGTGCTCGCTTTCTAATCATGTAAATTACAAGGAAACTCCTCATAAGAAAAACGTTAAATTATTATAAATTATTATAATAGTTTGCACTTAAAAACTTTTAGGTGATCAGGTAGGCATGTATGTATTTGCTATACAGGTAGATAGATCAATTGATTAATAGACTGATAGGTAATAGATACGAATAGATAGATAGATAGATAGATAGATAGATAGATAGATAGATAGATAGATAGATAGATAGATAGATAGATAGATAGATAGATAGATAGATAGATAGACATCCAGCTTCGATTTGACTCATGAATGTTCACTGTAAAATGTGGGTTCGCCATCTGGGATCCAAAGTTTCAAACCCATGCAGGCATAGACCTTCTAACTTTATGAGGAACGCTCTAGATCTAGGCCCGAACTATAGCCACTCACCACGTGTCTGTATTCTCCCAATCAATAATTTATAAGAGGCTCCGTTCTGTTTATTATTGCAAAACTTACTGAAGTACTATTTGAAATGACAAATGCAGAACTCTGCATGGCATAGAGTTGAATTGTCTTGTGTCGTTAGGACTGCTAATCCACTTCTTCCTTTCACCCCCCCCCCCTCCATTCTCCCCTTGCTGGCCAGACGCTTGTCATATTGTATTAGGCCAAAACCCCACAGATCCACTCCCTTGAATTTGCCCAGCCCCACCAGGCCCATATCTCCCAAGAAAGATGTTATGTTTATTGATTTGCTTCTAAAAGAACCCGTTGCCAGCTCTTGTATATTGGCACACTGTGGACACACTTCTGTGTGCTTATGCACTTATTATTTAGCCATCAATTTTCCTCTCTTTTTTCGTACTCATCCCTTTTTCTGTGCCTTTTTCTGTGATAATACTTCCAGTCACGGATTGTAATGATTAATGCAGTAATGCTGTATACACTATGTTTCAGTGGACAAATTAAATTGACTTGTAAAATATGATGCTGCTAAACTCTGGAATCAGGTTCAATTCTCACTCGGGCAAACCCATGTTAGATGGATGTTTCATCCTGTGCCACAAAAAGCGCACCTCACTTCATTACCATGGTCCCTGCTTGTCTTAATTATTTCGACTGCCAATCGCTGGGTTGTGTGTTCGATTCCTGCTTCCGCCAAGTCACCAGGAATATTGTTGGACATCAGTTTTAATCAACCTTCACCTCATTGCTGTGCTCTCCTCCTGTCCTAAGTGCAACACTTAGTCTCAGCTCAGTATCAGCAACTTCCCTAAGTCATGTGGTTGTGTTGTAGCTTGCCTTCTTTCCACACACAAATGATACTGGCCTCCACAAAATATATCAATGGACTTCCATACACTCTGTGCACAATGAAAGATTCATTTTGGGAAAGCAAACAAATTAGGGTGTGCAAATGAACGATTCATTAACTCCATCAACTCCAACCAAATAATAAGAAAGAGATAAGTTAACATACCTGTAGTGCTTACATACAAGATGTAGAGGCCAAGTCATCCATCCCTCCATATCAGTGTAAAAATAAACTCGTTCATTTTACATTTACATATTCATGGATACTCAGGGACAGTGTGGTCTGAATTGAAATACTGTGACTGTTTTAAGTAGCTTTGTCAGTGGAAGAATTCCAACTTATAGAGCTATAAAATAACTTCAAATTGTGTACCAATTTGTGTTAAGTTGGGTGACAATAACGCCCTATGCTGAGTATGCTCTACTGTATATATATGGGAAGGCAGGCAGCATGTGCCTGAGGATGGTAGTGGGTAACTCAGGGTATGGGAGAATCCAAGAATCTAGGGCCAGGGAGATGGGTGATGAGGAGGAGAGGGCTGCTGCAGCATTTAGCAGGAGATGTCAGGAGCAGCAGGATGCGGTGGCCAGTGACACCATGCCCTCATCCTGGAACAACACAGAAACTCTATTAGGAGCTAGATGTTCATATCTCAGGCTACAAGATGAGCCTTGGCCTTCATTGTCCATCCTTCTCTCCCCCCCCCCACCCTCTTCAACATAAACAGGGAGAGATGAGCAGTAGGAATGCTTAGAACTCCATGCTTGTGTGTGTTACTCTTTACCTATTATTTTGTTGGAGTTGATGGAGTTAATGAATCTTTCATTTGCACACCCTAATTCGTTTGCTTTCCCAAAATGAATCTTTCATTGTGCACAGAGTGTATGGAAGTCCAAATGGGCATGGACATATTTTGTGGAGGCCTGTATCATTTGTGTGTGGAAAGAAGGCATTCAAGGCAAGCTACATACAACACAGCCATGACTTAGGGAAGTTGCTGCCACTGAGCTGTAACAAAGTGTTGCACTTAGCAAAATAAACAGGGGGGGGGGGGTGGAAAGAGACTGCTAGCTCTCAGGGTCTCTTTCCAAGAGAAGTGGATGGTCTCCCCCTGATTGGACTGCTCTGGGACCGCCCTCTAACTCCATCTTGTGCACGAGATTGCTTAAAGACGTGCGTAAATAATGATGACGTCACAGTAATTGACGTCAAGGGAGTCATTGGAAGAAGGGTGTGTTGTTACTGAGGAGAGAGTGACCAAGATACTGCTTCTGTTGCTGCTGCTGCTGTTGCTGCTGCTGTTGCAATTAATGGTGGTGTGATGATACACTAGCCTTTGTTACATAACGTCTTTGCTTAGAGATTGCATTGTTCTTTGTGGTTTATGTGGCTAAGCTTTTCTTATTTGTAATTTGAGGGTAATTGCAATCAATGAAGTGTAAAATTTGATGAATTTGGTATTGGAAATAAAAAAAGTAAAAGAGAGTTTTATTTGCCACCTGGCAGAGATTCATGATATTTTAAAATATAAAAATGTAGTTTTACGAAGATGTTGAACCAGTTGTACCCTATTTAAATTGCGCATGCATGCCAATTGGTGAATTCAGTCGCTGGTTTTACTGAATTTTACAAAGACATTAAACCAGTTGTACGATATTGAAATTGCATGCCAATCCGATGAATTAAGTAGTTGCTTCTGGTTCTACTGTGTAGAGCATTTTGAAACAAGTTTTACAAGGATCTTAAACCAGTTATACCATATTGAAATTGCATGCCAATCGGTGAATTCAGTTGGCACACCTTCTATTACTGTATGGATAATTTTAAAATGAGTTTTACTAAGACGTTTAACCAGTTGTACCATATCGAAATTGTATGCAATTGCTTCAACATCTTCTTGTGGTCTGAACATCATCATCATCTTGATCAGCATCATCATCTTTCTAGCTTCAGCAGCAGAGTTGTGTGGCCCCCTCATCCCGGATCACTTCCTTGCCTCTCTGAGTCTCTGATGTATATTGGGGTCTCTGGCTTTGGCTTCTTTTTGCAGAACAAGTGTGGAATATGAAAGTGGAGTGTGCATTGTCCATTATTGATGGCTGACTGCTGCTTTATTGTCTGTTGTTGGGGGTTTATATTGGGGGTGTGGAGAAGGGTGACACGAGGCATCAGGGCCCCTTGCAAGACACCCCCAGCCCAGGACAGCCCTGCACCCCCCATGGGACACCAATCCCCATCCAAGAAAATAAAAAATGGCCACTGAGCAAGACAGATGTGCCACATACAATTCCACCACGTATTGCCAGACTCAGTTATCTCATATTACATAGAGAAATACATACTCCATTCAGTGACATTCACCAACCCAAGGCAGGCCCAGGCAGACTGAGGCAGCCCCTCTTGAAGGCTTCTTCCAAGCTGTCAGTCTGCAAGTTGGACCTGCCACAGATACCTCATCTATCAAGCCATTGTACTTCCATACAATATCATAGGTTTACATCTTTATTGAAGTGCCTTTTTCCAAGATGTCCAAGAATTGACTTCCTGATAACTTTATAGGTTTGTAATAATGGAGAATTATAAAATTTACCATTTGCAAAACAACTATGTTTGTGAATCCTTATTTATAGCACAAAACAAGCTTTGTCATCATTGTCACAAAGGTTGTTTCGAAAAATTGCAGAAATTTAAAGTTTGTTGAGGTTGAAAGTTACATGTGGCCTTATAGTGTATTATTATTGGTTGAAACGTCACACTATCAAAGCAATGAGGTAGGTATGTAAAATTGTAGTTAAGTTTGGAGACAATGAAAAGTTCGTCCTTTGGATATATTGCTGGTTGGGTCCAAAAGACTCCACACATTGATGTGATGCAATGTGACAGTCCCTTGCATCTCCAGATATATTTTTGTTGCTCCAGCTGCCTATTGTAAGATGCTACAAATATCAATAGCACGACAAGACACAGACAGAGCACTGCAACTGTTACCAAAGCCAGGAAGGGTAATTGTGTTGGCTGGAAGGATGCCTTTTCAATTTTCATGACTGCACATCTATAGAAGTTGTGTGCCCAGGCCTGACTGGCTTCTCCAACAACTTCCCTCAGCCACAATGTACATACAATGGTCCTTGCTTTATAAGATTCCTTTTTGGAAGACTCCTTTCCCTTGTCTAAAGTGGTTGTCCTTTTCCTGCACCGAGTGGTATTTTTAGGTTTTTTTGCATCCCAAGGAGAGAGTGTACCCAAATGAGAGACCACTTCATGACCACAGAAGGGACGCTATTACAACGCAAGGACTATTGGACAGTGTATAATTTATACAGCCAGCCAAAAATGACTGCATGCAGTGTATATCACCTGGTTTTACACCTTTTTAAATGATCTACATTGTAGAAACAGTAGATGCTAAGAGATTGTGCCTTTCTGACTCGATTGCCCATCAGCCGCTTTAGCAACTGTTGCAACTCTTTGCTTCAAACTAACTCAACCTCTGCTGTAACCTTTACTAAACTTGAAGGCTTTACTATCCTGTCCCCATCTTCATCGTCGTCTGGTTCTTGCCCTCATCTTTTCTGTCAACTGTTTACACTACAATCGGGTATTCATGGCTGTACATGTTTTTATCATTATAGTTTTGTCATAGAACGTTATGTCTCTACTGTCTTATCACATTCTTTGCTACAATCAATTGCCTGTTTGCCGCACTTGGTTATCTTATTGCCACTTTCGGTTGTCTTATTGCCACTCTCGGTTGTCTTATTGCAAAACTTGGTTGTCTGTTGCTATATCGGTTGTCTTTTTGCCGCACTCGGTTGTCTGTCTGTCACAATTGGTCATCTGATGGCCAGAATCAGTTCTCTGTCTATTACACCTGGTTGTGACAGGTTGTCTTTCCAGTCTTTCTGCTACGTGCAGTCGTTTCTGTCTGTCACATGTGGTTCTTTCTGTCCATATGCCACATTTGGTCACTTTTCTCTGCATATCCTTAATAGTTTCTCTCTGTCTGCCATTCTTGCAATTTGTGTTACAGAAATGGTTTCCAGTTACAGTATCATACCCACCCATCCATCAATTGGAATGAGACCTACAAGAGCTGTATGAGTTACTATAAGAGCTAGAAGACTTCATGGGCATTTATGGACCATTCCAACTGCTTGCATTACATATACATCATACACTGACCGAAGATGACAATCTCTTGTTTATACTCTATTTGCTTACTCGCAACTCTTATCCCTTTCCCCATTAGTATAATCTGATCGCCTCATGTCTGAGATAACTTCTCAACCTCATTAATGGAATTTGTCAAACTTGGCTGGCGTCGATGCCAAATTAAGGCTTGTGAACAGCGTCCAGCGATATAATCAGCCCAGTTAGCTCAGTCAGTAGAGCACTCGCCTCACAAGCCAGGGACCCTGGTTCAATCCCCAGGCTGGCCATCATGTCATTCCACGACATCGTCGTGCGCATCAGACATTAATTGGAGGTGCTGTGGGCTCTGCTGTAAATAAGTCTCTGACTTAGTCTGGTTACCCATGTTAAATAACGTCTACCTTTACCTTTACCTTACCTTAATATGATTGAATATTATCTCTGCCAGCTCTGGTTTGATGTGCATATTAAGGACAGAGAAACATATTAAGGAGAGAGTCTCATAAGTGTGATGAGAATGATCAGACATAGTCTCCATTGATGGCACAATTAGCGGCCCAAGAAAGGAGCGGTTGATGAGAGTGGTACATGACAAGGCTAGCGCAAGAGGAGACAAGGGGCAATGGCAACTGGCATCTTGCTCACTGTTGCCTCCCTGCTCTCTCCATTGCCTCCCAGTTTGCTCCCAGCTTGCTCATGGGTGCCTCCAAGTTGCAATTGAGCTGGCAAGGCCTAATGGCCAGCGATAGCAGGTGAGCACCGTGGCTGTTTGGAGATGTCTTAGGCCCCGCTACGTCACAGACTATTTGCTAGAAGGACTGCCTCAGGGTCCCCTCATGTCTCTAGCACTAGAATAACTTATTGATGACTTAACGGGGAGTCTGCTGCCAAGAGATTGGGCCTTTCTGACTCAATTGCCCATCAGCCGCTTTAGCAACTGTTGCAACTCGGTGCTTCAAACTAACTCAACCTCTGCCGTAACCTTTACTATCCTGTCCCCATCTTCACCGTCATTCGGTTCATGCAATCATCTTTTCTGTCAACTGTTTACACTACAATCAGGTATACACTGCTTTACTGTAAGGCCATAATACATGTTTTTATCATTATTTTGTTATTGCTATGTCTTTACCATCTCATCATTATGTCCTTACCATAATTTGCAGTTAGGTCTTTCTATTGTATCTTCATCTGTTAGTCTTAAACCATTATATCTTTACAATTATATCTTTACCATTATATCTTTACCAATATCTCTTTACTTTTACACGATTATGTCTTTACTATCCTTTAAGTCTTTACCTTTATATCTTAACTGTTATGTCTTTACCATTATGTCTTGTCCTTTATGTTTTACCATTGTGTCTTTACCATGAAGTCTTTATACCATTATGTCTCTGCCATTTTGTCTACCATTTTGTCTTTGCCATTATGATTTTAACCATTATATCTGTACCGTAATGCATTTACCATTATTTCTTTACCATTTTGTCTTTACCATTATGTCTCCACTCCTCTCCTCTCCAGGGGGCAGCATTGTCCACCCTGCATGAGAACTGGCACTATTGGAATATGTCTCCTCGGGCTGAACATTCATCAGTGTCAATTAGACAGAGCCAGAAAGTGATCTGTGTGTCAATATGGCAATTCTCGATGATGGAAGGGACTTTCACGCTCACCGCCATTTTGTAATCCGTGTCAGCCAGTGTTCTAAGGGGCCATTGTTACACATCTGGCCTTTTATACTTGTTTCGCTATGTTTTTGTGCGCTACCATATTGTTGTGTAGTTTCTTTCGCACAATATATTGAGTCTTTTCGCCGCACTCCATCACTGCGAGTCTACTACTGGCAGGGGCGGTATATCTTCGTAAGCAACGTCCAAGCTTGGATAAAATGTCCAATTTGCAGTTCGTTGTATTTGTGTCGATACTTTGCATTCTTGAGTTGCACATGTCCAGCTGAGTGTTACTTTAAAATATGTCTAATTGGCAGCCCATTCAATCAGTCTTTATACCTGGCATTCTTGAGCAAGATCCCAGCGTAATGTCTTTCAGTTTAGGTTCTTATGGGCAGCCCCGTATGTCAGTGTCTGTGCTGGGCATTTGCCTCTAAATAGCCCACACCGGTGCTGATGGGGCGTAAAACACAAACTCACTCACTCACTGTGCTGGGCATTCTTGAGCTACGTTGTATTGTACGCTTTTCCAACTGGGCGTCATTTGCTTCAGGTGTAAAATCGGCATCCTCTTGTATCGGTCTCCATATCTGGCATTGTTGAGCATGAATGTCATTTGGTTTAGGTGTTTTAATGTCGAATCGATGGCCCTTGGTATCAGTGTCCAGTACTGTCCACTCATGGGAAATCTCACCCTTGGTAGTTGTGATTAAAGTTGTGGACTCTTTGTCTTTCTCAGCTCATCAATCAATCCTAGAGAATTCAAAAACTTGCCTGTAAGGGCTGTACTTTGCACTTACCTTCTACCTACCTACCTACAACTCACAGGACAGAGTTTGAATAGTAGTAATCAGGCATTGAGATCTGCTTCTGCTAAAGAATGATTTGTCACATGTACAGTGGTCCCTGTGTTGTAAGACCCCCTGTTGTAAGACCACCTGGCCTTATGTGACCGCCTTCCTCCCGCACTGAGTAGTATTTTTAGTGCATTTTGCACCCCGACGAGAGACTGCACCCCCACGAGAGATTGCTTCATGATCGCAGAAGGGGCGGTCTTATAACGCAGGGACCACTGTACTGCGTTGTGAAAAATGGATCACTTTCTTGTGAGCTGCATCATTAGTTCCAATTTGCTTGTAACTTCCCAGTAGCTCATCAAGCCCATTGCTGCCTTGATGGTCATTTGGTGGTCGTTGTTTGGCTTTAGTTATGAGATGCTGCTGACCAATGGCTACTGCTGCTGCTGCTGCTGCTGCTGCTGCTGAGGAGGGTATTATGAGCATCTTGCACCGCATCACCACCATAGATCAAACGAGACTAATCAAATTCATATTTCACTGGCATGCAGGCATGATGCAGCCCCATGGAGCTTTATGAAGACTAATGGTCAGTTGTTAGAGATTAAGTGTCTCTTCTTGTAGCTAGATCCTCATCCTCAGCAGCCCACTGTCCATCTTACTAGTGACCATGATGAAGGACCCTAACCCAGTTATCTCCCAAAATACCCATGGTGTTGTTTGCAACCACTAATGCCCTCCTCTGGTGATCAGCAACAGCAAAATCAGTGTGGGATGTTATAGATTGGGTTTTTCCAAAATTTGGGAATTATGTGGTAGATGAACGAGAGTCTGTGAGACTATGACAAAATGGACTGACCGTCGACAGATGTATTTAGTTATCACATCATTGCTGTAACTATCAATAGTTATGTGCCCTTTGATACTTTTTCGATATGCGTTTTTTCATTTTGGTACTGAGCAGTTTGTAGAAAATCGCAAACATGGAGGAGGTAGATAGCAGGAATGTATTTACATATGAGATGGACATTCTCCATCAGTCCTAGATGTAAAAAGGTCCGTTTGACAAAAGAGTGCTTCCTGAGTTTTCTGGCAAATTAAACACCCACCATTGGTACGACTAACTAGTGGGAATTGGTGATTGACAGTTTGCCCACAGGAATTCATTGTCCAATTTAGATTTGGCTCACTCCTTCAATTCTCTTTGTTTTTGCCAAATGTGAACCACTATAGATACCCAGGTAGAATGAGCTCTGCAAATGTGAATTTTCCAGCCTATGTCCTCAGAACAACATGCTTGTTATTGATCATTAAACTTGGATATTAGAAAATGACAGTGACCCAGTTCAATTCTTGAATGTTTCAGAACATAGCACAGTCATGTAATTATCATGCTCCGTGGTGATCATCCTCGGTACTTGAAAAGTGACACACTGGATTATATTATGCCATTGTTATATAAATAGGTTTGTTACTTGAATCCTTTGAACAAATCATAGTCAAATTCACAAACCACATACTTCTCTGTCTTGGAACCCAAAATGCCAATTTACTGACACTCTCCATCACTGCCAACGCCACACTGCTCATTTTCACTACATAGTTGACCAATCCATATTTTATGTCGTTTCAGGAAACTGCGCTGGGCCCTCACCAACCGCCTCCTCAAGTTCTTCCAAGAACAGGCCAAGAAGGACCCCGTCAAGTACCAGGACTTCTACGAGGACTATGGACTGTTCTTCAGGGAGGGCATTGTGACGTCACCTGAACAGAGTGACAGGGTAGGTGCTTTTTCATTGGTCAATGTTTGTGATGTTGCTTCTATGATTTGCAAAAAATGCCCTTCTTGTGACAGTGAGAAATGGATAAAAAGACTGAAATATTGACCTGGACTGGCTAGTTTGTTTAGGAATAAAACACTTAATGACCTAAAAGAATGATTATAATTACTGTAGAAGTGTACCAGAAGAAGTTTTTACTGTGGGAGAAAAAAGTAAATTTTTCCAATTTCACCACTTGTCCTAAAATTTACAGGTAAGTTTTGTGCCCTCTCCAACCAGCTCATCATCTCTATTAGGGTATTTTAGGCGGGATGGCTGAGTCCAGGCTGATAGAGAAACTGTTCAATAATTTTGAGAATTTATACGTGTTTAATGAAAAGTGACTTTGCCATTTGAAAAAGTTACATTTGAAGTATTTGCTGGCTTATAAGAGGCTGTTACTTAGCCTGCTAGAGGTTTAACTTTGTTACAAAAGAGACTTTCAACGAGTCCAATTGTGCATGTATGGGGTCCTTAGCCTAAGTTGCTGTGGTTGACTGTCATGCTCTTTTTCACTCAACCCATTTGAGGGAGTTCATGTCACCAAATCGTATAAAGAACAAAAAATGGCTGAGAAAAAAAGTTCCATCTCATTTTTTATGCCTGATGTTTATAGAATTGTTGACAGCGTCTGGAAAGCTTATCAGAGATGGTAAAATATTTACTCAAAAGGGATCTGTTTGAGTTTTGATTCTTACTAAGGAGGCATTGTATGGAGGTGGGGTCAAGTTTGATTGCTAGGTCAATGGATCATTAGGAAATGAGCGAAAAAAGGGGAAGTTTATGACATAACATGGCTTAGGCTAACTTTGGGCTAAGAAGTCTTTAAGAACTTGCTTAAGAACTAAGTAAGTTGAAATAACTTTGGAAGGAGTCAGAAAGGGGTTACAGAGGGCCCTCAAATTAGAGAAATGGCCTCTTAAGAAAATACTTAGTCATATCAGGTGATATATAGCAAGGTCAAGGCAAACAACTCAACATGAGACAATTCAAGACATTAAGAGGTGAGTTTAGCAGCCCTGGGGTGGAGGTTGGTTATCTGGGAGGTCCTAAGAGGAGTCTCCAGGCCACAATGCAACTTGAGGAATTCATTTTCTTGTTCTCAGAGTCACCACTGAAGATACACCTTGGGAAGAGTAAAGCTGAAATATTAGAAAAGCTAGTAAAATGGTGGTGTATTTCCATAGTCTTTGATGGAAAATTAGTACTAATTTATTTCAATTAGAAGGTCATGTGTTCAACAGAAAAAGAGCTTCGCCAAAATATGGCCACATTGGCCTGTAGTCCTATACTATACACACTGAACACAAGCAATTGGCTAGGTTACATCAGTTTCAATAAGTAAAGGATGCAATTCTTTTTCCAATTTGCTACTTAGAAGGTGGAATTTCTACAAAGTAACGTACTTTCAAGTTTATTTTTGCTATCATTTGGTAAGAGAATTGTCTTTTGTGTCTTGTTTTTCAATGTTTCAGGAAATGCACTTTTTGATAGTGTCGTTTCTAACCTCAGAAAGTAAATAATAGAACAGTCATTTTTGCAATTTTGAGTTTTGTAAATGAGGCTTTTTGTCAAATTCTTATTGTTGCCAAGTGGTTACTTAGCTGTTGCCTAGTTGGTTACTAAATACTTAGTTGGTTACTTGACTCCTTATTAGCAACCACCCAGCCCCCATAGTCTGCCATAGATCAGCCTCGTTTGGAGATTATGAACAAATGGTTTGTTGGCGAAATATGAAGAACATTTAACAGAACAAGCAAAAGATTGGTCCAAGAAGGCTGTGGCCACAGTAAAACCCTGTGCTTTTATCAGAAGTGAAATAACATTAGCCTAAAAAACCATTGAGATCATTCAACACTTGGTATCAAGGCAGGCTGCCTTACACTGGGTCACTGATAGGAGCCTCAGAAAAGCCTGTTTATGATATATCTGCCTCTTTGCAACAGTAAATAAAGATAACTAGTAATCGCTCAGTTTTGTGCAGACACACAAAACGCACAGGAAGTAAGATAGGGGGAGCTAGCGTAGTGGACAGACATTCACCATCAGTCCTAGTCGTAAAAAGGTCCATTTGACAAAAGAGTGCTTCCTGAGTTTACTGGCAAATTAAACACCCACCACAAGAAAGAACTAACTGGTGGGAATTGGTGATTGACAGTTGGCCCACAGGAATTCATTGTCCAATTTAGATTTGGCTCATTCTTTCAGTGATCATTGTTTCAGCATTGTTTCTTCCAAGTGGTTTTCCATTGTTCCAAGTGGTTTTCCATTGTTCCAAGTGGTTTTCCATTGTTCCAAGTGGTTTTCCATTGTTTCTTCCTAGTGGTTTTCCATTGTTCCAAGTGGTTTTCCATTGTTCCAAGTGGTTTTCCATTGTTCCAAGTGGTTTTCCATTGTTCCAAGTGGTTTTCCATTGTTCCAAGTGGTTTTCCATTGTTCCAAGTGGTTTTCCATTGTTTCTTCCAAGTGGTTTTCCATTGTTGTTGGTAGCTGCCGAGTGGCCTTAGTTGAAGCCCATCTCTCACTCTGTTGGCAAGATGTGGCTAGTCTAATGGCCGCATATCTTTGATCATTGTAGTCTTAGGTAACCGCATTCTTTTCATCTTTTTAATGAGCTTGTAATTGATCTCCTGCGCGTTTATCCTGTGTGTATACTCGTTTGTTAGAGCAATTAAAATAGGCCTAATTGTGATTTATCATCACTTTGTGATAGGCCCTACTAGGAGTCTCCGACGGGCCCAGATTTGTTTTTTTTTTGCGCTTGCTGAGTAACACCGGCTTTATTACCCGTTAGGAAAATTAAGTAGCCCCTCAAGACATGACTGGACGTGATTACTAGGGCGTACCAAAAAACAACAATGTTCTTTGATTTTTGCACCTGTCGGAGGAATTGTGCCTTTTGGTGAGTGAATCACTTGGAAAAAAAAATTTTTGAAATCGGTCAACTCCTTACGCCGGTTTACCCCCTTTGAATAATAGGGGGTCCGAAAACACCAAAAATCGCCGTTTTTATGCAGTTTTTGTCACAAAAGAGAGTCATAGATGAAATATTTCACCCAAATTGCTGTGCATACCCATCAGGCAAGGTTATGACATCTATATAAAACAAACTTGACAATTTTGGTGATGAAATTTATCTGTTTTGCCCTTTTTTAAGCAAAAATGCCAAAAATCACTATTTTTTGTTTCGTTTTAGCATGTTTTTCTAAGACACAGTGCCACTATAGATACTTTTCTTGACAGATGAATATGTTTTTTTTATTTATGAAGCCATTTTATCCCATTGGTGACATCCTTGTGAACCCTGAAGTCTTTAAAAATAAGTCATCTATTGCAAATAATTATTTTTTTACTCAAGTTGATGCTATGAAATTATTAATCTTGTCGTTTGTCTTGTTACTTATGACTAAAGTACCTATGAAATGTACAGTTTTACACTGCAGTTCGTGCTTCAATTCCATCATGGTTTTTTTAGTTTTATGTATTATTTTGTAGCTAGTATTATCAATTACTATATTTGTTTACAGTTGAGAGGCCTATATTCTCAATTGCAATGATCCTACAAGGAAAATGGATTATAAAGACTGATTTATGTGTACTTTGCTAATCATTATGATGTAGGAACCCTAAACATACTCAATGCTACAAAATTGATAAATTATTTTACTGGTCAACCTCTCACAGCAAATCTTTATCAACCACCAGTTATTAGAAACAATTCTGCTTATCATTGTCTTAGCTTGGTAAAGTAATTGATACTGACTCTATGCCAGCTTGAGATGCAGATTGGGTTTTAAACTCCTCACGATAAGTCAATTTTATGCAGACTTGTTCCTACTTAGATAACAATGATTTCTGAATGAGTTAGACGTTATGAAATTAGATCATTCCCACAATGCAGACACAACACTGATTCAGTAAAAGTATAAAAGGCGGAAAGGGCTATCACAAATTAAATCAAATAAGAAAAATAAATAAAATTTACAACTTGAAATATTCATTTATTTGTGATATTAAGAACCTTTTACCAGTCATTCTCAACACTGACTGGCATTCCCAATGCTCAACCCTCACATGTAGGCATTCCAAGTGTTGGAAAATTCCTGCTTCATGTAATTTCCTGTTTCCAACTTCTTGCCCAGTACCACAGCACTAAGGTAATGATGGTGTAAAAGTGCTCACTTTCATAACTGACATAACTGATCTAAGAAAAGCACAATAGGAACTTATGGTTCTTTCTCTGTGGTGACAGTGTGGTGTCTTCTTTCTGGACCTAACTTTTTTAGAAATAGTGTAGATTAATGTGGATTTAATATTTGGTATTCATGTGTGGCAGTGGCACCAATCGCATAGTGGTATGCAATGTGGTCTGCATGTATCTACCCTGTGTGCAGTGGATGTTCTAAGTTCCAACCCTACTCTTGCTACGTCTAGAGGTCATCAGTAACTTATCATTGTAATGATTGGAAAGATTTTCAGTCAGTATGGTGATCAGCACTTGGTGAGCAGATATATTTTGGAATGGATGCCATTTGAATTAAATCATACTATATATTGTTACATTGCAGGTTATATATTGTTATCATGAATGATTGCAGTCTTTACACAATATAGGAACTTTGAGATACTATTTCCTTTTAGGTTCCTTATGTGGTTATTGTCATCTACATGACATAAAAAAATTCATATTGCAATTTATCGGCACAGTTCAACATAAGCAAGGTAAGCCGAAAGAAGATTGATATTATTCATATTATTTGGTATTCAGCATTGCAAAATCAAGATCTGCAATGATCTAGGGCACAAGGGTTGACAATGATAATACCTTTAGGGTAAAAAGGCTTCATCACTGAACAAAAAACACTTGCCAGATAAGAAATGTATCTGTAATGGACTGAATTTAGGAAAAAAACATGCTAAAAATCAGGGGAAAATTGTGATTTTTGGCATTTTTGCCTTGAAAAATGTCCATTGTGATAATTTTCATTACCAAAATTGTCAAGTTTGTTTTATATAGATGTCATAACCTTGCCTGATGGGTATGCACAGCATTTTGGGTGAAATTTTTCATCTGTGACTGTCTTTAGTGACAAAAACTGCATAAAAACAACGATTTTTGGTGTTTTCGGACCCTGTATTATTCAAGGGGGGTAAACCGGCGTAAGGAGTTGACCGATTTCAAAATTTTTTTTTTCCAACTGATTCACTCACCAAAAGGCACAATTCCTCCGACAGGTGCAAAAATCAAAGAACATTGTTGTTTTTTGGTACGCCCTAGTGATTACGTCGCGTAATATACGTTTCTTGAGGCCAATGATGGTTTCTTGGTGTTTGTGTCTTGTCGAATGATGACCGAATCTGTCTGTCTAAGTCCTCTGTCCAGCAAATTGCAGCATGTCAGAAGTTGTAACAACTTGTCAAGCTGTCTACGTTTTCAATTATTAGGAGCTGCTGCCGCTGGCAGCCAGCTCCTTTTGTATTTGTGCTCATGCTCTGTGAGTCACTTGAAAATGCCTCAAATTTTTGTGAAGTTTTCTGGACTCCCCTCACCATTCCAAGGGTTCATAACTGAAGGTTATTGTAGGATATGTAAACTAGCATTACATGTGGGTAAATTCCATTACATTGTTGCTTTGTAGAATATGCTACAGGCCTCATAAATCCTGTAATTTAGGACTCTGCAGCTGGCTTCACCATTTGAAATTGGTGCCATTTTAGCCTGTGACAGGACAGGTTTTGGGTCAGACCAGTCATGCACTGTGCCAGACTGCCAGTACAGGTGTTAACCAGTCCATTCAGGCCCCCAGTCCTGTTACAGGCTTGTATGCTCAGTGGTGCATGAACAGAATGGGAATTCCCCTGGTCTGGGGATTCCCCCTATTCACTGCAATTACAGTGCAATTTAATTGTAAAATGTTGGTTGGCTTGGGTTTTACTAGCAGGGTTGGATTTAAATACAAATAAAGCAATACCTATCTAATAATTCTAAACGTACATGCACTAACACAGTCCAACTAAATCAGTTAAATGTTTAGTCATATACATATATATATCACTAAATAAGGCCTTAACATCACATGTGAGTCCTAAGTCTCACACCTCCTTACACCTGACTCTGGTTTGTTTTAGTATAAATCCCCTGCCCTTTGCCAAGTCAGTTTCTGGGATCTCAACACTTTGTAATTCACCAGACAATTTGTTACATTTTTTTCTCTTGTAATTTTATATGTAATATGCATGTATGACCAATAAATTTTGATATTTGATCATCAGAGGTTAGATTAATTCATTATATCATTACTTGCTTAGAAATGCAGGGAAGTTCAATAAAGTAAAATTTTTAAAAGATACAAAAAAAAAATCGTCTAAAAGTTATAATGTTTCATGGATGCTCATACAATAGCCACCCCTATTGCAATGCAACATTGCTCACAATGGACATGTACGGCCTTTGTTTGAATAGAAATTGAGACAATAGCCAGTGTTTGAATAGCAGTTTAATAGCATTCAAAATGAATCAGGGTTATGCCATGAAAATATTGTGCTATTTCATATTATTAGACAATAGCACAGGCATTTGGTCAGTTAATCTATGTCACTTTCATAAAAATGGACCTATCTATCTATTTCTCTGTCTATCTATCTATCTATCTATCTATCGATCTATCTATGTATCTATCTGTCTATCTATCTATCTATCTATCTATCTATCAGTTTATATCTATCTTTCTGTCTATCTATCTGTCTACCTACCCCTCTATATTTTGCACAAATGTTTTCTTTTTCTTGTCTAAAAGTAAATTTAATTCTCAAGCAGCAGGCTCAGCAGCTCCTCACATTCTGCTCGCAGTGTGAATTCTAGTTTTCTTTTGAACTATGATTTCTTTTATATTGGGTTCCGGTTTTTCTTTAATTTATTTGGAGTTTAAACAATATTTTATTTTTATTGCAGGAGGAGATAGCGAAACTGTTGCGCTTCGAGTCCTCCAAACTGGATCCGGGACAGAAGACAAGTTTGGTTGAGTACGGAACGAGAATGAAGGCTGGAGACAGAAATATCTACTTCTTCTCTGCTCCTAGGTATTAAAGTTGTTAAATTAACAATTACTGAATTGTGGAAATCTTCAATTTGCAATTTTTGTATCGGTCTGAGACTCTGAGCAACATTTTTGTGGTTACATATCTGTTACATTGAGCCTCAGAAGTTTCCCCTGACTTGACACCATTCTCAAATTTGTAGTTCTCACAATTAAAATTAAAATTCAAAAGTGAAATTAGTTCATATTTGTATCTAAATATTCTTAGATAAATGTAGTACTATCATAATGACGAGTAAATGTATTAAACAATGATCATGAATATTGTACTTCTATCATACTTTCAAGACTCTCATAGAATTTGATGTATGGATGGTGATGTGCATGGTAACTACTTCATAAAATGTTGATGTATGTATGTAATTGGAATAGTGATTTCATTATGATTTATAAAGATTTTACGTCCTTTTTCAGTCGCCATTTGGCCGAAACTTCCCCCTACATGGAAGCGATGAAAGCCAAGAACATCGAAGTCCTCTTTTGCTTCGAGCCTTATGATGAACTGGTGCTGATGAACTTGGCCCAATTTGAGAACAAACATATGAAGTCGATTGAAAATGAACTGACAGAAGACTCTACTGACAGTGCCAAAGTGGTTGAAGGAGGTTGGTTTGAAATTTTAGGAGAAATACCCATTTGGTGTGATAAACAGTCTGATGGTCTTTGATATCTTACCAACAGTGTTATAAATCAGCTATGGTGTGACAAACAATTTGACACCAGAGGGGGTTCATGTGTGGAATGCTTCAATAAGCCGCCTAGTGGATTGTGGCATGCAGAATGTTGCCTGTTACTTTGCAGAGAAAGCCTTTCAAAGGGGGTAAGATTACAGTAAAAAGGGAAAAGATTAGCTATTAAAGAAGCCATTGATGCACCTTGTACCAAACTGCTCTGGAAATGAAAAACATCAGTGTGTGAAAAATCGAGTGATAATATTATGTTACTAACCTGTTTTTGCTCATACATGTGAAAATGAAATGTTTTGTTTTAATTTGTTTCAGATGGAGTAGAAAGTCTCACACAAGAACAAGCTAATGACTTGATGGGATGGTTGCAAGTAACTTTGGGAAATAAAATCCAGAAGGCTAAGGTAATTAAGCAGTGGTCTAGCTCTTCTTCGTGTTACATAATCATAATATTGCTTGACATAGTGTGAACTGTGGGATTAGGCAAAACATGACACAAATAGATCATGCTTGAACAATGAAATAAAATTCCTTGTCTTTTGGCAATCTGTAGAAATACATTCAAAAACTAATTTTCTTGAAAACAAACCTAATGAATGACATTGTAGATTTATAATCGCTAACAATACTTGAAATCTTTTTTTCTTACAGGTTACAAACAGACTGGAGTCCCACCCTTGCATCCTAAGCATCACAGAGATGGGGGCAGCCAGGCACTTCCTCCGTACCACTCTGGCCGATAAGAGTGAGGATGAAAGGTTCCGTATCCTTCAGCCGACCTTGGAGATCAACCCGCGACATCCGATCATCATGAAACTGCATCATCTGAAGGACGCTGATCCAGAATTGGCGAAACTTGTCTCAGATCAGGTTGGTTTAAGAAACAGACTCCTCAACTTGAAATCTGTCAACTAAGAATGACCTTGTAACAATATTTAAAAAAAAAACAAAGTCACAAACACTGTTATAGGCCTAGGACCTTTTAGTGACTTACAGAGACCTAGAGTGTCTTTCAGCAAAATCTGATTGTAAATGATCACACATTTTAAGAAACAAGACTCCTCAACATAGAAACTCTTGAGAATGACCTTCGGTATAGTGAAACAAAGTAGCAAACATTGTTACAGAAACTTATAGGACCTTTTAGTGATTTTCAGAGACCTCGAGTGTCTCTCAGCAAAATCTGATTTGATCACTGCTTTATTGCTTTTAGGATATTTCTTTGAGTTTCAAAAGGTTTGTGTCTGCTTGTACAAGTCTCAAAAAGTCAGTCCCTCTCTTTGACAGTCACTCAGGAAACTTATGAAGTGTCCAGTCTGTTGACAGTCGGAGTGTCTTGAAAATGTAATTCGCAGCCTTATTAACTCTTCATTTCAAATTGGGAGCATTCAGATAATACAATATTTAAGACACAATTCTTTGTTTTTGCCGATCTATTTTTTCGAATAAAAAACAAAAAATTTAAGAAATGTTGTAAACTGTACAATTACTTACCAGTTGAAGATTTATGGAGAACAACTGTGAGCTCGTGACATTTGAGACCTTTATAATATTTGTACTGGACCTTGTTACATTTCCAATGCTAAAAAGTATCTCTTTTTGTTTTTGCAGATCTACGACAATGCAATGATAGCCGCAGGACTCATTGATGACCCGAGGTCCATCCTGAACCGCATGAACGAGTTGTTGAGCAAAGCCCTTGCCAAACACTGAGAGAAAGACATTTAGACGATTTTACAATGCAATTGACTAATTAAGACTGAATTAGATGAATAGATTACACATTTGGATCACTTTGTGATCAGACTGCATTTGTTTTGCCATTTTGCTTTATTTTTCTACATGAGCTTACAGTGTGTGCAAGAAAGAGTGTATAGTTTGAATGAAAGAATAAATGGGACAAATTATCCAAATATCCAAGTGTTTATCATTTCTTTTTCTGGTAAAAGTTTAATTTAATAACACAATATTGAAATAAAAACAGTCTGAGGCCTAGTCAGTAAGACTCTGTTTTCACATTAGGCCAACCTTATTTCTTCATTTCCATTTCTTTGTTAAATCATCTCGATTTGTCTGCCAAATTCAAGACACAGAAAGGCTACTAAACCCTGGCCAGGGACCAAGTCTTCACTTCTTTTGGTCTTTTGAAAATTAATTAGCTCACTCAATATGCTCAAGTTTCGCTTTGATCTTTAGAAAAAGTACTGGGTGAAAGAGTAATTGCCTATTTAGTTGCTTTTTCTTGGATTATGAAGATACTGGCAAGAAAAGATTTTTGATGATGATGCTCATAAACCTATTGGAACTCATGAAGCTTCATGAATCCCATAATAGGCGTGTTCCCTGTGATGTCACAAATAGGTCACGTGGTGTGTAAAGCAGCTGAGCTTTGCTGCTGTCATGGCAAACGATTCCTATTGCCTGCTGTTGTTGGCAGTATAGTTGCAGGGCTTATAGGGGAGGAGGCAGGGCTCACCTGTTCTGCTACTCATTATTGCATACAACATGTATGGAACTTGTTGCTGCTGCATTATAGCCATTGTCTGCTGAACTGCTCTGAGTGATAATTGGTGATAATTGGCCAGATTGACACTTGGTGACTTCACCACTCCGATCACTTCACACTGATGGTCTATAGATGTCCTAATTGAGGTCATTGTTGCCCTAATTGAGGCTGGATATATATACACCGCCTTTATGGCATCCTGACACCTGTATCTCTTTTGAACCAGTTCTGATTCAACAGTTCAACTCTTCACTTCAGGTAAGTTGAATGTCTGAGTTGTTGTTCTTGAATTATGTCAACAGAAAACTGGGTGTGATGAGTGGGTAACCATTAGAACTCCAGGGAGGGGGGGGGGGATGGAGTTTTTTTATTTATTTGATAAATGATTTCTTGCTCTGTTTGATGGGAGTACTTCTTAACAGGGTGTAGGTTGGTTTAGATGCTCGAAACAAATAATTACAGTTGCCGTTATTGCGGAATGAATAATTTCTCGTTCAGTAAAACTCAAAGCCACCCTCCCTGAAAATCTAATGTTCTACCCAAAGTTGTTGTTGTTGAATGAAGTCAACAGAAAACTGGGTGTGATAAGGGGGCAACTATTAGATCTCCGGGGGAGGGGGCTTTGAGTTTTAAAATAATGATTTCTGCTCTGTTTGGTGGGGGTACTTCTTTACAGGTTGTTTTATTTACATGCTCGAAACAAAAATCACAGTTGCCGTTACTGCGGAATCAAGTATTTCCCCTTGAAGAAAACTCCAAGCCCTCTCCTGAAAATCTAATGGTCACCCCCTAAGTTGTCATTGTTCTTGAATCATGTCAACAGAAAACTGGGTGGGATAATCCACAGAATTAACACCAAGCAACTTATGTGCCAGATGATGTCTGCTCCTGCATAATTCATCCCACTGATGCAGCCTCACATCTTTCCTGTGGACCTCATTGCATTTGATGTCTTTTTTACCTGCAGCTTTTATGTGTACCCAGGTGAGCAGTACCTAAAGTGCTAGTGCAATTGACTATCAGTCACCATTTTGAGATGTACTACAGAAAGTTGGCTGCCAAGTGCTGTATACAGTGTGAGACTGTTCATCGGTTGACCTGGTTGTAAAATTTTTTTCCGGCTTAATTCTTGGTGCTGAAAAATCAGAAACTGGAATATGACTAACCTTGCGGATGACCTGAAATGACTGGGAACTTTCGACACTTTCCGCTCTTGCCAATATTATACGCGCAAAAAACAAAATACTGTTTTTGAATGCTTGATGATGAGGAATAGTAGATTATTCAAATAGGAGACAGGATTTCCACAGTTACTCATTTCGGTGAATCATCAAGTGACATCAAATTGCTGCTCTTTTGTCGCAAATACTACCGTTTAATCCTCCACAGTCAGTGGTGAAATAGAAGACCGATTCATAACTCATTCCGCTGCTGACAGTAAATATCAAGCCTTCTTTTCTAGCTTTCTAACCAATTATTAATTCATTATATGGTACAGTCATTATATGGTACAGTCATTTATAGGAAGTCTGATCCATATGGTTATTTGCAATTGCAGATGGACCCATATGATAAATTGGTGACCTTGATTGGTGACCTTGAAGGTCAGTGACCTTGGAGGTCAATGACCCTGGATACCCAGGCGGGCAAGCGTCGGTCGAGTCTGGCAGTGGTCAGTTCCAGCCTCAACTTCCTGCGAAAGAGGAGAGGTGCGGTCGGGGTGGTCCCCGAGGGACAGGATCTCGCAGAAACATGTCAACTGGTAAGCAAACTTCTGGTTTTTTTTCGTTTGCTGGTATTTTGTATAATCATTCATCATCATGTATCAATAAACAGCTGAAGAATTTAAGCTAGCTATCTGTTGCATACTTTTAAGGTGCAGTAGGGGAGAGCGGGGCACCACGAGCCACGGGGCATGAGCCATAGCCCCTACAAAAACAAACGGCGTGTGAGAACTGATAGACAGGAACCATATATTCCTTTATTAGTGTAGAACTAGCTGGGGTAGCAATTATAATTTCTTTCTTTTCAATGTAGGACCAATAATTGAAAAAAATACTTTTGACCAGTGAATTTGAGTGAAAAATAAAATATTGGGCGGTGGAACTTTTTCTTCTGGTACTTTAACTATTTCCGGCATCTTCATGAAACTTAGTCTTCTTAGAGAAGGTAAGGCATGTGCTAGGATGATTCATAACATTGGTACTATGATAAACTGGAAAATTGTGATATGCCCTAATAGATGAAATTTACAAATTGGGCACCATGAGCCACTTGGAGATAGGGTACTATGAGCCAGTTTCAATAAAATTGCAATGTACCTCCTCATGCAATATTGAATTGTAACACCAACTCTACTGTTGTAAGTCCAGAACTATATAGTGCAAGACATCAGCAGCTGTTTAGGACACATTTGTACTATTTTCATAGAAAAATATGCAAAATCTATCTGATCCATATTGTGGTATGCGCCAAGGGGAAATTTCAAGTAAAACGTCTGGCTTATGAGGTATCAGTTATTTACAGTTGAATGAGAAGGATAATACATGTATGTAAACAGCCCCCCCCCCCATGCCATGGCTCATGGTGCCCCAGGGTCGGGACACGATGAGCCGCTTGACTACATTTTTTAAAGACAATATTTTGACTATTTATGAATTAAGAATATAATGTGTTAAACAACATTGAATATTTTAACCAAGAGGTCTTGCTATGATTATAAAAAGCAACCAGCGATTTACCATTGAAACTCTAGGCTCAGGAGCTTAAAATGAGGAAAGCGGCTCATGGTGCCCCGCTCTCCCCTATCCACCTGAAATTCCTGAATAATTCAGTTGAATAGTCCAACACACTCCACTCACTGCAGTTGAAATCAAATAGTTTAGTCATCAAAGTCAGAAATTTTCAATGAACTGATTTTGATGTTGGTTTACTTTAACAAAATACAGATTGACACCAACTATAAAAGCTGCTTTATGATGATTGTTTAGTCATAGTTCAAGTATTCCCATTGCCATTATTTCTTCAAATTTCCTTCATAAGTATTTAGTCGCCAAATGCAAGACTAAGCAAGCTACTGAACCCTGGCCAGGGACCACTCTGGTTATTTAAGTCTTTTGAAAATTAAATGGATCTCTCTCTCAACATGAGAATATTTTGCCTTAACGATTTATCTAACATGTATAGCTTCTGCTATTATACTTCTTTTCCATAATTCGCAACAAGTTTGGCTCATGAAGCCTTCAATATCAGATTTCATGACTGAAAAGTGAAATGGTATGAAACAAGGTGGTGCAATTTGCCTTGTTGCTTTTTGCACATAATGCAGCACATTAATGCAATGATGGTGGAAGCAGCATGTAGTGATGATTTTCAAACTCAGGTGCACTAGGCTGTTGTTTGCTTGACACAATTTAGCGTTTTTGAATATTTATGGGTTTGCTTACACAGGTAAAATCTTACGAATATGCATAAAATATGAACCAACACTGTATAGAGGTATAGATGTCCCTTATATCATACCGCTCAGCCGACATCCAATATCAGGAGCTTCTATTTGGCTGGCATATAGCATATAATCTTGGTTGTTGCACTCCACTTATTGTAACATTAATGCTATACTTGTTTGAAAGTTAGTTTGAAATGCTGGTAATCTAAGCTGTTCACCTGTAACAAATACATTCATAATATGTGTGGGAGAGGAAACATTCCATTTGCCGCCAAAAACTTCCTGAATCGATTATTGATGCTCGGTAATTTGTTTGGTGAGTTTCATAGGCGTACGGGGCACGCGATTTTTGGGGGGGCGAGCGACATTTGCCCGAATTTCACGTTCTAAATTTATAAACATATCAAATTAATTGCCTGGAAATCATTAATTTTCAGTACTTTTTATTTAATCATCTGCCCGAATTTTTTAGCCTTTTTGCCCGAATCTTACTGTTTCCCAAACTTTTGGGGGGGCGATCGCCCCCCCTGCCCCCCCTCCGATACGCCTATGGTGAGTTTTCTGCAGTAATTATAAAATTATCCTCGAATATACCCATTCTCCAATTCCAGAAAAGGAATCACCGTGATCTGCACTGTGACTTTTTGTCGGCAGCGATTGTATTTATAAATAATAGTTAAATATTCTGTAATTTAGAAACGGAATCAGCAACACGCAAGGCGCAGTCACTTGTCCTGAGCCATTTTGTTTCAGGTGCGCATGCGTAACTGCATTATACCATTGACTGGAAAAGGATTTGCCAAATGCAATCCTATTTTAGGACATTCCATCTACATTATGCAACACGCGGATTCTTGTTTACCACCGGATAGGAAAGTTTTTGTCAATTATTTTGATTGAATAAACTTTTTTAGAATATGTTAAGGGTGCCCAGTTCAGGTCTTATCAGGCTAAAGCTACATTGGTGACTTTTCCAAAAACAGGGACGCATTTCACGAAGTGGGAATCATCAATAAAAAAAGGATACCCAAATCCTGGGGGGGTACTCAAACTTTTTCTGATACGTATGCTAGGCTGGAAGTTCGGCGACCAGACCCGGGGCTAGGCGGCTTTCGTCGCAAAAATACCCCGACTCTAGGATTTTTTTTTCTCGCCGCAATGGTGTTTGCCTGTTTTTCCCATAATTTCACTGAAAAATAACTTTGCGATTCGATAAAAGTTCCTATTTAAATTTAGGGGCCAACTCTAGGAATTATGTCAGATTTTTAGACCCAACTCTAGGAAATTTCCAGTTGAAAAAGGAGGCCTACTGAGCCGAGCATAGGTGTACACTTGAACATAGTAAGTACCCCCCCCCCCAGGACCCAAATCCACAAAAAAATTCTCTTTGGAGAAACTTCTGGGAAATGGACAATTTTTTTAGTTGCGTGAAATTGTATTGTAAATTTAAAATTCTTTGTACAGCCTCAAAATATATTAATTGATTTGGCAATAATTTTGAATGTACTTGTTTTGCTTATGCGGTAATCAATTTTGACTTTCAAATCAAATTTGAATTGGAGGTTTTAGGAGATTTTATATTTTGCATACGACTTTGGACTACTGTACCACTTATACAAAGATCCTTTAATATTATTTTATTTCAAAAAAAGGAATCGCATGAAGTGCAGTGATTTGCCCTGTAACTTTTTTGCCATGATATAGATATTTTTTTCTGCAGCGGTTATATGACAGTCCTAGCTAAGTCTTTGCAATGGTTATATGACAGTCCTAAGCTGCACTTATGCCTTTTTTGTCATTGGATACGATATTTTTCTGTATTAATTCTATTTTATTAGTTTCAAATATTCTGCAATTTCGGAAAAGGAATTGCGCAAGGTTTCATGATCTGCCCTGTGCATTTTTGCAACTAAATAGGGAAAATGTACTCTTCGTCAATCTCTGTATAAAATAAAGAGCCCTCAAAAATGATTCAGCCAAATAAATTGAAAACGTCTTGTAAAGAGCATTTGATTGCACACAACTTAGTTAGTAATTGCAAGGTTCCTGTTGAATTCCTTGTATTTTCCATGTTGGCTTCAGAGCTCTCATATTTCTTGTTTCCGAAGAAGTCTCAAGTTATATGGTTTTCATGTATAGTGCTCTCTATATGTACTAAGCAACTTTGCTTCATTTAATAAACATTGTATGATTGTGTAAACGCGTGATGATGAATACTGCCTAAGAGTATCTGTACTGAGTAGCCTAACTGCAACTCCTTATATGCAACGCTGTGTCTGCATTCTGCTAATTGAGGCAATTAAACTTATTTAAAGTTGTTCATGTGCAGGTTGGTGTCAGAAATGTCACAGTGTTCTTGCAATCATCCTTCTATACTGCTAGTTTTAGGTGACATATGTTGTATGTGTAATAGGACTGGTGAATGTTTCTCTCCTTGAATAGTTTCTGGTATGGATTCACATACATATATATGTACGATGACATTTGTTGTACGATATTGGTTTACTCAATTCTGCAAGACTCCTGGCAATGGTGTTCTTTATTAGGCATCTGGAGGAGGTGAACGGATCTGGAAGGTTAACAACAAATTGCCGTCGGAGCTTGTAACTTGATTGGATGGATGAATTATTGGGGCTGTGTAGGGAAAGTCTTTTTTTGTTCAAAATCTCAAATTTGATAAAACAGACCAAAAAAAAAAGACAGGAAATGGTCGCAGTTGAATGATTTTTGGTACAAGTATGCTTGTTGATGATAGAATCAATTCCATTCATTTGGTTTTGACCAAAAAAATTTATTTGCAAAAATATGAGCTAAAATCAAGTGTTGCGTTTCTTTTGCTGGTGAGTGTATATAAATCCACGCAAGAGATTAGCTATTTTTGATGTCAGGTGCACTTGGGTTGTGTTGCCTGAAGCACTTCAATGTGGTTGAAAATTAGGTTTCCATGAACAGGTAGAATTTTATGAATATGTGCAAAATATGAATCAACATGCCATTAAGAAATGCACAAAATATTCTTCCCATTTTTTTTCTTTTTCAATAAAAACTACAGGTTTTTTACTAAGAGCTTGCTCGTCAATCTGATGATCAACCAAAATGAGTCCTTGGTAACTTTTTGCAAGCTATGCCAACTGCCTTGCCAGTCCCAATATTGCGTCACTTCAAGCTATGTATAACATCCTGGGATTTCTTGTGTGAATTGATCACTGTGTAAGTAGGCCTATGTATCTACTTTCACACTAAGTCTCAAGTGATATTTGGACCTCTAGCTTGTATCACAAAACTCGATAAATACCAAGGTAAAAATGGGATATATCTGTAGCCTAACTGCATAGCAACATTGTGTCTGCATTCTGCTTATACTTGTGGCAGTTACACTTGTTTTAGTTGTTTAAAGTTGTTCATGTGCAGGTTGGTGTCAGAAATGTCAACATTGTTCTTGGCAATTATTATCCTTCTATACTGCTAGTTTAAGTTAACAAATACCTGTGTACAGGACTGCTGAATATTTCAATTTGCACATAGATATTGGCTTTCTGCCTGTTCGATGCTCGCTCCTTGAATAGTTTCTGGTATGGATTCGCATAAGATGACATTTGTTGTACGATATTTGTTTACTCATTTCTGCAAGACTCCCGGCAATGGTGTTCTTTATTAGGTATCAGGAGGACGTGATTATGATCGGGCACAGTGCTCATTCCCAATGATGACTGTATTTAAAGTCAGAACCAAGCTGTGGACAAAGCAGAGTATCACAAATAAGTTAATTTCATGCACATAGGTTTAGAAGCCCCTGTGGTGCTCATGGATTGTATAATACAACTTGTATTACCTTACTGTTGTTGAATATGAGGTTTCCATAAACAGGTAGAATTTCATGAATATGTGCAAAATATGAATCAACAGTGTCTAAAGGTTTTTGGATCATGGCTGCATCTTCTTAGCATACCATTAGAAAAATATTCTTCCTGTTTTTTTATTAAGAGTTTGCTCATCAATCTAGTGATCAACCATATTGAGTCCTTGGTAACTTTTTGCAAGCTATGCCAACTTCCTTGCCAGTTCCAATATTGCTACACTTCAAGCTGTAGTGTAGGCCTGGAACATCCTTGGATATCTGGTGATGACTGTGTATCTTCTTTCAGTTGAACTTGAACTTTATTTGTACCAAAATGAATACATAAATATAATATAATCATATAAGGCACAGCAGGGCCAATAGTTTTGACAAAAACTGCGAGTGACTCCTGCTTAGTACTACAAAACAGCATCTAATTATACTTTTAGATAATTACAATCTTATAACACTGATTACATTCTCTGATTACATGACCATCACATTTAAAACACTAGAAAAAAATAGAAATTTTATCTATCATAAATCTAAAAAAATAGCAAAAGACAATTACGTGGATATAAAATCTTGTGACAAAGATTACATTTTCTGAGTACATGACCATACAATTAATACACTAGATAAGAATTAAGATTTTATCTATCATAAATCTAAAAATAGAAGTAGACAATTTGTGTAGAATGCTGATGGAGGTAATAGAGTCAGTTACGGCATAATTCGATTGCAAATGTAACAGTTCCTTAAATGGTACATGGCAAGGAATTTTTATTGATGAAAAAGGTTTTTAATTTAGACGTAAAGATATGAATAGAGGCTGTACGATGAGATTTAATGTCCTCAGGTAGGCTGTTCCAGGATTGAGCAATTTTGTAGTTTAGGCATTGTTTACCAATTTGGGATTGAACTGAGTTTATGTGGATGTTTGCTCTTCACAGGAAGTCTCAAGTGTTATATGGTCCTCTTCACTCTTAACGCAAAAGGTTCTTGATGGTATATATAAAGAACCCACAGCCGAAAAAAAAATTGTTTATGGTTCAAGAATTGAAAAGGTTCAATACTGTTGGGGAGGCCCTATGATGGAACCCTATGCTCCTACCTTGAAAGAGAAGGGTTCCATTGTTGGAGTTCAGTGCAGCTGGATTATCTAAGTGTTGTTTTTGTTTGCTGTTGGATGCTTTTCAAAAGTTGAATAATGAACCTTTTAGGGTTCCTTATCTATACCAGCTTATAGAGCCCTTAAAGGTTCCATATAAAGTGTGGTTTTGCATATAGGCCCTATACCTAAAAAGCAGTAGATATACATAATTTACAGTTATTAAGGTGCAACTAATAGAAATTATGCTTGTTTGAAAATGAAAAATCGTCCAGCTTGTACTTGTATAATCTGTCAAGCTGAGTGTCAACCTTTGACATTGAAAAACTAAAGAAAATCATCTTGTGCAGTGTTTTGCAGAAAATCGTTGATAGAAAATAAAATCACTCTGTGAGGAAAAGGTTGCTCAAGTATTGAGAGGTATGAAGCTTATACGTAAATGACTCATCAGATATGTTAAAACAGTTCTATTGTGCCAACCTTACATCTTCTTTCAAGTCTCAATCTGATGGCATACACGTATAGTCAAGAGTTAAGGGTTCTGATTGGTTTTAAAGTAGAAAGACATTGAAAGAGGAGTTGAAGTATCTATAAAAATGATTTGAAAGGTAAAACACAATAGCAAAATTATTGTCATCTCATTTCATGAAGTCCACGTGTGACGGAATGATGCTAAGAAGCAGTTTTTTGCTCTGTAAGTCTCAGTTTAATCACTCTCAGTTATATGTCTGACACTTAAGAGAACTATTCAAGCAGTAAAAATCACCAACTGCTGAAGTTTTAAACTAAGAGTGTCTCAGAACTCAGGGGTCCATTTCTAGCGTGACGGAATGATTCTTACAATCATTCCGTCACGCTAGATATGGACCCCTGTATACTGAGGCACCTTGAGTTTGAAAATTTAGCAATGGGTGATTTTTGCTGTTTGAATTGTTGTCATCACTGTCAAATAAATAGAAACCAAAATCTAGTACCAAGAATGATTAAATTGAGACTTATAGAGCAAAAAACAGCAAAAAACTGCTGTTCATTTTTCGTGGACTTTGTTGTTTTGCACAGCAAGATGATAGTCAATGGTTAATCCACACCAAAGTATCAGCAGATACTCATTTACAGTATTATTATTGATAATTTCTTGAAATTGTGTGGCCTACCAATTTGATTCAGGTAAAATCTCTCCAGAAGACGATTCAGAAATAGATGTCATTCTTTTGAGGTTAATCTGTGACAACCAATGTCAACCATGAACCCTTTTTCGTCTTCACTCACTCTTCAGTATCTCCATTCTTCTTTGATCTTGAATTAACTTCCATCACTGATTCAGATCAAAAACTCCTTCTAGTTCTGGTCTTCATTTATTATCACAGTGATGTCATTTTACTTGCTACACTGTTTAGGGGGATATTTTTTAAAAATAAATCATATTTTGCCAAGTTTTAGGGAAATAAATTAATTCTTCTGGGTATTTCACAACATGGTTTTGTTTTTATTTAGAAACGAAAATTTGAGGACGTCACAATCAAAATAAGTAACTTCTTTATCCCCTGGGGGTTTTTGCACCTATCATTTTTGTGCAAAAAAAAAATATATATATATAATAATATAGTAATACAAACAATAAAAAATAGTTAGTACAAAAACCCCTGGTCTTTATCCGGCACAGTGAAATAAATATTTCCCGTTGAGGAAAACTCCAAGCCCCCCTGATTATCTATTGGTGCCCCCTTACACTATAAAACAAACAACACAAAACCATTAATAAATAAATGCAAGAATTAAATAAAAATAGAAATAAAACTTAGAAGTCCAAGAACAGGAAAATGGCGCATTATATTTGAAATGCAACGTGGATGCAATGAGAGCCCTCAAAATTGATGTCAAATTGTAGCCTCGTGCATTAAATCAACAGAATTATCCACTCCAGCAATTTCAATCAAGGTAATGTTGATGTTGTTGTTGAAAATTGATATGTCATGTTCAAATTATTTGATATGGAAATTATCGTCGCACATGCCAAAATTGGCAAGCATTATTTTTCTGTGCACAATTATATAGGCCTGTTTATTCGGTGTAAAATAATCGTCAATATTTCCCGACAATAATTGTCTCCGTTACTTGTTTTACACATAGCTATAATATAATTATGTTTCATAGCTTAATTTAAAAACACAAATATAGGTCTACTTGTAAGATTGGTATTTTATCCAACATGTATTGAGTGTTAACTAATTTGATATATTCAAACCAGGTAATGACACAGCAAAAATTGTTTCCAAATAGGTCCCAGAAGATATTTGGAAATTTATTTTTCATCTCCGGTTGCATGGGTTTTTGGGTCCTTGGAATTCATTCCAAGACCATTGTCGTCAGCTTCATTTCCTGTGAACAGGCAAAGGTGGTGTACTCACTAAAACATTTCACAGAAAAAATGACAACCCCAACAGATATGCCCTTGTGATCAAGATGGTGCTTATGCACCCCTGGCTACAATATTGTGCTTATCAGTGCTCAAACTTTCTTCTATTCAACATATTTCTTCTGAGCTGTCAGCACTTCACACAAAAACTGGTTTCTGTATACACACCAAAAGTTGGACTGTGCTGCCCTCTTGTGCATAGTCACAATATGCTTTCTTATACCTAACTTGATAGATTGTTGGTAGAAAATTGAAGAGGCCCAACTTGTTGAAATAGACCAAGGACCCGATGCATGCATTGCATGCTATTTTTGCATATTGATGACAGGCTTATACATGTTATACAAAGTGGAATGGGTTTGTAAATCCATAGAGACTTACTGTACAAGCCTGGTCAGAGCAAAAACCTAAGGTGTGGTTGTTAAGTACTATATTTAGCCCATGTGCATGTCAGCTTCAGCATGTTACAGCTGCAGTCATGTGGTTTTGCTCTGTCCCTCTGATCTACCTTGTTCTGTGGTTTTCTCAGCTTTTGTGCAACATGATACTTGTTGCATGGCAGATGAAAATAAAGATGACAGGCAAAAAACGAATACTTTTGTCACTGATAGTCCTATTGATATATAAGATAACCATGCAAAATTATTTGCAGAATATGCATGCTGCTGTATTGTTATTGTATGTTCAAAGAGGTATCACTGCATGCTACATAAATTGAGCATAATTTATATATGCTCTGCTATGGGCTATAAACTTTGAACAGTGTATTTCTTTGCGGGTGGTACCAGATATATTCTCATACTTAGAATTTAGATTGTGTCTGTATGAGCTTCAAATACTTACTGTATAACGTTGTCAGTTCTTCCAGTAATTTTTGGGTGGATTTCTTTAAATATTCATTCCTTTGCAGCTCAGTTATCCAAGCTAATGTTATTATACCTAGCTATCTTTAAACTCAAGTGTGATAAATCAACCGTAATGTGATGCACAAGATATCTTATAAAGTTGTGAAATTCATTTGGAGTCTTCTTCACTCTTTTGTTTATGTGATGAAACGCTGTAAAATGCGCTTTCATTATAGAGCCAATCAAAAGTTCTGGTCATTCCGCATCAACATCAATGTGATCCACACAACATGAAATTGTTTGCAGCACTGCAACCAACACACACCAGGTGGGGCTTATATTGGAAAATTCTACTTTGGCGACCCCTAGCTTCAGCTGCAAATTCTACAGGGAATGAGCAGCTGGCTGTCAAACCATAGAACTGTACTACAATTCTATGTTCAAACCTCTGTCTACAAGTTGACCGCCATTTACTGCCACCTAGGGTGCAAAATTCGCGAGCTCCTGTGAGCGGTCAACAGAATTTGGATCAGTGGAAGAAACCAGGACAGTGTGGAAGAAACCAGGACAGTTCCTAAATTTAGTGATGGTCTAGTTTATTTCCAAAAACTCTGCAAGTGTCTAATCTGACTTTGGTTGGCTTCAATTTTAAGCAAACAGCTTGTAAATACCAGAATAAGTTGGAACTATTTTCTATCATGGAGGATGTATACATTGTAGTTCACATATATTGCCAGTATAGAGGGGGCCACTTGTGGCATGGACAAGACATTTTGCTGAGTGTAACACAGCTTTTATGAAATTGTGAATTATATTGTTGTCCTAGTTCATAAATCTCCATAAAGTTATAGAATAAATACAATTGAGCATTTTTGATATCACAAAGCAAAAACATCAGCTTTGTATGGACATGTGAATAAGTGAGAATACATTCTTTTTGGACCCTTTTTTGACCACAATTTAACATGCACTAAATGGCATAGGTATAGATTGAATACCATCTAGCTTCTGATGAGTAAAACCATCCCTTTCACAGGCAAAGTGTATGCTAAAGTTTCAAAACTTTCTTTTTGTCTCATGATTTTCAAAAATTTTCATTCAAAGCAGTGGACTGGATATTTGCCAGCAACCATGCTTTGTGAAAGTAGTTTGGCGTAGTAATATGGACAGCTGTTGTTCAACCTGATCGGGTGATCTGTCGAAAACAGATCAAATTATTGTTGACCCAATTCGATTTTCCAGGGACTGTCAGCATTCTGCTGCCACTTGACAGTCCCGAACAGAGACAGGTCAAACCTTCTGTCATGAGTCATGACACTGCTTTTGCCCCTATCACACGGAGACGTAACAGAGGGTTCCTGTTGCGGCCCTTCTTGCTTTTCCAGGAAAGTGGGAGGTTCTTAAGCTACATTCAACAATTCGGCGACGATATTTTCGTCTACGGCGCTTCTTAAACTTCCTCGCCAAAAGTTCCTAGAAGTCACGTGACAGGTTAGTGAAGCAAGAACTTGCTTCACGAAAGATTCAACCGGTTGAATCTTTACGAAGGAAGAAGCCACGATGCAAAAGACCAGAAAGACCCCCAAAATGATTGGGCGAAGTTAGAGACAGCTTGGGCGAAGTTAGAGACAGGTTGGGCGAAGTTAGAGGCAGGTTGGGCGAGGCTACTTATCATTGAGTCAATGGAACTTCGGCGAAAAAAGAGAACAACTCGCCGACGCAAACAGGCTGTTGAAACGCCGAAACAGCTACTTGCTTCACCGTAAAATGTATTTGCTTGGTCGTAATTGAAGATTATGACGACGTAAGAGGATGCTAGGGCGAAGTTAGAGGCAGATTGGGCGAACCAAGAGACTCCTTGGGCGAATCTAGTTTAACATTGAAGCAATGGAACTGCGACGAGGCTCCTCACAACTCGCCGACACAAGTCTCTTCTTGTTTCGTCAGAAATTACGAGCGATTCGGCGTGGAAAACGAGAGCCTCGTCGTAATAGGAACCATCAACGACGATTTATAAGCTCTAATTGATTATACAATTGTCCAAAAATGGCTTGAAACGCCGAAAGTTGGCGAATCTGAAGTTCCTGGCACCTCTACAACTTCGCCGTCACTTAACCACTCTCATGTGAACTAGGCATAAGGTATATTGTTCGCCCCTAAGGGACCGTTCAGAATTTATGACTGGGGGGGGGGTGGGAGTTTTGGCTGAGGGGGTACTAACTTTTCACATGTGTTTCAAGGGGGGGTATTAATTTTTGACAACACTTTCAAAGGGGGGGGGGTAAGAAATTTTAACTAAGAAAAAATGTAAAAAAACACGCATAAACCTATTTTATTTGGACTTTTTTTACGCACAAAAGTCCGCAAAATGACGCGAATCTGTACGCGTGGCCCTGTATAACAGTATATATGTGTGAATTGCTTTGTATGTCGAGGGGGGGGTACTAAAAATACGCATGAAACCTAAGGGTGGGGTACTAAAAATCCGCATGAAACTGAAGGGGGGGGTATCAATTTTTGACGGGAAGTTCCAGCAAAACTCCCACCCCCCCCCAGTCATAAATTCTGAACGGTCCCTAAGCATATATATTTTCAGAATATTTATCCAAAATATTGCTTGTATAATTATTATATCGCACAATTTCTTTGCAATGGAAGGTGCATCAATTTTAACTTTTTGTGCAAATGCCTATTGCCTAGAATATGTCATTTGAATTAGGGAATCTAAATCTGTTCTGAAAATTGAATGAGACTTTTCCTTACTGGGTAAATTTTTCATTCAAAGTTCAGATTTTTTAAAAGTTTTCAACGATTTTCGCAAATGCACGTTTCCCTATCGTTGTCTTGCCTCTAAATAACCCAAACCGGTGCTGATGGGGCGTAAAACACAAACTCACTCACTCACTCCCTATAGTTGTCAAATGTTATGACGCATGCTCATTCTAATTGCCGTGGTTGAAAAAAAAGACTTTCAATTTGCATACCGATATCAATGGTCTTAAATAATGAATTAAACTAAGAACTTTAGATGTCTCTCGGAGAATTCTGGCATATTACTGCGGTGGGAGTCAACGGGAGAGTACACTCTTGACAAAAAAAATTTTTTATGTGGAACCTTTAATGGGTTCTATGAGCTGGTATAGGTAAGGAACACTAAAAGGCTTTTAAAAAGGTTCAAACAGCAAGGTGTCCTGCCCTTTCTTCCAAAGGAAAACCGCTGACCAGTTCTGTCTGTTGATGGTCATTTCCCGCCTGAAAACCAAGCTGGCTGACCTGATTTCCGTGACATGTTTCAGGGTTTCCTGTTTGGGGCATGTGCTCACTTTGTGCTCGCTTTGTGCTGTGTGCTGACGTGCCAGGGCACTTGGAGAGGGCTTTTGTCAGCCACAGGGCCCTGTCAGAGGGGCCCTGTCAGTAGAACTGTCTTCTCTAGTTACTGTCAGGACAAACTGAACCCTTGGCCTTCATTCTATTGGTCAGCTGGCTATGCTGGATCAGGGCAGTGAGGTCAGTGCGGTTATCCATGATGTCATCATGACCTCGCTCTACACCCAAACACCTCGCTCTACACCCAAACACTGCCAACATGTTGGCAGACAGTTAACTGGAGTTATGTGGCTTAGTGTGTGAGTTCCCCGTGCCTGATTGGTAAGTGCACTTGTCAACTGGCTTTGAGGGCGTGGGTTCAAATCACACCCCGGGAACTGACTTTAGTCCGAGCACATGGGACATTAAATGGAGGTGGGTTGTATCCAGTATTCTATGCTGGGGCAACTGAAAGACCCTGGGCAACCCTGAATTAATAGGGTGTGTGCCAGACTCACAGTCTTCTCATCTCATCATCATACTGCGATCGCCTGCCTCGATATAGCCCACTTAGGTGCTGCAGAGGCATAAAACACAAACAAACAAACATGGCTTAGTGAAAATTAGTGATGCAGACCGGACCACTTTTTAGAGGGTGGTCCGGTATTTACCAAAGTGGTCCGGTCCTGGTCTGGTCCAGGGTGAGGTGGTCCGATTTTGTTACTGGACCGGTCCAGAAGCGGTCCATCGGCATTTCGAAAATTATGATAAAAATGAGGGTTTAAACAAGCTGTATGACATAAATTTCATTTTTTGATATGACAAAATTGATGCCACACCCTTCATGACATGAAAAATCACTGGACCGGTCCGGACCGGCACTTCACCGGTCCGGTCCAGCACTGGACCGGTTTTTTGTTGGTGGTCCGGTATTTTGGCGGTCCAGGGCTGGACCGCGGACCGGACCGGTCAAAGGCGGTCCGGTCTGCATCACTAGTGAAAATGTAATGCCTTTTCAGAGATGATATTAATATAGGGAATAGACCAGAGACCCTTAGAGCTGAAGGTTCCAGATTGAACCTTTGAAAATGTTCCTCATGTGGAACCTTAAGGTTTAATTTTGGTCACCTTAAGGTGCTTTTAAGAACCTTTATAATTATAAATCTTTATACTATAGAATCATGTATCATGCTGTATGGTACATTGGTGCCTTATAATTATGGTGATGGCCACAAGAGATGATATATACCGCATGGGAACCTTTAGCAATGTTCCCTTATCCTCTGCCCAAGCTAGGGTGCAGTAATGTTGCTGTCTTGCTTTATATACCATTGGTGGAAGGCTCGCTACAAATTTCACGTGAGCACTGCATGCTTGTCGGTGTATGACAAAGAAGTATTATATGATGAGTAGCCTATACAATAAAATAAAATAAAATCTGTTTCTGCTGGTTTCACCTGCATACATTTTTAAGCTGCACATGACCTCCCAGCACTTGTAAGACTATGATTTATGGTTGCTTGGTCTCTGGAGACAACTTAATCAAGGGCTTACGCTGCTTGTCTCAAAGGCATAAGCTGTCATCATCCCTGCAACTGTGCTGCATTAGATGCTTGATTCGTGTGACTATGTGGCACACGCAGTCACAACAACTGCAGAAATGCTATTTCTGCCACAGAAAATGTCACAATGTTTCCTGTACTATGGTTGTAGCGAATACCTGTGTATCGCGTGTTAGGTGAAATAAATGTGAATTTATAGCATTTTTTACATTTTATATTCTATGCATGTATCATTTTAGGTGTTTCTCATAATTTATTGTTGAAGTGTGCAATTTCTGCCATTTTCCTTCAACACCAGTCTTCTTTATTGGCCCTATTGCATTTGATAGTATGCCATAGTGCCAAAGGGCACATCTACGTTGCAGCGATGTTGTGACGACGTCTCAATTTATGTGAAAATTATGTAGAATTGGATGGTAGAAATGACATTGTCATAAAGTTGTGAAGCAGCATCAAAGATGTAATGTTAGCTTCCGACGTTGTGGCAACGTTTCACAATATTGTGAAATAACCACACTGCAAAAAATTCCCACTAAAGTTTACAGTTAAATTAACTGGCAACTTTGTTCCAGCTCTAAGAACTATGAAAGTACTCATAAACTTGAACAGGACAATGAACCGTAAAATGGAGATTGGTACATTGAACTGTAATTTTGCTGATTCAGCAAAATGATATTACTGTATAATGTACATAATTATATAAAACCGTTAATTTAAAGTATATTTTGCAGTTATATCAACTGTCAAACATAGAAACTGTCAAACACAGCAAAGAGCTGTAGAATCTACTTTAAAAATACGGATAGAAGCTGTTATTTTTACTTTTGCATGAGAGTGGTACAACAGACTAAGCATGTGATTTAACTGTCGCATAGCTGTAGGGATGTACCGACGCTTTCAGACTTGGCCTTGCTCATCTCTTGCTTGACAGCAGGGAAGTAAGTCCATCAAATTGCTGCCATAAAATTGATGGATATTTTCCAAGAGAAGCAGGTGACAAGTTTATACAAGTATGTTCTATTTATCAAGACTGTACTTGGGTTATTTTGGTTTTAATAGTGTCATTCTTTACAACACATCATAAGACTCACAAAAATGTCAATGTCACAAATAGATATTACAACTTTTGCATGATGACAACATCTTTAAGATCATGTGAATGAAGATGTTCCCTTACCTTCTGACAAGTTATAAATTGGCATGCGGTCTTTGATTTTTCACAAAAATATATTCCTACATGAAACAAATGTGTGTTTTATTTCCAACAATGACTGAATTTGTTTGAAGAGGTTCACAACAACAATGTAATTTCTTCAAAACATCAGTAAGATACGTAAGAGATAAAATAGCATGGCTGCCTAATTTTGGTGCTAACTAAAACCAGTCAAAAGACAGCTTGAAATCCCGCAGCGTCCAAGCTGACTCATTTGTCATTGAAGTGACCAGTGGCAGTGCATGCAGAGCAGCATGAGCAAACTGGGTCATGATATTACTTGTAAATCAAGCCGCACCGTATCTGCTGATACCATTTGCACATGTATGGTAAAGTCGTTAGGTCGGTAACTGGTTTATGCAAATTACCTTCTATCTTTGAAATCAAATAATTGAATGTAAATATAGTTTCCTCCTTAGCTCAATGAAGAAGGTATTTTTGTCACCAATTTAGATTTATATTGTCATTACTAACGTCATTGCTATTGACTTTTCAGTAATTTACTTTTCATGAGATTTTGAATTGATACTTTATGCAACATGATTATATATTATTACTAACATTTGAAAATAAAATACACATGCTAAACAAATTGACTCTATAATACATTAGTTTGATATTGGTCAAATTTGATTTTCATTATATATTCGTTGCCAATATGTGGAGGCTATAATACATAGTTGAAGAGTATATACGTTAAACTCTGGAGTAGGAACTGGGAAGCATTATCCCTTTCTGCTAGTAGGTAGGCCTAATGACAGTAGCTTTGCATGGCTGACTTAATGCTGCAAGCCAGTATACATTCATGATCATGCAATGCATGCAAGTATACATGTATGACATTGTGTATTATAGCAGACAGGATGGTGCATGTGTATGACAGACTGGGTCTCTCTTGCTTATTTGGAGTGTGATCAGTTCGTGAGGTTGTTTTGAAAGGGTGTGATTGGGTAGTGTCACCACTGAGTGGCTGTCTCTCTCAATTAGGCCCAGGCAGTTCGGTAACTGAGCCAGTAACTTAGTCAGCCAGTAACCAAATCAGTAACTGACGCTGTTACTGATGCAGTAACTGTCACTAACTGCACTCAAGGCAGTTTGGTTGGGAGCTGCTGGTGCAACTTGAGTCCATTGGAGTCACAGGAACTGCGTCAACTGTAACAGGAGCTGTTAAGAGGAGCTAAGAGGGGAACACTATCAGAAGCTAGCTGCTTCAGGCAGCAACAGCAGTCAGCTGAAGATCACCAACACCACCAAGCCAGCTTCAGCTGTTCAGCAGCAGTTATTCGGGAGGCAGGCAGCCAAGCAATTGGTCCAAAGCAAGCTAAAGCAGTGGCCAAGGCTGTCGTCGGTCTGTGAAGAGGAGCCGACAAGCTCAGCTCACAAGCAAGCTGAGAAGGAGACTGAGGAGAAGGGAGCTGGCTACGCTGCCAGAGCCTATCTATACGCAAGACTCGGAAAGCTGCAGTCAATACTGACATCGTCTACCTTCAGTTGCCATGGAAACGGGCCAAGATGAATGCCGGGCAATGATCAAATTCAATGGGCAGGTCGGGCAGGAGGCGGAGGGAGAGGGGCAGTAGTGGGCCAGCCTAGTGGGCCAGAGCAAGGGCCTAGAGGGCCAGAGAGATAGCGAGAGAGGCAGGAGGGTTGCTAAGCAGAGGAGGAACTACTCACTTCTTGTTACTAAGGATATGGGATTGGAGCCACTATGTTACTCAACGCTCCTACCACTGAAGTGGATATCAAGGACCCTGTTGGGGCGGTAAGTCTTTAAAACTTCTTGTAGTACTTGTATACCATAGCATATCAACTCCATTTTTTGGCTTTTCTGGTTCGTCCTGTCTCTACTATTGTCCCATGGAGCTGTCAAAACAGCCCAACACCAAACAGTCTTGCCTGGAGGCTCTCCCGGAGTCTCAGCTGCTGTCTCAACTGCTGTCTCATAGCTTGCACAATGTTGCACCCTATCGATCGCTTCCCAGTTCCCACCCCATTTCAGCAGGCCCTGCAACTCAAGGGCATCCTGCAGGCACCGCAGTTGTTGGCATCCTCAATGGGCATCCACAGGATTCCTGCAGGCATCCATAACAATTATCCATACCAGAGCCATCCATGGTTCAGCTCTCAGTTTCCATATCCACATGGTCAAAATCCATAAGGCAACAAATCTGCAATTCCACAGACAGTGCATACATGTACAAAGTGACAATGGTAGCACATACATATGTAGTATGATATATATAGCAACATGCACTCCTCAAATGGCACATTTTACGTTCTCTATGTGTCTGGCTCCTCAGGCAGTCCAGAAGCAGTGAGTTTTCACACGTCTTACCATAGTGCCACTGCCACATGTATAGCAAATTCAACTAGAATCACATTGTTGCACAAGCCTCCAAGCCACACAGTGACATATTCCAAATCCATGCATATAGCAACTGTGCATTGTGCCACATACCTTGCAACAATGGAAGCTAGCAATGTTGCAGAAATAAGTTTTTCTGTGATGACACAAAGTTTGCCAGGAATACCTGCAACAACTGGGTGATGCTTTTCAACACAATTATAGTGCTATGTATACCAGGTGACATCCGTATTACCAGAAAACACTGGTGTTACCAGGTGACAATTGTAAGAAAGAATGAAAAACCAACACAAACTGCACTCTCGGTTATGCTTTTTGGCATGACCTTTAGTTTCCAACAACATCTGCACATACCCGCACATGTGCAAGATGACAATGATATGCAATGGAATCCCAAAACAGCACAAATGGTGTTCTCGATTGCATGAATTTGCATGACCCTCAGACCAGCTAACTTACCCTTGGTAACATAATACTTTGTAGTTCATGCAGAAGCATAACTCATGGGCTTGGAGTTATGGCAGGTCATTGGCATGAGTCTGAGACAAAGAGATATGTCTTGGCAATTCAGCGTAATAACAGAAGTATCTTAGAGCATGCATCCTGTCCAATAACATGTTTCCCAGAGGCTTCATCCAATTTGCCATAGATCTCTTATGATGCCAACAATGGATTGGCCACGATCTCATTGTTGATTCTGATTGCAGTCTTATATAATGAAATCTCTATTGTTGTGCTCACTGTGATGATAGCCTATCAAGTCTTGCAAGCAATATCCCTGTGAAATATCTGCAATGGTAGGCAATTGACGTCCTTTTTTCACTGATTAGGCTTTTAAAAATATATAGACAGGCAGGGACAACAGTAAAAGAGCAATATACACATGTGGAGCAGGATAGTACATTCCTTTTGAGTTGCACAGACCAGCATCAAACCTAGGCTCCAGAGGTTAACAGTCTGGCACCCTATCACAGAGCTTTGGTACAAATTAAATTAGAATTAAATGAAGATGATCTTGTTACTTGCAGAAGATTAGAGGAGGACTCAGAAGGTACATAGCATCATTTTAGATAGATAGCTCAGGATGTACATTGCATCTTACGAGACAGATAGCACAAGTCATTAAAGGAAGCTTGTGAGCTTTGTGGCATTTACTTCTTTTTCCTCAGGCTTTTGCTAACCTTGGCTTTCAGATTACTAAAGACAAACATCCTTGGTTTGAGTATTGAGGATGTGTATGAAGCTTACTTTTTATTTTGGAAGCAGGCACCGGGAGAAATATACTCAGGTTATTATTTCTCCTCTTTCAATGTGCTCTGATCAATATTATAGAATTGCAAGCTAAATTATTATTGTTATTACAGAAAATCCCACCTTTCTTGGAATCCTGGAAGTCAAGGTTTCCTACATAGGCCTACATGCTATCTATCATCACATTAACTGAATAATATATCATTTAGAATAATAAATATCTTTCTCCCAATTTTGAAATGTTCACCTTATCACACTCAAAACATAACTAATGTAGCATGCATGCCATTGAGGGCAAGACCTTCACTAATGCAGAAGCTTAAAGGCAATTTTTACACATATTTCACTCTCATCAAACAGAAATAGAATCCAAAATTAACCTCAACTAAAGAGAATAGATCTATACTCCAAAGGTATCACAAGGAATATCAAATGTGCAGCAACTGCAGAGATAGAAATTCCTTCTAACTTTGATAAAGAAAACAGAATAGCAGATCAGTGACAACTGGCTGAAATATTTTGCAAACATGTAGTTGGGTAGGAACGGGGGTCTCCCATGCACCCGAAAGATATATTTTTTTAACTTTGGTTTTCGGAATCCTCATAATGTGTAGAAAATATTTTTTTATGTTCCCATCGCCAATTATTGTCCCATGTCATCCGTACGGCGGCCATCTTGGATTAACGTCGAAATTGCCTTAATTTTGACAAAAAATCACTAACTTCTACACTACTTGTCACAAATAGGCATATGATACCATTTTTTCAGGGAAAATCCACCTGGAGAGTTGATTAAAGAGGTCTATTTTGTGATTTGTTCAATTCTTAACATATAAAGGTGAATTAATAGGCAAAAATGGTGAATTTTTAACCAAAAAATCAAAGTTTTTTTTAAATAGAAGTAAAGCAAATCTCTTCAGACACATTCTGATGTACAGACAGGTATGAAAAGACTAGCTGTGTATAGATCTATGCAAGACGTTTAAAATGACACCAAAATAAATAGTGTACTATGAGTAGAAGCAATTCTAGGTCAAGATAACTGAATGGAAGCGATTCAGTAGCGTCGCTGACGCCCATTTTTCAATCTCACCTGTACGCAACATCTGAAGTACTTGTCATTTATTGGTATATGATACCACTTTTTCAGGGTAAATCAATCTGGGAAGTTGATTAATGAAGCCCATTTTGTGATTTATTCAGTTCTAAGTACATCAATGTAAAAAAATTATACAAAAATGGTGATCTCTAACTTCACTCATGGCCCCAAAGCTTATTGTCATTCGACCAAGAGAGTGACAACGCTTAGCTGTGCGTATATTTTCTCAAACAAGCTTTCACACTTCTTCACAGCCAAGATTTAAAATTTGCTGCCATTGCCAGACCTCCTAATACCCACAGTCCCTTGCGTTTAACCTTCCTCTTTCTTCTCGGCTGTCCAACGTGTCAGATGTGTGCTGGACAGTTGCTTGCTTACAGCCGATTGATTGAATTTTGACATTTGCGTGGGTTTTTGAGTAATTGTAGACAATGTACTTGCTCTAATTCTTCAATATTGTGCTTATTGGTGCCAGTGCACCCTGCTTACTGTTACATGGAACCTTCCTTCTGTGGATTCCTTGCTGCCCTGTTTGCTGGTTGTGGGGGACTCTGGCCTTGGGGCCGGTCTCTGCTAGACTCCGGGTCCCATGGCTTGCGAGCTACTTTGTGGTCATCACTATTCTTCATCTCGAGTCCTGCCTAGCTAGCCAGGGCCCCATGCTGCTTTGGCTCTGTCTGCCTTCCAAGACATTGAATCACCTTGAGGGGGTTGGGGAGATCCCTCTCCAGGGTTTTTCCCTGTCCTTGGCCCTGCTGTTTGTATCTTCTCTGGTTGCCCCTGCCACTGTTCTGTCACTAGGGGGAACGGGGGCACATTGGGACGTGGGGCACTGTGGGACAGTGGGGTTTTCTTGGATCCTGGCAAGGTATATGATGTGGTAGTGCCATCATATCTTGTAATTTCACATCCTGATGTTTCCATGGTTTTATAGACAAATTACAGCCACATGCAGAAGTATGGCGAGCAAAAGTTTGTTTTTGCTACTACTGAAGTAAATATGGACAGGTTCAATTCAAACCATTTTGTGGACAAACCACGAACACGAAGCTTTCTCAGTGCTTGTATGAATTTTATATATCCTAACGAACAGTTATGAATTGCTATCCGTATAAACACACTCACTGGTGTCCGAGAAATTAGCATTTTGGTGTAAAAGTCATATCGGGGCTCATTGGGACACTGAATTTGGGGCACATTGGGACGCACTTAATATGGCAGAATTTAAGTGTCCAAGGCAACTGAATGACCTGGGACAGCACACAACAAGTGTTCAGGCCACAGTGAATAGAGGTATAGTGGATTACCATGCTCTGTGAACAAATTTGTCGCAAAGCACTGTGTGTTACTTACATAGATGTCCGCACACAGGACATTTTATGTTAAATGTTTAAAACTGTTTAAAGTTATGAACTATTGGCACTACAAGGTGTTAATGCACTGTATATTGTCTTACGCACTACTTATATGTGATATCTGTTGCACATGGAGTGTTAAAATGATTTTTCAATTGATGTCCCAATGTGCCCCGGCTGATGTCCCAATGTGCCCCGCGGGGCACATTGGGACAGTCATTTTTTCGACTCACATTTTGCTCTCTGGCTGCAAAAGGGTATGTGAAGTCTAGTTTATTATGCCTTGCATTTAAGCTCGATGGTATTGATGATATTCATGCAAACTTCTGAGTTCTTCAGTGGTTTCAGCATTGAGCAAAATTAGTAGACGTTAAAAGCGTCCCAATGTGCCCCCGTTCCCCCTACTCATTGCGCAACTTTGCCTCCTGGATGGCTGGAACCCTCCTTCCCTCATGGTCTCCCGTGGCTTTGGGGACGTCCATTCAACCACGGTTCTGACTGTTTTGCTTGGCTCTTGACTTAGGCATCATTGCTCAGGGTGTCAAAGGGCCCTGGGTTACACCTCTGGAGGTGGGCTTCAGCAGCTGCAAAGGTTCTCAAGTTCCTCCCTTCTCTGGCTGGTCAGGTTCTCCCTTTGCCTGGCTGTTTGGCAGTTTTGCTCCTCCTGGATTTGTGGCTGCTCCACGCATCTGAGCGGGCTCACGCCCTAGGCTCATTGTGGTCACCGCTGGGGACTTCGGTCTCCTTCCATGGAAGCTGGCCCTCGTCTGTGAACTTCTCTTGCTGCCCTCATATACCTCCTTGTCTTGAGTCGAGGCTGTCCGAGCATTCGGGTGGGTCCTCAAATTTTCAATCTCTCCCTGGCATATCTTGTCCCTGTGCATGGTCTTATGTGTGCCGCTGAGGCATTGAGCAAGGGCCCCTCCCAGCTGCCTGATCGTCTGGCTGCCTCTTCCTTGGCTGCTTTTTCATCTAGCTGCGGTTCCTGACTCATTTTTCATGCCCGTTGGGTGTTGGGCTATTGTCTTCCGACTCGATTGCTTTTGTTGTTGGTTGTCAAGGCTCCTCCTTATGTCTCCCTGACTCAACTTCTTACTTTTCTGTTCTCTTTACTTGTTTACTGCATTGGGTGGGTTCTCCGACCCTCACAACCTTGGCCAGGTCTCCTGCCTGGGCAAGTACTCTCCCTCATGCCTGCTTGGGGGATGGCGTCTCACCCTTCAGCCCATTCTCCCCCAGCATTGGACCTGGGCTTCGTGCTTCTTTCCGGCCTCCCACACCTCTGAGCTGTTCCGGGGCAGCCTTCCCTTGGCAAGTGGAGCCCTGGACCCAGCCTTCGCTCTGGCACTGCTCGCTTGGGTGATAGTTAGGGTGGCCTGGTGGCCTTTGTTTGTCTTGAGAGGGTCCCATGGCTTTAAATTGTGCAACTATCTATATGCCACCAATGTAATTTTTTATTTTAAGAGCAAATACGTTATGTGTCATTGTCATTGTCATTGTCACTTGGCCTTTCAGCCTTGTGACTTTGCCTCAAACTCCTCCCACCCCCTCCCCTATAATGTGAACTATCATGCAATACCTCTCCTTAATCCATTTAAGGCTCTCCTGTGGCCCAAGTCAGATTGTGCCCCTAGGTGCTGGCCCTCCTGGCGGCATGATCGGCTGGTCTATGTGTCTCACAGAGGCTCCCCGATGGCCTGCTAGGTGTTGGCCCTGATGGCTGGCGCGCTCAGCTGCCGGATGTCTTGTTTACTTAAGCCCTGTCTGTTTTTCCCTTGCCTGGGTCGGGGGATTTCTTCTGATGCTGTAGACTTGCCCTGGGTGGGGCCTCTTTTGACCTGTTGTCTCTTGATCCACTCCTCTCCTTCTTGGGCTCTTTATTTCCCTGCTTGTCCATGGCCACTGTTGCTGCAAGTGCGACAGTGCCCTTTGTCTGGTGGGGCCTCACTGGCCGCAGGGATCTCCTGGAGTCTCCTTGGTGCACTTGAGTTTGTCTCGGACTGTCCTTCCAGGATGTCCTGCCTCTTCCTTTCTGGGGCTGGTCTCCCTGACGGGTGTTCTGAGGGTGGTCCTTCTGCTCTCCATGGTCAGTTGCCTCTTCGCCAACCATGGGACTAACACTGGTGGCCCTTGTGCCTCTCCTGGATGCCTTCTGTGATAGTCCTTGGTACCTCTGCTTCGTTGTGTCATCTCCTCTTCTTGAGTGTGGCACTTTCCCGGTGTGTGACCTTGATCCTCCTGGCCAGGACCTCCGCTAGGTCTGTTTGGCTCTCGGAATTTTCTTCCCAGAGGGACCAGAAAACATCCACTGATAAGGCACTCGGGTGGATTCCCAATGGCCGGCACATCATATCTCAGAGGAGGCACCAGGGTGGAATGGCCAAAGCCCCTCAGCCTGAAGTAGGACCAGCACCCCCTCGCCGCTACCAAGCCCGGAGGCCCCAGAATGGGAGGTGTACTGCAAGCATTTCTGGAGGCTGGTCCCCAGAGGAACCCTACCCCCCCCCCCCACTTCCAAGCCCAGGGCCCTGGTCTGCCACCTCTTGCTATCACTCAGAAGTGCCCAGGCATGGATTAACTGAAGAGTGACTGACTACAGAGTATGCATAGGGCAGCAGGATACCGAAGACTGGAACCCGACCACTGGGAGGGGAGGAGAGCACCCAGGGTCCTATAGAGGCACTGCAGAGGACATCCTCAGTTTGTCTTCGGCCTTATTTCGGCAGATATGCCTTGACATACGTAGCTGGAGGACCCTTCAGTGGTTCCCTATCTTGTTGTCAAGCTCACGTTGCTGCCCCTCCATGGTGCATTAATGGCGTCAACCCAGTGGCTCTATTGATGGCCATTATTTGGCCTACCTTCTGAGTTCAGGCTCCCTACCTACAGGCTTAGTTGGTTCGTGCTTCATCCTGTTTCCAGCTCCTGTTAGCGTCACTGAAACAGGCCTATCACCGCCTCATGGTAATTTTAAGCAAAGATTGGTACCAAATCCAGGTATAGGTAACCAATACGGGTAAGCTGGCTGTTTCAAGATGTCTGACTCAAGGAATCTTATCCTGGGAGATGTTTTTCAGATTTAGTGACATCATCAGAAATCAACTAAATTTGTGTTGACTTCATAATTGACCTACTCTACAAAAAACAAGCCTTTTCTGAAAGAGAAGTCATGGAAAATTCAAATTTTGACTTCGATTCGCGCTAAAATTTAACATATTTTGGGCTTATGGAATGTTGATCGGATGGCCGGACAGTGAACGATGGTCATCGCGTGAATTGTTTCGTGGGTGAATCTCAACCTCAATGAGTAAGACACTAGTCATGGAAAATCCGAAAATTGGTCATGGAAAGTCATGGAAGAGTCATGGAATTCCCTTCGTAAGATTTTGTGGGAATCCTGCCCTGCAGAAATCAATGTTTCTTGAGTTGCACGGTTGGTTTTGACCAAAAACAGAAATTACCATTTTTGAATAATTTTTTACATTAATGCATTTAGAACTGAATAAATCACAAGATAGGCTTCATAAATCAACTTCCCAGATTAATTTACCCTGAAAAAGTGGTATCATGTGCCAATAAATGACAAGTACTTCAGAAGTTGCGTACAGGTGAGATTGAAAAATGTGCCGTCAGCGACGCTACTGAATCGCTTCCATTCAGTTATCTTGACCTAGAATTGCTTCTACTCATCCGACACGTTGGACAGCCGAGAAGAAAGAGGAAGGTTAAGCGCAAGGGACTGTGGGTATTAGGAGGTCTGGCAATGGCAGCAAATTTCAAATCTTGGCTGTGAAGAAGTGTGAAAGCTTGTTTGAGAAAATATACGCACAGGTAAGCGTTGTCACTCTCTTGGTCGAATGACAATAAGCTTTGGGGCCATGAGTGAAGTTAGAGATCACCATTTTTGTATAATTTTTTTACATTGATGTACTTAGAACTGATTAAATCACAAAATGGGATTCATTAATCAACTTCCCAGATTGATTTACCCTGAAAAAGTGGTATCATATGCCAATAAATGACAAGTACTTAAGATGTTGCGTACAGGTGAGATTGAAAAATGGGCCGTCAGCGACGCCACTGAATCGCTTCCATTCAGTTATCTTGACCTAGAATTGCTTCTACTCATAGTACACTATTCATTTTGGTGTCATTTTAAAGGTCTTGCACAGATCTATACACAGCTAGTCTTTTCTTATCTATCTGTCCATCAGAATGTGTCTGAAGAGATTTGCTTTACTTGTATTTAAAAAAACTTTGATTTTTTGGTTAAAAATTCACCATTTTTGCCTATTTATTCACCTTTATACGTTCAGAATTGAACAAATCACAAAATAGACCTCTTTAATCAACTCTCCAGGTGGATTTTCCCTGAAAAAATGGTATCATATGCCTATTTGTGACAAGTAGTGTAGAAGTTAGTGATTTTTTGTCAAAATTAAGGCAATTTCGACGTTAATCCAAGATGGCCACCGTACGGATGACATGGGACAATAATTGGCGATGGGAACATAAAAAAATATTTTCTACACATTATGAGGATTCCGAAAACCAAAGTTAAAAAAATATATCTTTCGGGTGCATGGGAGACCCCCGTTCCTACTAGACTAATGATGCTGAGTTGATCGGAAGAGTATCAAAGAGAGAAATCATCTGAACATGAAACTGAGAAGTTTCTGCAGTCCGCAGACAACAAATCATGGAAATGGCTTGACTATCAAAGCTGTTGCATTTTGATAGTCTCTGCTTCAGCTCATCTTTCCCTCTCTCTCATATTTCACAACATGCATGCATATTGATGAAGAGTGTTCTAATCTGTAGCTTGATGGTTGATGACCAGTACATGAATACATTTAGTTTACTGGTCAAATTTGTGATTGTGGGAAATGTGGAGATACTCAGATACATATGCTACAAACTAACTGGAAGTTAAATATTTCCGCTTAAACACCCTGCTATCTCACCAGTTGAACTATAGGGCCACCCATTCCTTGAGAAACAGGGAGCTTTCGAGGTGTCCAATATGGCAATAATTGAATGGAAGCTTGTATAGTTAGGGACATGGAAAACCTCTTGTCTGCATTACGCTGGATTTAACTTGCCACTGGTAACACAGAGCGTTATGGCAGAGGGTATATGGAGATGGTTCATTGTACATTTCCATATATATATTATGCTTTGAGTGTGACGCATACACTCTTTGATATTTCTAATGAATATATATGAGGAAGCATTTGAAACATACACTACAAGGACCATTATGGTTTTGAAAAATGAATTATGTCTTATTAACTTATAATAACTTATATGAATGTCAGCTAGATATGCGAATTAGATAGTATCTCAGTTTGTGATAACCCGAAGTTTGCCAGGAAAGCCTGGAACCACAGATTGATGCCTTTCAACGCAAACATAGTGCTACATCTACCTGGTGACACTGGTATTACCAGGTGACAATTGTATCAGATAGAATGGCTAGCCAACACAAACTGCTCTCTCTGAACATGCTTGTTAGCATGACCTTTGCTTTAGCTTCCAGCAGCATCTGCACATACCTACACATGTGCAAGATGACAATGATATACAATGGAATCCCAAAACAGCACAAATGGTGTTCTCAATTGCATGAATTTGCATGACCCTTAGACTGGTTAACTTACCCTTGGTAACGTTATACTTTGTAGGTTATGCCGAAGCATAACTTACGGGCTTGGATGTATGGCAGGTCATTGGCAGGAGTCTGAGACAAAGAGATATGTCTTGGCAATACAACATAATAACATAAGTATCTTAGAGCATGCATGCTCTCCCAGAGGCTTCATTACATTTGCCATAGATCTCTTATGATGCTAGTACAATGGATTGGCCACGATCTCATTGTTGACTCTGATTGCAGTCTTATATAATGAAATCTCTAGTGTGGTGCTCACTGTGATGACAACCTCTCCAATTATGCATGCAACTTCCCTGTGAAATATCTGTAAGTTGGGTGATAGGGCTTGACATCCTGTATTTTGGCACCAGTTAGGCTTAATATGGAACAGGCAGGGACAACAGTAAGAGGATAATGTGCACATGCTTTGCATCGCTTGCGTTATGATGGTATATATTCCAGATCAGATGAATAGCTCAACCTCCTTTTTTTCGCAAGGTAAAACATCCCTATGACTCGAGTTGCGGAGACTGGAATTGAACCCAGGTTCCAGAGATTAGCTGTCCAGTGCCTTACCACTTAGCTCAAATAGAAATTAAATGAATATGACCTTGTTACTTGCAGAAGAGTAGAGGAGAGCTCAGGACGTACATTGCATCATTTCAGATAGATAACACAAATCATTAAAGGAAGCTTGTGAACTTTGTGGCATTTACTTCTTTTGCCTCGGGCTTTTGCTAACCTTGGCTGTCGGATTACTAAAGACGAAGAACCTTGGTTTGGTTATTGCGGATGTGTATGCAGTTTACTTTTATTTTGGAGCAGACATCAAGAGAAACATTCTCAGGTTACATTGTATCCCTCCATCAATCTGTTCTGATCGATATTATTCTTGCAAGCTAAGATATTATTGTTATTTCTACGATTCTACCTTTACCTAGCTTTGCAATGACTTACTCAATCTAGATGCAATATTGCAGAAAAATCCATCTTTCTTGGAATCCTGGAAATCAAGGTTTCCTGTAATCATGAGAATAATTCACGTCACATTAAGTAAATTATTATGAATTCCCCGTAGGCCGGCGTAGGGGAATTCATCTTGATATTGCTGGTTTTTTTTTCTTTTTCTTATTATTAACACTTTTTCAATGTTGAATAAGTCATAACCTGTTTCAGATATCATCTTGAAACAACAGCAAGATGTAAACACTATGAAAGCCTATAAGGGTTTGGAATTACGCATCGGAATTACGAACGACATTGTAATTACTGACAATATTCATTTCAAATTTGTGGAAACGGTTTTGAAAAAACCGGAGCTTGGTTTGCACTGAAAATTTTTTTACAAAATGTTCAAGGAAGGGCGCAGTGCGGAAAGGAGCCTAATGGCAAACGGCTGAATAGATCAGTAGATAAAAAAGTTCAAAATTCGGGCAGGCTGAATTTTAGTGGGTCATCTCATAAAAAACCTTGATATATATAACCACTAGATTTTGATGTCCTCCCATTTATCAAAAGTGCTACCAGAGTACAGTGTCTGTGCAAAAGTATGGCACCCCGCAACTAATACTTTTTGTGCCACAGGGCCGCAAAAGTTGATTATTTGCAGTCCTGTATCTCCCTTAATATTAATCCTACACAGGAAAAATGGACATTTCTGAAAACCTGAGAATGTCAGCTTTCCAATGGTGTATAGCAATATCCTCTAGAACGTACGGTATAGAATCGCATCAGACATTGAAAATTTTATGTCACTTTTTGGGCGTCCAGAAAGCTATTTTGCCCAAAAAAACTATGAAGCTCCTCATGGATGTTCATGGCGATTTGTTATGTGGTACTCATTATGAACCTGCATAATGTATCCAAAGGAAATTTTTCTACTTGAAGTACTTTTTCCTTGAGAATTTTTTTCATTTCAAAATTGACATTTAGATTGCTCAGCTTCTACTCATTAAAATTTCATGAAAATAACACCAAGAAATGCGTAAAATTATGCCCTCTTATGAGCTCCAAGGGCATATTCCCGTAGTTAATAGCCAATTTTACACAAGCAATTTCACATATTCAATTATAACACATTAATGATTCATTGAAATCAATTTAAACTAATTTGACACATTGCTAATTTTTTGCCCTATTTTTCCATGTAAGGACATCTCCCTACCATAAATTTCATAATCCAATATAAACTCTTCCAATACTGTTTCAAATCACTTAAAACTGATATGATATGTTTCTCATTTGTTACCATTTTGTTTGCAAATAACCACATCTTCCTAGCTCTTATGGTTTTTCCATAACAAATCATTAGAGTTAGGGTTTCATCAAAGTTAAGGTTTCGCTGACAGTCACATTGTATTGCTTTGAGGGTGGTATCATTGCTCACAACACACCTTGCTGCATGCTAAGCGCTATATGAGTCAGTATGCGCAACTCTATGCTTACATGGACTACATAGCGCCCAAAAGACACCTGGCTATGGAATGGAAAGGGAGGGAATGGAAGCTGAGGGAACGGATTGGGAGGGAATGGAAGAGGACAGAGTGGAAAGGAACGGGATGGAAGGGAAGGGAATGGAAGGCAAGGAAAGGGAGGGTAAATAGGGAGGAAATACGGGGGAGGGGAATTCATATCTTAAAATTGCTGTGCAATTTAAATTATTCTCTAGTTAATATCATTCAAAATATAATGAATCGCTTTCTCAACATTTTGAAATGTTCACCTCATCACACTCTAATCACAAATAACGTAGCATGCATGCTATTGAGGTCAATACCTTCACCAATTTCAAATGTAGAAGCTTAAAGGCAAATTTTGCACATATTTCATTCTCATCAAATGGAGAAATGGAATCCAAAATTAACCTCAACTGAAGCAAATAGGTCTACTCTAACAGTATCACAAGGAATATCAAATGTGCAGCAACTGCAGAGATGCTTCTAACTTTGATAGAGAGAACAGAATAGCAGATCAGTGACAGCTTGCTGAAATATTTTGCAAACATGATACTGAGCTGATCGGATGAATATCAAAGAGAGAAATCATCTGAACATGAAACTGAGAAGTTTCTGCATTCAGCAAATCCTGGAAATGGCTTGACTATCAAAGCTGATGTATTTTGATAGTCTCTGCTTCAGCTCATCTTTCCCTCTCTCTCATATTTCATAACATGCATATTGATGAAGATTGTAACTAACATAGTCTGATGGCTGATGACCAGTAAATGAATAAATCTCAGAATCTACATTTAGTTTACTGGTCAAATTTATGATTGTAGGAAATGTGGAAATACATATATGCTATGTGGAAAAGAAGTTGTCCGTGTGTGCACTGCAAATGTTTCACCTAGAAGTATTACATTTTTCCCTTAAAAGCAATAATTGAATGGAAGCTTGTATAGCTGGGACATGGAAAACCTCTTGTCAGCATTACGCTGGATTTAACTTGCCACTGGTAACACAGAGCGTATATGGCAGAAGCTATATGGAGATTGTTCATTGTACATTCCCATATATATTAATGCATAAACTCTTTGATATTTCTAATGAATATGTATGAGGAAGCATTTGAAACATACACTACAAAGACCATTATGGTTTTGAAAAACGAATTATGTCTTGTTAACTAATATATATATGAATCTCCCCTAGATATGCGATTTAGATAGTTTCTCAGTTTCCCACTATATTATACACACTTTCTTCCCTGTTCCCAAAAGCAGCATGATCTTCCCTTCTTCTGGCCTGATATATTATCCTTTAATAGCTTAAGATCAGCCTAATTCAATCTAGCTGATCTCTCAGAGACCTACACGGGTTATTGCAGAGTGGATGGTAGTGTCCCGAGGCTTGTTTGATCAATGGCCAAAATGTGCACGATTAGGCCTCCATCAGGGGCAGAGTGACTCAAGAAATCTGCATCCCCCTCTTCCCAAGGAAGCCTGTGTTGGCAGGAAGTCTGTGTTTCCTGCAATAAGCATGAATATTACAGTATATCTAACGTTCAGGTGGCATGGACAATTTTTTGTATGTTTTAAAGCCCTTTTTAAACTGAACCAAATAAAAAACGCAAAACTATTGCCAGGGCTTTATTTTTTCTGTATATGATTCAGATAGGCTGTTGATTTTATGCATATGTATAACCAGGTGTCAAAGGACTCAGTTCCATAAAATCACTCCAGTGTGACCTTTGTTTGCACATCTGCGGCCTAGTTTATCACATTGGGGTATGGTGAGTGGAAAGGGGTATTAGGCATACTGTAGGGCAAATTTAATGATTTCGTGTTAAAGCTTGAAGAAAATGATGCAAAAGGCCATACAATTCACTTCATTTACTGCCACCTGACTTGCTTAAAAAAATTTATTTTTGAGGAGTCAGGTAAATGTTTTCCACACACAATGTTATTCCAATGGAACAATGCCACTATGGAAACAAGTCCTCAAACAGCCCAGACAATAGCTGCGAGTGAAAAAGGCTTAGGATCTTTCAGAAGGGCTTCACACAACCTGTGTATCAGCTGCAGAGTTAAACATCAGCACTTTTTTTGCCCTCCTTTTGCTATTCTCCCTACCACACATCTTCCGCTGTAAGAAAAGCATAAAGAAAGCCCACATGGTACTGATGTTTGTCGTACGGCTGCTATTCAGGTTGTTAGAGGTCTTTCTGATAGACCCTATGCCTTTTCACTCTGTTTCATGTGTTTAGGTCATTCCTTGACCTGTTTCAATAGTTGAAGTGTTTCACTTCAACATCATTGTGTGTGACAAACTCTGACCTGACTTCTCAAACAACAACATTTTAACAAGTTAAGTGGCACCAACTGAAGCAAATTGTGTGGCCTTTTGCATCATTTTCTTCAAGCTTTCACATGAAAACACTAGATTTGCTCTGTCAAAAACCTAATACCCCTGTTCAATGACCATACCCCAATGTGATAAACATTGCCGCAGATGCAAATGCAATGGTCAGAATTTTACAATTTTATGGAACTGAGTCCTTTGACACCTGATTATACATATGCATCAACCCAACAGCCCATCTTAATTATATACAGAAAAATAAAGCCCTGGAAATAGTTTTGCGTTTTTTATTTGGTTCAGTTTATTAGCAATATATTTAATAAATTACACTCTTTATGATGACCCCAAACAAGTCAAACTACATGTTGTGTCATGTAGACTACTTAATTTCAAATGGTTGATCTGATTGCATCACAATTCGGCAATTCAGACAAGTCCCTCTTACCTTTCTTGTTTTTGTATTATTGTTTTAATGTTAACGTAATAATATATTATTTATCAACAACAGTTACTGTGCAATGTACCTAGTTGCATACACCGACTGATAATACTGATGGAATTACAAAATTTCAGAAATAGCCCACTCTGTGACAACCCAAAGCCGGTCAGGAATACTAGTAGGCACTGGGTGATGCTTTTCAATGCAAGGACATAGTGCTGCTACTGCCACATGTACCAGGTGCAAGAATATTACCGGATGAAAATGAATGAAATGCAATAGTAAAACAACACAAATGGCACTGCACATGCCATGCTTTATGACTTTACCTCAAGATTGATACATCCAAATAAATTTATATATGCAAAGTGACAATTGAAAGCAATGAAATCCCAACACAGAACAAAAATGCGACCTCTATAAGACAAATTATTATATTGTATGACCTTCAGACCAACAAACATGCTCTAGGTAATGTTATAAATAGCTTATGGCATGCCATTGACATGAGTCTCAGACAAAAAGAAATGTCTTGGCAAAACTTAATAACATAGGGATCTCAGAGCATGCATCCTCTCCCATAGTTGTATCCCAGAGGCTTCTTCCCATTTGCTCTATGATGTTTACAATGGATGGGCCACAATCTCATTGCAGTCTTATATGATGACATTTCTGCGATGTGCTGCGAATGTTCCCCTTCTGACAGGCAATTTTTGGGTACATATTCTTGTCACTTTTCAGAAAAACAAGAAGAGAAACACCAGAGAATAGAATAGGAAATTAACCTTGACTGTAGCTACTTTATAACAATCACACAATAATATCAATTGTGTAGCAACTGCAGAGATAGAGTGAACAGAATGGCAGATTGGTGACAGCTGGCTGAAATATTTTGCAAACATGATACTGAGCTGATCAGATGAATATCAAAGAGAGAAATCATCTGAACATGAAACTGAGAAGTTTCTGCATTCAGCAAATCATGGAAATGGCTTGACTATCAAAGCTGTTGTATTTTGATAGTCTCCGCTTCAGCTCACCTTTGCATATTGATGAAGAGTGTAACTAATGTAGCTGATGGCTGATGACTGGTAAATGAATAAATCTGCATTTAGTTTACTGGTCAAATTTGTGATTGTGGGAAATGTAGAGATACATATTCCACAAACAAACTGGAAGTCAAATATTTTCCCTTAAACACCTGCTATCTCACCAGTTCAGCTAAAGAGCCGGTCCTTTCCTTGAGAAATGGGGAGCTTTCATGGTGCCGAATGTGGCAATAATTGAATTGAAGCTTGTATAGCTGGAACATGCAAAACCTCTTGTCAGCATTACGCTGGATTTAACTTGCCACTGGTAGCACAGAACGTATAGGCAGAGGGAATATGGAGATGGTTCATTGTACATTCCCATATATATTTTGCTTTGAGTGTGATGCATACACTCTTTGATATTTTTAATGAATATATACGAGGAAGCATTTGAAACATACACTACAAAGACCAGTGTGGTTTTGAAAAACGAATTATGTCTTATTAACTTATAAATGAATGTCCCCTAGATTTGCGATTTAGATAGTATCTCAGTTTCTCACTATATTATACCCACTTTCTTCCCTGTTCCCAGAAAGCAACATGATCTTCCATTCTTCTGGCCTGATATATTATCCTTTAATAGTGTTAGCCAGCTTAAGATCAGGCTAATTCGATCTCGCTGAACTCAAAGAGACCTACATGGGTTATTGTGGATTGTCTTGAAGCTTGTTATATCAATGGCTACAATATGAAGCTCCTCTGGTACTATGTGCCTGACTAGGCCACATTCACGGTCAGAGTGACTCAAGAAATCTGCATCCTCCTCTTCTCAAACCGGTCAACCAGTGTCTGGATTATTGCCAGGCTGATCAGTGTAAAAGGTGAGGCTTACGCAATAAACAGAGTGTTGTATAAAACAGATTCCTCTCCTGGTTGCGTAAGTCAAACCTGTATAGTGTTAATGTCTGGCTTGGAGCATGTGATGGCTTGTGTCATCCAATAAGGCATTGTCTGGAAATAGTATCTTCTGCAAGATGGCAGGAAGCCTGTGTTGGCAGGAATTCTGTGTTTCCTGCAATAAGCATTGATGTTACAGTTTATCTAACGTTCAGGTGGCATGGACAATTTTTGTTTGTTTTATATTATTATTTATCAACCAAAGTTACTGTGCAATGTCCAAGTTGCATGCACAAACTGATAATTCTGATGGAATAACAAAATTTGAGAAATAGCCTTCTCTGTGACTACCCAAAGCTGGTCAGGAATACTAGTAAGCACTGGGTGATGCTTTTTGATGCAAGAACATAGTGCTGCTACTGCCACATGTGCCAGGTGACAAGGATATTACCAGATGACAATGAATGAAATGCAATAGTAAAACTACACAAATGGCACTCCACAAGTCATGCTATATAACATTACCTCAATATTTATACATCCACATAACTTTTTATACAAAGTGACAATGGAAAGCAACGAAATCCCAACACAAGACAAAAATGTGACTCCTATTGCACAAAATATTAAATTGTATGACCTTCAGACCAGCCAACATGCTCTAGGTAATGTTATAAATAGCTTAGGGCAGGTCATTGGCATGAGTCTAAGACAAAGAAAAACGTCTTGGCAAATCTTAATAACATAAGGATCTTAGAGCAATAGAGCATGCATCTTCTCCAATAATTGTATCCCTGAGGCTTCATCCCATTTGATTTATGATGTTTACAATGGACGGGCCAAAATCTCAGTACAGTCTTATGTAGAAATTTCCATTGGGCTGCTTCATGTGATGACAATCTTCCTCTTCTTACAAGCAACCTCTTTACAATTTATTTTTGCATGGGCAGGTGATAGAGCAAAATAACGACCGTGAGCTGAGAACGTGTGAGAGAAAAATCCCTTGTAGGCCTTTGAAAAGTAGAGGGAATTACTATTGCATCATAATTTTCAAATAGCACAAGTCATTAAAGGGAGTTTGTAGGCTTAGTAGCATTTACCTTTTTGCCTGGGGTGTTTGCTAGCCTTGGCTTCCAGATATCCTTGGTTTGTTTATCGAGAATGACGTTATCTATAGCTGCAACAGTATACTGAGAAATCCATCTTTCTTGGAAGCTATGAGGTCAAGATTTCATATACTTGCCATCTATTAGTAAATAACAGTTATGCAGAATATAGTGAACAGCTTTTTCCACATTTGAGATTTTCAACTAATAAATTACAACTAACTATACAGTGTGCGTGTAGTTGTGTTTTCTGATTGCAAGGCCTTCGCCAATCTCAATGAAAATGCCTTAAAGGCTGCAGATATACAGTGTATATATATCCTTGACTTCAAGAAGAGGAATACTATCACAAATTGGCATTGACTGAAACAATTAGACCCACTTCAGAACAATCACACAATAATATCAATTGTGTAGCAACTGCAGAGATAGTTGATAGAGAGAACAGAACAGCAGATCGGTGACAGCTGGCTGAAATATTTCGCAAACATGATACTGAGATGATCAGAGGAATATCAAAGAGAGAAATCATCTGAACTTGTTACTGAGAAGTTCCGTAGTCAGAAAATCCTGAAAGTGGCTTGACTATCAAAGCTGCAGGTTGATAGTCTCTGCTTCAGCTCATCTTTCCCTCACTCTCATATTTCACAACATTGACAAGTCTAATGTTGTTGGAGATTTTAAAAGATACTGCGTGGAACAGAAATGGTAAATTAACTTGTGTTTTTGAAACACAATAAATTATGTTTCATCTCCCCAAGTGACAGGGTTCATGTTTATCCATTTCACCACCAGTTTATGACAGTCCTTCCTTCAGGCTTGTTCTATTACACTTAAATGCTCTCCAGCCTGGGGTCAGGCTAATTTGATCTAGCAGAACTCACAGAGACTTACATGAGTATTGCAGAGTGGACGTTGTGGTCCTGAGGTTTGTTTTATCAATGGCCACTCGGTGCACAATTGGGTCATTGTCAAGGCCTAAAATGGACAGGGCTTTCTGCTATTTCCAACCTCTTCTGTGATTGGCTGCTTATTTAGGTCATAAGCATTTTGCAGGCAGATTTAGTCCGACTATGGACACTTAGAGGATTGCTGGCAACTGAGAAAAACAGTGTAAAACAAGCAAACTTTCAAACAGTTTCATTTCAGAACTGTGAAAATACATAATTCAATGGAATTTTCGGAACTGTGATAGCACCTTTCAACAATACACAATTTCTCCATTTTTAAAAGTGTGAAACAGAAGCAACAATTTCAAACTGTGATGTAGCAGTCCCTGATTGGCTGAGCCAAAACTGGGTCAGTTAATTAAGTATTCATGAATTAGCAAAGGTTATGGGCTATTTTGTCATGGTATGACTTGGGATGATGGGCCAGAGTAACTCAAGAAATCTGCAATTCTGCATACCCCTTCTGCTCCTACACTGTAAAATTTGAATTTTGAGTTAGCTTAAATGATTGAGTGAGATGGTTGCACAATTCCTTTTAGCTATCATAGCTTGTTGTTTTAAATTATAACCGCGAAAAGATTATCATAACTCAAAACATCAAGCTATGTTAGCTCAAACAAATTGTGCAACCATCTCAATCAATCATTTGAGCTGATTCAAAATTTCAGATTTTACAGTGTACCTATACTTGTAGAGTAAAGACACTTGACTGTAGCTCTAACCAGTGTCTGGATTATTGCCAGGCTCATCAGTGTTCTGAGGAAAAAGGTGATGCTCAAGCAAGAAACAGTGTTGTGTAAAACATCTTGCAGCTGCATAAGTCACACCTGTACGGCGCTAATGTCAGACCAGGAGTGAGCAATGGCATGTTTTGTATTGTACAATGTACTTGTATAGCATAGTCTGGAAAAAGAAGCTTCTGTAGGATGCCGAAAGTCTGTGTGTCTTTGAATATGTGTATAATGCATGCATGCAACAGTTAATCTAAAGTTAAAAGTTTTGGTAACTTTCAGAATGTCACAGACAAGTTTATTTCGTCCTTTTGAATACAATGCTTTATTGGTGTCATGGGTTGATCTAGCTGAGTCACAATTCAGATTGGTTCTGGACAAATCCCTCTCACTTTTTGTTTTTCAAATGGCATTTTTATTTGTTAATCTGATAAAATTACCTATGCCCAATCCACTTTTCTGAGAAATTCTGCTGAACCAATATTGCGCGAATGACCCCATGTTGCTCAAGATATTCTTCAATCAATTGGCTGCGCTTTAACTGCTTTCATATGAAGATCCGTTAAAGCGCAGCCAAGAATTTTTGAGCCAGATCATTGGCATAAGTCTTAGACAAAGAGAAATGTCTTGGCAATACAGCATAATAACATAAGTATCTTAGAGCATGCATCCTCTCCAATACATGTTTCCCAGAGGCTTTATTCCATTCTCCTTTATGATGCTTACAATGGATTGGCCACGACCTGATCGTTGACTCTGATTCTATTGTGGTGTTCCTTGCGATGACAACCTCCGCCTTGTGAGCAACCTCCTTATCTGCTGCATCGGGAGACAATAGGAGAGTGATGGGGCTTAACATCTTGTATTTTGGCACATATTCGGATAAATTGGACAGAGACCATAACAATGAAGGACCTATCTCTTGTGGCATCGTACGTAATATCTCTCTCACTTGGGAAGCCAGAACAGGAATTCAACCCTGGTCTCAGTTTGAGATTCAAAGGTTCGGAGCCCAGTGATGAAACAACTGAGCTCCCATGTGAACAAAATGAAGATGACCTTGGGATAGCACCCCGACCAATGAGAGACCATTCCCTTCTAGACCTGCGAAAGAATGGATGGGGCTTCCCATTGCATTATTCCAAATAGCAAAATACATTAAAGGAAGCTTGTGAGCTTTACTGCATTTACCTCTTAGCCTCCAGCTTTCGCTAACCTTGGCTTTCGGATAATTAAAGACAAACTGCCTTGGTTGAAGATGTGTGAACAGTTTACTTTTTATTTTCGGGGCAGGCAGGAGAACGTCTTCCTCCATCGATCTTCTCTGATCAATATTATGCACTTGCAAGCTGTAGTATTATGGTTATTTCTACCTTTACTTAATCCAACAATGACTTGCTTTACGTAGCAGTTTTGCTGAGAAATCTGAGTTTCTCGGAAGGCAGGAAGTCTGAAGGTTAACTTTATCATCTACAGTTGTCCTGCGTTATAAGACCATATCTTCTGTTTCCATGAAGCGGGAATTTGTGATCACTGTAAAATCAAGCAACAGTTCTCCTTATTCCAAATGTCCATCAGAATAGGATAAACAACTTGTTTTTTGATATTTTCAACTTATCATACTGAATGCATACATAGTTATAATTCTTGAGTGTTCAGGTGGTGAAACTTGCACCAATTTCCAATACAGCTTAGAGGCAATATTCTCACCAAGAAGAGAAATAGAATCGCTGATTAACCTTGACTGTTGCAAACAATTTTTATATCTACATGTATTGGCTAACTATCACAAAGCAAATATTAATGAAAGGAGGTAACTGTAAAGAGAGATGATAGGGAGAACTGGGAAGATTGGTGACAGCTTGCTGGAATATTTGGCAAACATGATACCAAGCTGATCGGATGAATATCAAAGAGAGAAATCATCTGAACATGTAACTAAGAAGTTTCCGCATTCAGAAATTCCTGAAAATTGCTTGACTATCAAAGCTGTTGTGACTTGACAGCTAGTCTCTGCTTCAGCTCATCTTTCTCACTCCCATATTTCACAACATAAGAGCATTGATAAAATCCATAACTCATGCAGGATGATGATTACTTGATTAGTACATAAATAACTCTGCATTGAAGACTTATTAAATTAGTGATTATGGATAATGGAAATAAAGATGATGTGGAATAGATTGGTCCAAGCGCCCTCTAAAATTCAACAATGTCCTTTTAAGAATTGACCTATTCGGCAATGTGCGATGAATCTGCCGCTTAAGTTTTGTTTGACTGAAGTGGAATTCTGTACATGTATCCTCTCCGCTTTTGCTCTGCAAATCATTAAATGAGATTCAGAATTTTGATTTTGAATGACCTACTGAAAAAGAAAAGGATTACAGGAATGTTCACTTTACAGAAAGTTTTTTTTTCTCTGAGAGACAGAGAACTTCCATGGTACCCAGTGTATGAATGGAATCTGGTAAAGCTGGGATACAGAAAGCCTCTTGTCTGTATTCCGCTGCATTTAACTTGCCACTGGTAAAACAAAGCAAATATTACAAAGGGTATATGGGATATATGGAAATGGTTCAATGCACATTTTGCGTATTACGTTGCTCGTGTTTCACCATATTATGCCCACTTTCCTCCGTATTCCCAAAATGCAACATGGCCTTGCCTGCTTCTGGCTTGATCTATTATGATTTAATACTGTGTCAGTGTCAGTACAGCCTGGGGTCAGGCTAATTTGATCTGGCTGAACTCACGGAGACTAACCGAAGTGAATGATGCTTTAATTCCTGAGGCTTGTTTTATCAATGGCCACACGGTGCACGATTAGGCCACAATGGCAGTCAGAGTGATTCAAGAAATCTGCATCCCCCTCTGCTCGAATTGGTCTGCCTGTGTCTTGGATTATTGCCAGGCTCATCATTGTAAAAGGTGAGGCTTACGCAATAAACATATTGTATAAAACAGATTCCCCTCCTGGTTGCTTAAGTCACACCTGTATAGTGTTAATGTCAGGGCAGGAGCATGCAATGGCTTGTGTTATCTTATAAGGCATTGTCTTCTACAAGAATGCGGGCACACTGTCTTTCCCACAATTAACTGAACATCAATGTCTTGTGCTTTATTATAGATAGCTAGATAACTAGATAAACTATCAAACCTCAAGACTAAAATATGTAGACTTCAAAATAAACTGTCAAGTGTTTATATGCTGTATAAAATTTGTCAATAGCATCAACAGACAATTATAATGGACAGAATCACAAAATGGCCCTTAACATGATTTATGACAGAACATCTTGCGCATAACTCATCTGCACACATACAAAAGACAATCATCATCATACCCTTAATTCATGGATGCTTTACGCTACTCCTCCCAAACTACTCAATGCCCACAACCAAAAATTTGCAAGCAACATTATTTCACCTCTTACACAACCATAAGTGGCTGTGGTTCCTCAAACTCTTCATATTATACCACTGCACCTATTAATAATTCATGAATGCCTATCAATACCTATCAATCGTCTCAAATACAGTAGTAGTTGTTTGTTTTCCCTGGACTCCAATGGAAGGCAGGAGGGCGCACTGTCTTGAAAGACTGGAAGGATAGCCTACATGTATACCTACAATTCCCTCTCTATCATTCTTACTCTCATTATACCCATTATCACGGGTACTATGCTAGTACCCTTAATTCATGGATGCTTTACGCTACTCCTCCTAAACTACTCATTGCCCATAGCTAAAAATTTGCAAGCAACATTATTTCATGCAATACAACAACCATAAGTGGTTCTGCTTTCTCAAACTGTTCATATTAGGCCTATACCAGATTACCAGTGCACTTATTACTCATTTATGCACGCCTATCAATAGGCTATTCTCCAAAGGTGATGGTTGGTTGATGATTCTCCCTGGACTCCGAAGAGGGAGGGATGGGCCACTGTCGATCACTGGCCCCTGATATGCAAGGCTCATCATCTATCACTGTTGGAGTCGAGGCCAGGACATCCGAGACCAAGACCGAGACCGAGGCATGAGCATCCGAGACCGAGACCAAGACCGAGGCATTGCCCTCCGAGACCGAGACCGAGACCGAGGCATGAGCATCCGAGACCAAGACCGAGACCGAGGCCGGCTCGACAAAAAGACAGTTGACTGCCAAACTATTTTAGCTTGGTATATTATCGGCATTGACCTTACGATAAGGCTATAACAGTGCAATTAAAGATTCACTCAATGACTCAAGGAAAACTCTGAAATGAAGACAATAAGGGGGCAACCATTACATTTTTAATGAAGTGTCTCAGAGAGAATCAAATGATATGGGACAAGCTGTTCGGATGACCATCTCAGAATTTCACCAAAGTTTGCAAAGTCGAACAATAACTTCTTAAACCAAGAAAAATGTAAAAAAAATGTCATTGGTGCAAATATTTTTTTTACTGTGGCCATTCAAAGTTAAAAGGTTTTCAGCAAACTTTTGACCAAAATTTAAAGTTTTCGGTCGCAAAAACACCTCAAATTGACACTTTAATCAGCATGACTTAGGTTTGCTTGGCACATACGAAATTGGTTTTATATTATGCCTAATAATATTCTCAACATGCAGATTTTAAAAAAAATTGATTTCATCTAAATCCTGGCTTCTGGGTAAAATTGAAAATGCCCAATTTTTGCCTTTTTGTCATTTTCAAAAATAATGCCAAGTTCAAAAGTCAATATTTTCTATAGTGGACCTTATAACTCTATCATTTTCACTCACAGCTTGGGAAAACATCTGAAATTTGGTTACTAAGTGAAATTTCCGTGGGGAAATTGGTATTTTTTAAAATACAACTGGAGTAAATATCCTATTTTTCGTAATTTTTCTGATAAATTAGAGATAATATAGATGATATGTATTGTGCCTGCCCCCGCAATTAGTTCTCTTATGGAAGTTTTTTTCTCACTAAAATAATAGATTTTAGGGTCCTTTAAGGTGGCTCGATACTCATGAACTTTCTAAGATAGGATTTCTCAAAAATAGTTTTAAATGATCCAAAATATAGTTTATAGCAAGGATATATGTAAAAAATAGTGGTCGCAACCAGTCTTTTTTTCAAAATATTTGAGGTTATGTACAAGAAAGTCAGTCCACGCAAACCTGAAAAACTCAATTTTTTTCTTATCTTTCTTTCTGCCATTCAGTGGTCATGCATCCCATATTATGAAATGAAACATGAAATTAAAGAAGAAACTTCAATGGAACTGCTGATTGCAATTTCAAAGAGATATATTTAGTTTAAAGTACTTTCCAAGGGGCTCGGAATAAAAGTTTTGATTTTGACAATTTTAATTTTTTTTATAAACCATGGCGCTAAAAAAAATTGACGGGATAGGATTTCTCACTTTTTTGTCATTAACTTCCAAATATTGTTAGGAACAATAAATGCATAAGAGAAGGTTTGCTACCGCGATAGAAATTGAGATAAAAATTTATTTATATCTCAAAGTCAATTTTTAGAAATTAGACTTGCTTGCCGAATATTGCGTGTAAAAAGTTTCTATTCGGACCATAAAGCTGAATCTCTGGTATGTTATAGTGCTGTTCATAGCGCATCTAATGCTTCAAACCAGAAGTTTCTAACCCTAATAGAAGTGACGCAAATGACAAAGGAAGCGGCAGTCGCACGGAATTATAAAAAACCAAAAAAGCAGTCCACAGAGCTCAGCAGGCTGCTGTTGCTATGGTGACGCCGCCATTGCTGCACCATGAGTAGCGAGCCACCTTAACATGAATGTTAAAAAAAAAACATTTGACCTAGTTTTGGGGTCAAATAAGGTCAAATAACTCTAAATTTAGCTAAATTTCACGAAAATTCCGCAATTTTTCACACATTCGTGATATATCTTTTAATAGAAATTTGGAATTTATCAAGATATTTTTACATGTGATTATATAGGTCAATAGCATGAGCAAAATTTATTACAAAATTGTGGTTGGCGTGGAAACACAGCATCTATCAAGAAGGCAAAATGACAATTTTTCAATGTATAAAAATTTCTCGAACAGTATTGATATTTTAAGCTTTCTGGCCAAATGTCGTCAGGAATTTATGTCACAATGACCTCAGAACTACTTTATATTCATAAAATTTCAACTCTCTTTTGTATGAATTTTGAAGCAAGAGCATTTAACCTTGTTCTGAAGTCAAATTAGGTCAAGAAAACTCAAAATTTTGTGAAATTTCTCGCAATTTTTAAAATTTTTCATCGTTTTAAGAGATCTTTTCAAATGAAATATACAATTTATCATGATATTTATGTTTCTAGACTATAACTCTATAGCATGAGTAACATTTATCACATCTGTGGTTGCCATGGAAACCTAGAATCCACGAAGAAGGCAAAATATCAATTTTTTGAGGCCGAAAAATCTTGTCTAGCAGTATTGATATTTCAGGAATTTTAGCCAAATTTCAAGTGGACATTCTTCGACAATAACATCAGAATTACTACAAAACTCATCAACTTTCAAGTCTCAGAGGTATAAAGTTTTAAACAGGAGCATTTGGCCTTGTTTTATGGTCAAATGAGGTCAATAAATCTCTGAATTTAGTGAAATTCCTCAGAAATTTAGAAATTATTCAGCACTTTAAAGGATCTATTCCAATAGAAATTTACAATTTATCCAGATATTTTTGCTACTGAACTATAGCTCAATAGCAAAAGTAAAATTTATTTGGAAATTGTTGTTGCCTTGGAAACCCAGCATCCACGAGAAGACAAAATATACATTTTTTGTTATAGAAAATTTGGCTGAGCAGTATTGATATTTTAGGCTTTTTTTCCAAATGTCATCAGGATATCCTACCACAATGATATCAAAATTTACTACAAACTCAATTATTCCCACTATGCACTAGGGGGTGAAAGGTCAACAACCTCTCTAATTTTAAGGACACCCTAGATTTTATGCAATTTTTTTCCTTATTTGGATATTTTTACAAATACTTTATACATAAACGTGAAATCTTCCCGAAAATGCAGTATAGGCCAGAGGCATTGCAAAATATATTAAAGTATATTCATTTGACATACTTTTGGGGTCAAATGGGGGTTTCCCAAAGTTCACGGATTTACTCATTTTTTGAAAAAATTGGATTAACTTGTCAATACTTTCTTCCCAGACTGCACCTGATTCACTGAGAAGGGTATGCATGTATCATATGAATAACCCCCATGCCTCAAATATGACTTCAAATAATGGGTTGCCAGGGATACCATGAGGTCATAGCAAATGTGAAAACTCAATTTGGCCACATTACAAAATTGAGGTCACCATGGAAACACAACATTCACAAAGAAGGCAAAAAAGACAATTTTTCACTACAGAAATTTGCTGAATAACATTGATACTTTAGGATTTTTAGCCAAATTTTATCAGGAATTTCAGCCACAATAAATCAAAATTCCTGCAAACTCATCAAATATCAAGTTCATTTGGTATGAATGTTAAAAAAAAGAGCAAAATGACCTAGTTTTGGTTCAAATGAGGTCAAGAAATCTCTCAATTAAAATTGTGAAATTTCAGATTTTCAAGAGATCCCTTCAAATAGAAATTCAAAATTTATCAAGATTTGATTTTTTTCCTTGTAAACTATGGCTAAATAGCATGAGTAAAATTAGAAAACTATGGTTGCCGCGGAAAAATGCCAGCCATCTGGAAGGCAAAATATTGATTTTTCATGATAGATAAATCTTGCCGAACATGGCGAACAGTCTTGATATTTTAGGCTTTTTAGAATTCAACAGAATTACTTCCAAATTCATAAAAATTGTAATTCTCTTTTGTATTAATTTTAAAACAAGATCATTTGACGTTGTTTTGAGGTCAAATTATGACAAGAAATCTAAAAATTTAGTTTAATTTCTTGCAAATTTAAGGGATCTTCTCAAAAAGAAATTTACAATTTGTCAGGATATTTTGGTTTCTGAACGATAGCTCTATAGAGTACATAGAGCACAAATTAAAAAATTTGGGGTTGCCATGGAAATCAAGCATCCACAAAGAAGGCTCAAAGCCTATTTTTCGCTACAGAACGATCTTGCTTGACAGTATTAATATTTTAGGCTTTTAAGGCATCTATGTCATCAGGATTTTAGGCCACATTGACATCAGAATTACTAAAAAATCTAATTGCAAGTCTCTTCAGTATGAATTTGAAAAATTTTTTCCCCACTTTGAGGAACTTTTCAAACAGCCATTTATCAGGATGTTTTGATATCTAAATGATAGCTCTATCACATAAGTAAAATTTATTACAAAATAGTGGTTGCCATAGTGTACACAGGAAGGCAGAATGTCAATTTTTCACTAGAAATTGTTTGCCTAACAGTATTTCAACAAGCAATGTAGGCCCTTTAACAGCGACCCCACCTAGAGTTACAGCAATCGTCTTCAATAACCCAAAGTGGTTTTCCAATCTCCTAAAGAATTTTCTTGTAGAATATTAGCAAACAGATGATTATAAGTTTGAATATTAATTCATTCTTCAACTATCTCTCACCCTTTCAGGACAAAGTCAAAAACTCAGGAAAAACCAAAATTTTGTATATATATATACATTGAAAAAGCACATCCTGTGACAAAAGCCTAAAATATCAATACTGTCTGTGAAGAAATTCTTATAGAGAACAACAATTGAAATTTTGCCTTCTTTGTGTATGCTCTGCTGTGATGTAGTCAAGGCCAGGACATCTGAGGGGGAGACTCGAGGCATGACTCTCCAAGGCCGAGGCTACCAAAAAGGCCCAACACTGGCCCGGAGACTAAGGCAAGGTCAAGGATTTGGCAAACAGATGATAAAAAAATATGGCCCCAAGGCCTGCAACACTGATGATTTGTTTCCATGGCAACCACTATTGTGATGTCATTGTTTGTCAAGATTTTTCAATCATGAAAAACTATATTTTTGACTTCTACTTGGATGCCATGTTTCCATGGCAACCACAATTTTTTTAATAAATTTTACTCTAGCTACAGAGTTATAGTTTAGAAACCAAAATATCTCAATAAATTCTAAATTTCTATACAAAAAGATCTAGAAGTGTTAAAAAAACCTCAAAATTTGTGAAAAATTTCAATAAATTCTTAGAATCCTGACGTTATTTGACCTTAAAACAAGACCAAATAAATGCTATTGTTCTTTTTACAAATATCATGCTGAAGATACTAGACATTTGATGAGTTTGAAGTAATTTTGATATCATTTTAGTAGGATATCCTGATTGCCCTTGGCTAAAAAGCCTAAAATATCAATACTACAATGCTTGGCAAATTTGCTATAGCGAAAAATGTATATTTTGCCCTCTTCGTGGATGCTGGATTTCCATGGTAACAGCAATTTCCAAATAAATTTCACTTATGCTAATGAGCTATAGTTCAGAAGCAAAAATATCTTGATGAACTGTAAATTTCTATGAAAAAGATCCTTTAGAGTGGCGAATAATTGCAAAATTTCTGAGAAATTTCACTAAATTCAGAGATTTACTGACCTCTTTTGATCTTAAAACAAGGCCAAATGCTCCTGTTTAAAACTTTATACCTCAGAGACTTGAGAGTTGATGAGTTTTGTAGTAATTCTGATGTTATTGTCGAAGACTGTCCACTTGAAATTTGGCTAAAATTCCTAAAATATCGATACTGCTCGACAAGATTTTTCAGCCACAAAAAAATGATATTTTGCCTTCTTCGTGGATTCTACGTTTCCATGGCAACCACAGTTTTGTAATAAATGTTACTCGTGCTATAGAGCTATAGTCTAGAAACATAAATATCATGATAAATTGTATATTTCTCTTTGAAAAGATCTCTTAAAACAATGAAATATTGTAAAAATTGCGAGAAATTTCACAAAATTTCGAGTCTTCTTGACCTAATTTGACTTCAAAACAAAGTTAAACGCTCTTGCTTTAAAAAATCATACAAAGAGAGTTGACATTTGATGAATATAAAGTAGTTCTGATGTCATTTGATGAATATAAAGTAGTTCTGATGTCATTTGATGAATATAAAGTAGTTCTGATGTCATTGTGACATAAATTCCTGACAACATTTGGCCAGAAGCTTAAAATATCAAAACTGTTCGGCAAAATTTTCTACATTGAAAAATTGTCATTTTGCCTTCTTGATGGATACTGTGTTTCTGTGCCAACCACAATTTTGTAATAAATTTTGCTCATGCTATTGAGCTATAATTAACATGCAAAAATATCTTGATAAATTCCAAATTTCTATTAAAAGATATATCATGAAATTGTGAAAAATTGCGGAATTTTCGTGAAATTTTGCTAAATTTGGAGTTATTTGACCTTATTTGACCCCAAAACTAGGTCAAATGTTTTTTTTTTAACATTCATGTTAAAGGACCCTAAAATCTACTATTTTAGTGAGAAAAAAACTTCCATGAGAGAACTAATTGCGGGGGGCAGGCACAATACATATCATCTATATTATCTCTAATTTATCAGAAAAATTACGAAAAATAGGATATTTACTCCAGTTGTATTTTAAAAAATACCAATTTCCCCACGGAAATTTCACTTAGTAACCAAATTTCAGATGTTTTCCCAAGCTGTGAGTGAAAATGATAGAGTTATAAGGTCCACTATAGAAAATATTGACTTTTGAACTTGGCATTATTTTTGAAAATGACAAAAAGGCAAAAATTGGGCATTTTCAATTTTACCCCAGAAGCCAGGATTTAGATGAAATCAATTTTTTTAAATATCTGCATGTTAAGAACATTATTAGGCATAATATAAAACCAATTTTGTATGTGCCAAGCAAGTCTAAGTCACGGTTATGAAAGCCTCAATTTGGGGTGTTTTTGCTGCCGAAAACTTTAAATTTTGGCCAAAAGTTGGCTGAAAACCTTTAAACTTTGAATGGCCCCAGTAAAAAAAATATTTGCAGCAATGAAATTTTTTAAACATTTTTCATGGTTTAGGAAGTCAATGTGTGACTTTGCAAACTTTGGTGAAATTCTGAGATGGTCATCCGAACAGGACCGCCTGATATTCTCAGAGACACTTCATTAAAGAACAGGGCATGGAACTCATCTCACTGCAAAAAATACTGCAATTTTTTTTTTATGGAAACAGCGACAAATTAGATTTGTTTTGAGTGTCTGACAACCTCAATTATGTTTAATTATCTACTTCTACATCAAACATTTTAGACTGAGATAGCCATCGACCAAAAATTCATTTCAAGACTTTTGGGAAAGAATTAATTAACCTTTCACCACGACTGGAAAAAAATTGGTTAGTTTTTAAAAACATTCTTAGGCAGCTTATCACTTTCATTTCGAGCTTTATTATAACTGCTTTAAAAAATTCACTTTCTAGATACATGTAGATAGATCTATACTCTGCATTGCTTTGTTAAAATTTATTAGGCAGTGGCATATTTGTGTTATATCAAAGTTATTGAGAATATTTTTTGAGGCATCGATGAGACTCTGTCACAAATTTTGTCCCATTCCATTTTTGAGTTGTGTTTTAAGCCAGACACGCTGGTGTGTGAAGTTAATGATCAGGTACTAACGCATCTTGCATCACATGTAAACAAAATCTTCAAAACTTCAAATGGTCATAAATATGGTCGAAATTTACAAGAAATAATGTTCGACTCAATTAATGAAGGAAAATAAAAAATATTCAAATACTGTTGGTCAATTATAATTTCATATCTATCACAAAAAATGGCATCGCTTATAACTTGGCACTCGGCATAAAATAGGACTAGATATAAACAGTCTTAAAAGACTAGCAGAAAATGATTCTTTCAGATTCTTATCTATAGGATAATAGGTTCCTCATATTAAATAAACTGACAGATAATTATAGTTAGCCGACAGGGAAATTTTGTTTGACTGTTCCAGCAAAATTGTACTTTATTAATTTCGCTGGCCTCGGACGTGCCTCGGACAAATATCCGAGGCCAGAAGGTCGAGACGGTGTCCAAGGCCAAGGATTAGTCATCCGAGACCGAGACAGAGGCCGAGGCCATCAAAAGTGGCCCCGAGGCCGGCCTCGAGGACGAGGCCGGCCTCGAGGACTCCAACACTGTCATCTATATTGTTTTCAATCACCATTTTCACGGGTACTATGCTAGTGGTATCCAATGAATGCAATGAAATCCCAAAACAGCGCAAAAAATACTCTCAATCCTACTATAAATTCATGGAGCCCTTCGTCTTAACCAGCCAAAGTATGGGGTGCCCTTCCATAAAAACTTGCATGCAACCTTTTCTCACCCACAAGAAGGACATAGGCTGGGTTTTATGTTCAAAATTAATATTTAATATTTTGCCCCTCTTCCACCCCGATTACACGGGTATTATGCTAGTTAGATAAATGTGTACAGTGTATGACCTTGGGAAACAGACTGCTTGTTTCAAGGTATGACTCTCGGACCAGCCATCATAAAATTGCTTCTGTTATAGGTTATTGCTGATCACTGGCTGAAGTCTGAGACAAAGAGAAATGTCTTGGCAATTCAGAGTAAATAAGGAATTAAGGATCTGAGAGCATACATCATGTTTCCCAGAGGCTTCATCTCATTTACAGTCTCTTATATGCATGCCAAGAATGGATTGGCCACGATCTCATTGTTGACTCAGATTGCAGTCTCATATGATGAAATTTTTGATGTGCAGCTCGATGGGATGACATCCTTCCACTTTTTGCAAGCAACCTCTCTGCAATATATCGGCAAGGGTAGATGATAGGGCTTACATCCTGTATTTTGTTGCTCTGATTAGATATAACAGGACTGGCAGGGACCATGGTAAGGGCAAGATACACTTGTGACACAGGATGAAACATCTGTCTGAGTTGACCGGACCAGAAATTGAACCTGGGACCCAGGTGTTTGCAGCCCAACACCCTTCTACTTAGTTCCAATGCAGACTAAATAAAGATGATGTGAGATAAAACCCAGCCCAAGGGAGACCATTGTACCCTTCCTGACTTTCAGGAAAGTAAAGGAGATTACCCATGGCATCATTTCAAAGCTAGCAAGCTTTGTTAAAGCATTTTGCTTCTTTTGCCTCCAGTGTCTGCTGGGGGGAGGGTTGGTCTAGTGGTAGCGTGCTGGACTGCCAATCGCTAGGTCCAGGGTTCTATTTCTGCTCTTGCCAGGTCACCTGGGCCTATGTTGGACGGCTGTTTCAATCATCCTTCACCTCATTGCTGTGTCCTCCTCCTGTCCTAATTAGCCTACCAAGTGCATAAATAAAGGATGTAAAGCCCCAATCATCCATCCTCCAGCGTCTGCTAACCTTGGCTTTTGCAAAATTTAAGTCCAGAAGCATTGGCTTGATTATTGAGGATGTGTGTTCAGTTTACTTTTTATTTTGGGGTCGTATAGCAAGAGGAACATTCTCCTTTATCTACTCGGATCAATATTATTCCCCTGCAAGCAGCAACATCGTGGTTATTCAATATTCATACCTTTACCTGACATCATAATGATTTGCATTATGAAGTAGCATTGCTGAGAATCAGGAATTTCTCGGACGCCATGAAATCTAGTTTTCCGCGCATATCATTCTATAAACATGCACATGACAATAGTTTTTACCATTTTGTATGTTGTTCAGAATATTTACCTTTTCCACATCTGGAAATATTCATTTATACCTACTGGAAACATAAGTTCTGTACATGTGTCGTGGTGAAACCTTCACCGATTTCCAGTTGGTGTATTAGCCTTAAAGGCATTTTTGTGTATGTATATTCTTATCTTCAAGAAGAGAAATAGAATCACAAATTAACCTTGACTGAAGCAAATGGATCGAGATACTTTATGACTATCACACAATAATATCAATGTGTAGCAACTGTAGACACACCAGATAGGGAGAACTGGATGGTAGATCAGTGACAGCTTGCAAAAATATTTTTGCAAACATGATACTGAGATGATCGGATGAATATCAAAGAGAGAAATCATCTGAACATGAAACTGAGAAGTTTCTGCATTCAGCAAATCCTGGAAATGGCTTGACTATCAAAGCTGTTGTATTTAGATAGTCTCTGCTTCAGCTCATCTTTCCCTCTCATATTTCATAACAGATCTATGAAGAGGATTTATAACCCTTGGAATCTGATAGCTGATGATGGATATGTTGAATAAATCTGCATTGAATTGGCTGATTCAATTTGAGATTTTATTTACACAATGAAGATACATAAAGATGCGGTGTGGTATAGAGGTGGTCCATCATTATGGTGGTAAAATCTGATTGGACATTGGACAATGGACATGGTACGATTCTACTGTTTTACCATAGTTTGACTGGAGAGGAATTTCGTTCCTATATATATATATCCTTTTAGCTTTTACTCTGCTGTTCAGTACATGAGATCTATAATTGTGGTCTTAAAAAACCTTCTTCATTGAAGCAAAGGAAAAAATTAGAAGAAATTTTCCACTTACAATGATGTTTTCTCTGAGAGACATATGGAGCTTCAGTGGTGTTGGAACATGGAAAGCCTCTTGTCAGCATTCCTCTGCATTTAACCTGCCACCTGTAATACAAAGTATGTGTAACAGCAGATACATGAATATATGTGGAACGTGATTGTACATTCCTGTATATCAATCTTAGAATAGAATATATACAACACATGGATTGTTTGATTTATACTGCATGGTGAAAATGAGGAATGAGGGAGAATTCGAAATATTCGCTACAAAGGACATGAAAATTAAGTCCCCAGCTGCGAGGTTCACATTTCTCTGTTTCACCATATTATATCCACTTCCTTCCCTGCTCCCATAAGTGCAACATGACCTCCCTCCTTCTATAGTCTGATCTATTATGCTTTAATACGGTCAGCACAGCCTGGGGTCAGGCTAATTTGATCATGCTAAACTCACAGAGACTTACTGGGTTTTCGTTGATTGAACGGTGTGGTCCTGAGGCTTGTTTTATCAATGGCCACTCAGTGCATGATGCGGCTACCATCAGTGGAAGAGTTGCTGAAGAAATCCGCATCCCCTCTCTGCCCCCTCTGCTCCAGTCTGCTGGTGTCTTGGTATTGGGAATAAAATGGTGCTTAAAAAGTGTGTTGTATAAAACAGATTCTCCTCCTGGTTGTGTAAGTTACACCTGTATAGTGTTATTGTCAAACTAGCAGTGTGCAATGACTAATGTCATCTTGCATCTATCATTTTCTAGAAATAGGAACTTCTAAAAGAAGTGTGCATTTCCTGAAATAACCATGCAAATTACAGTATTTGATGCAAATTTTTTGTATGTCTACCTGACTATTATAGACAATTTTTTAAAATTTACTTGAAGGTACATGTCACAAGATTTTTCTAGCATATTTTACCTACCCATGATGGTCCACTGATGGGATATTAAAAAGACATACTACCTGAATTTTATTGATACAACCAGACAGACTTCAATAGTTGTGGTTGCTGCAGATACACAGATGACATCATCAGTTTTGCTTCCTGGAATATTGGCTATTTGATTGTGTGCTGATCAGATGAACGAACAAACATTACAGAGAGAATCATTTGAACATGAAAAAGACATTTGGCAACTTTTAAAAACAGCAAATCTGGGGGAGTAGCTTTTATTTACTGTCAATACTGTTGTGCCATGAAACTCTTGATGGCCTCAGTTTCACACATCCTGACATAATATTTCATTCTTTATGGATGCAAAGCACTCTATACTGTGATTACTGATGATAGATATATGAATAAATCTGCATGGAATAGGGTAATTAAATCAGTGATCATAAGCAATGTAGGAATTAAGAAGTTGTGTTTCTATAAAATAGAAGTGGTGCAAGCGCCATTATCGATTCAGTGCTGTAGTAATGGCATTACATAACAAATGAAGTTTGAGCTGAGTATTTTTATATACGTAGCTTCTATTGAATCTCTGGGCAGTATATTAAAAAAAATATATGACAAACGTGTAAGGCTGGACATCTATTCAGTATTCATCATGTTAAATTGGTGAATTCAGACAAAATAGAAACACAAAACCCGGCCAACTTCCCATATCCTTCTTTGTAACACATGTATCAACCACAAAAAATTGGCAGCTCTCAGTTGTGCATGTTAAATGCATCATGTTTCTGAGGAGACGTGGCTTCCTGCATGTGTCTCTGCGTTACAAGGTTCCATTAATTTATTATGCAATACCAAAGCAGTGAAAAACCATAATGTCTGGCCGACGACAGGTTTTGGCTTTTTTTTTGTAACACCCTTCTCTAAAACACAATTTCATTGTTAGATCCCTGGTTTTCTGTCAAATCTGGTAAAGGAAATATTTTGAAATGCTCTCAGCCTCACTCCAAAAAATAAATTCTTCTAAAGTTGTGATTTTTAAAAACTATACAGAAAATGTCTGATGTCTGTTTTCACAAATTGCTATGTTTTGTCTCTTTTGTGAGACAATGTTTTCCTTATATATCATCATTTGATTGATGATATTATTGCTTTTTGAAGCTTGTTGTGAATTGGCTTCTGAGATATAATATTATTTGGTTTCCTCAATCTGCACTATATATCATACTGCCGCTGTTTGTGTTTCTCTATGTTCAATATTTTTCTTCACTCAGCTGAATTCATATTGTACATTGTAGACACATCCAGATCCAGGTTATGCATACCTCCCTGAATGATATCTAAATGCTTTTTTGATGTTACTTCACCTTCGTAATGTGGTCTGAAATAAATCTGATAATACAGGGCTGTATGGCATCCTTGCGTTGTCTCATCTCCGCTTATCATGCATGGAAAATATTTTGTGCAATTCAGCACTTTTGTGATATTGCATACCTTGCCAATGGTGTAACAAGTTTCACATATATCTCAGTTTCATCATATTATCACCCACACTTTCTCGTGTTCCCAGAATGCAACATGATCGTCCATCCTTCCGGCCTGTTCTATTAAGCTTTAATACACTTAGCACAGCCTGGGGTCAGGCTAATTTGATACTGTTGGACTCACAGAGACTCACTTTGGTTATAGCAGAACGGATAGTGCTCCTGACTCCTAAGGCTTATTTTACAATGAATGGCTACTCTGTGCATGATCAGCACATACAAAGTACTGCCAAATAGTCATCGGTGAAGTGCCTGAAGAATCTGCATCCCTCCAAACTCTTAGCAGTTATCGGTGTCTGGAAAATTGCCAGACTCATCAGTAACGCATCTGTTCTCAGGGAAGGTGTTGCTTTGTGTTTTTCAGAAGGTGCTTAAGTTGAGCCTCGCACGAAACAGGTGTGTCATCAGGTTACCTAAGTCATGCCTGGTCAATGTCAGGCTCTCAGCATTGATTGAGGTAAACCAGTGTTTTGCATTCATCAGGTTTCAAGGCAGTACATTGCTTATTATAAGGCATGCCGCATGATGATTTTGAATATATGACGCATTCCATACATTACGCAAATAGTATGCAGGCAGTAATTAAGTATGGCCATGGGACTTGCTTCTGTTATGGGTTATTGCTGATATTTGGCTGAAGTCTGAGACAAAGAGAAATGTCTTGGCAATTCAGAGTAATAACATTTATAAGGAATTAAGGATCTGAGAGCATACATCATGTTTCCCAGAGGCTTCATCTCATTTACAGTCTCTTATATGATGCTAAGAATGGATTTGCCACGATCTCATTGTTGACTCAGATTGCAGTCTCACATGATGAAGTTTTTGTTGTGCAGCTCGATGGGATGACATCCTTCCCCTTTTTGCAATCAACCTCTCCACAATATATCGGCAAGGGCGGCAAGGGTAGGTGATAGGGCTTACATCCTGTATTGTTGCACTGATTAGATATATATAACAGGACTGGCAGGGACCATGGTAAGGGCATGATTGCACTTGTGGCACTGGATGAAACATCTGTCTGAGTTGACCGGACCAGAAAATGAACCTCCAAGGTATTTGCAGCCTAACACCCTTCTACTGAGTTCCCATGCAGACTTAATAAAGATGATGTGACATAAATCCCAGGAAAATGAAGGAGATTACCCATTGCATCATTTCAAATAGTCATTAAAGGAAGCTAGTAGTGATGCAGACTGGACCGCTTTGTACCGGTACGGTCCAGTACCACCACCTCTTATTACCTGACCGCCCGAGTTCCAAAAAACCGGTCCCGAGGTTGTCTGTACCGGTACATACCGGTACAGGAAAAAGTTTTTAAAAAAACCTAAAAAAAGAAATTAATTTTTCACACCTTCTTTTATCGAACTTTTCTGGATTTTTGGGAAAAATCGTACATAAATCGAAAAAAGGGTATGTACCGGTTTACAGACCACCTCTCCCCTGGACCGGACCACCTCACCTCTGGACTGGGCAGTTCTGGACCTGTGGGGGGTGATCCAGTCCAGTCTGCATCACTAGAAGCTAGCAAGCTTTGTTAGAGCATTTTGCTTCTTTTGCCTCCAGCGTCTGCTAACCTTGGCTTTTGGAAAATTTAAGACAAGAAGCCTTGGTTGATAATTATTGAGGATGTGTGTTAAGTTTTCTTTTTATTTTGGAGTCGTATAGCAAGAGGAACATTCTCCTTTATCCACTCTGATCAATATTATTCCCCTGCAAGCAGCAACATCATGGTTATTCAATACTCATACCTTTACCTGACATCATAATGATTTGCATTATGAAGTAGCATTGCTGAGAATTAGGAGTTTCTCGGAAGCCAGGAAATCTAGTTTTCCGCGCACAATGCCGCACATATCATCTATAAACATGCACATGACAATATTTTTTACCATTTTGAATGTTGTTTAGAATATTTACCTTTTTCCACGTCTGGAAATGTTCACTTAAATACCAACTGGAAACATAAGTTCTGTACATGTGTTGTGGTATGAACCTTCACCGATTTCCAGTTGGTGTATTAGCCTTAAAGGCATTTTTGTGTATGTATATTCTTATCATCAAGAAGAGAAATAGAATCACAAATTAACCTTGACTGAAGCAAATGGATCGAAATACTTTGTGACTATTACACAATAATATCAAATGTGTAGCAACTGTAGACACAGCAGATAGGGAGAACTGGATGGCAGATCGGTGACAGCTTGCAGAAATATTTTTGCAAACATGATACTGAGATGATCGGATTAATATCAAAGAGAGAATTCATCTGAACATGTAACTGAGAAGTTTCTGCATTCAGCAAATCCTGAAAATGGCTTGACTATCAAAGCTGTTGTATTTTGATAGTCTCTGCTTCAGCTCATCTTTCCCTCTCTCTCATGTTTCATAACAGATCTATGAAGAGGATTTATAACCCTTGCAATCTGAAAGCTGTTGATGGATTTGTTGAATAAACCTGCATTGAATTGGCTGATTAAATTTTACTAGATTATATTTCCACAATGGAGATACATAAAGATATCGTGTGGTATAGAAGTGGTATTTCATTATGGTGGTAAAATCTGATTGGGCCATGTACATGGTATGATTCTACTGTTTGGCAGAGTTAGACAGGAGGAATTTTGTTCCTGTATCCTTTCAGCTTTTGCTCTACTGTTCAGTATGTGAGATCTATAATTTGCAGTCTTAAAAAACCTTCTTCATTGAAACAATGGAAAAAATTCGAAGAAATTTTCGATTTACAATGATATTTTTCTCTGGGAGACCTGGAGCTTAGGTGGTGCTGGAACATGGAAAGCCTCTTGTCAGCATTAATGTGTAACAGCAGATACATGAATATATGTGGAACGTGATTGTACATTCTTGTATATTAATCTCAGAATAGAATATGTACAACATGGATTCTTGGATTTATACTGCACTCTAAAAAATGTCGGGACAAAATCGGTTTTTTAGATTCAAAATGGTTTTTTGAAAAACCGAATTTCAAGCAAAAGACCAACATGGATTTTTTTAAAATCCAACATGGATTTTTTTTTAAATCCATGTTGGTTTTGCATTGAAATTTGGTTTTTCAAAAAAACATTTTGAATCTAAAAAACCAATTTTGTCTGAAATTTTTCAGAGTGAAAATGAGGAATGAGGAAGAATTTGAAATATTCGCCAAAAAGGGCATGAAAATTAAGTTATTTCCCGAGTCCCCAGCTGCGGGGTTCACAATTCTCTGTTTCACCATATCATGTCCACTTTCTTCCCTTCTCCCATAAGTGCAACATGGCCTCCCTCCTTCTGGTCTGATCTATTATGCTTTAATACTGTCAGCGCAGCCTGGTGTCAGGCTAATTTGATCTAGCTAAACTCACAGAGACTTACTGGGTTTTCATTGATACGGTGTGGTCCTGAGGCAGCGAGGCTTGTTTTATCAATGGCCACTCTGTGCATGATGAGGCTACCATCAATGGAAGAGTTGCTGAAGAAATCTGCATCCCCTCTCTGCTGCAGTTTGTTGGTGTCTGGGTATTGCCAGGCTCATCAGTGTTGTTAGGAAAAAGATGGTGCTTAAACAGTGTGTTGTATAAAACAGATTCTCCTCCTGGTTGCGTAAGTCACACCTGTATAGTGTTAATGTCGTACTAAAAGTGTGTAATGGCTTATGTCATCTTGTATAGCATTTTTTGGAAATAGGAGCTTCTAAAAGAACTGTGCATTTCCCAAAATAAGCATGCAAATTACAGTATTTGATGTAAAGTTTTTGTATGTCTACCTGAATATTACAGACAATTTTTAAAAATTAACTTGAAGGGTCACAAGTTTTTTTCTCGCATATTTGACCCTCCCATGATGGTCCATTGATCGGATATTAAAAAGACACACTACCTGAATTTAGTTTGACTGATGCAACCAGACAGACTTCAATAGCTGTGGTTGCTACAGATACAGGTGATGCCCTCAGTTTTACTTGCTGGAATATTAGCCATTTGATTGTGTCCGGATCAGATGTATGTTACCGACAGAAAATCATTTGAGCATGAAACAGACATTTTGCAACTTTTCAAAAACAGCAAATCTGAGGGAATCGCTTTTATTTATTGTCAATACTATTGTGCCATGAAACTCTTGATGGCCTCAGTTTCACACATCCTGATATAATATTTCATTCATTATGGATGCAAAGCACTCTATACGGTGATTACTGATGATGGATATATGAATAAACCTGCATGGAGTAGGCCGATTAAATCAGTGATCATAAGTAATGTAGGAATAAAGAAGTTGTTGTGTCTATAACGTAGAAGCGGTGTAAGCGCCGTCATCGATTCAGTGTTGTAATGGCATTACATAACAAATGAGGTTTGAGCCAAGTATTTTTATATACGTAGCTTCTATTGAATTTGTGGGCAGTATATTAAAAAAAAATATGACAAACGTGAAAGACTGAACATCTAATCAGTATTCATCATGTTAAATTTAGACAAAATAGAAACAGAAAACTCAGCCAACTTCCCATATCCTTCTTTGTAATACATGTATCAGCTACAAAAAATTGGCAGCTCTCAGTTGTGCATGTTAAATGCATCATGTTTCTGAGGAGACGTGGCTTCCTGCATGTGTCTCTGTGTTACAAGGTTCCATTCATTTGTTACGCAATACCAGAGCAGTGAACAACCATTGTGTCTGGCTTTTTTTGTAACATCCTTTTCTAAACACAATTTCAAAGTTAGGTCCCTGGTTTTCTGTCGAATCTGGTACCTGGAGGAAACATTTTGAAATGCCCACAGCCTCATTCCAAAAATACCCCCTTCTTTGTGATTTTGAAAAACTATACAGAGAATGTCTGATGTCTGTTGTCACAAGCTTCTGTGTTTTGCCTCTTTTGTGAGAATGTTTTCCTTCCATATCATCATTTCATTGATAACGTTATTGCTTTTTGAAGTTTGTTGTGAATTGGCTTCTGAGATATATACCTAAACCCTACTGGTCTCTGAAATATATATTTGTGGTTTCCTCAATCAACGCTATATATCATACTACTGCTGTTTGTATTTCTCTGTGTTCAATGTTTTTCGTCACTCAACTGAATTCCTATTGTACATTGTAGACACATCCAGATCCAGTTTATGCATACTTCCCTGAAAGAATATAAATGCTTTTTGAATGTTTCTTCATTTTCGTAATGGGTCTGAAATATATCTGATAATACTACACAGGGCTGTATGGCATCCTTGCGGTACTTCATCTCCGCTGATAAAATATTTTGTGCAATTCAGCACTTTTGTTATATTGCATTATTAATTTGCATACCTTGCCCATGGTGTTACCAGTTTCACATATATCTCAGTTTCATCATATTATCACCCACACTTTCCCATGTTCCCAGAGAGCAACATGAACGTCCATCCTTCCGGGCTGTTCTATTAAGCTTTAATACACTTAGCACAGCCTGGGGTAGGCTAATTTGATACTGTTGGACTTACAGAGACTCACTTTGGTTATAGCAGAATGGACGGTGCTCCTGACTCCTGAGGCTCATTTTACAATGGCCACTCAGTGCATGATTAGCACATATATAGACTGCTACATAGTCATCAGTGCCTGAAGAACCTGGATCTCTCCAAACTCTTAGAAGTTATCGGTGTCTGGAAAATTGCCAGACTCATCAGTAATGCATCTGTTCTCAGGGAAGGTGCTGCTTTGTGTTTTTCAGTAGGTGCTTAAGTTGAGCCTTGCACGAAACAGGTGTGCCATCAGGTTACTTAAGTCATGCCTGGTCAATGTCAGGCTCTCAGCATTGATTGAGGTAAACCAGTGTTTTGTATTCATCAGGTTTCAAGGCAGTACATTGCTTATTATAAGGTGTGCCATGTGAAGATCTTGAATAATTACATGATGCATTCCATACATTAAGCAAACACTATGGAGGTAACAATTAAGGATGGCCATGGGTATCTGAAAAACATGGTTTTTCCATGGTCTTTCCACATAGTTTTTCCATGGTTTTTCCACACGGTTTTTCCATGGTCTTTCCACATGGTTTTTTCATGGTCTTTCCATCATCTTCCAGTGCTCTTTCCAGTATGTTAGGTACACAATGTCACCAGATACCAAATGACAATATTGTAAGATAGATTCACAAAGATGCACAAATACTGACACTGTCTTCTGCCGCTGAGCTCCTCAGTACAACCGGCATTGTCGAGTATGCATTGGGCTGTGTTACTTGTCTATACATTATGCTGGGTCATTGGCATGAACATAAACCAGTAAGAGGTTCAAAGGCATATCTTCCAATAATGGTTGCTCTTGTCTCGCCCCCCCCTCACATTCTCCTCTGATGCGGACAATGAATTGGCCTGATCTCATTATTGACTGTGATTGTAGACCAATATGATGGCATTTTGACCAGAATGATGACTGGTATAAATGTCCTTCTGGAAATAAGCCCCTTCCTCTCTCAGTATGTATTGATTGCACTTTCTGAACCCTCATTATGTTTCCTTTTAATGTAGTTTTCCTGAAGGCCTAAAGAGATATGGAGGTTCACAACCTACAAGAAAACTTAACAGTCATGATCTGTCAATAAAATGTGGATCTCATTTTGTACAGGGTACAGCGCCCATATTTGTTTACTATTGAACTAAATGTATAGATAACAAAATAGATGGAGCCTATTGCCAGTATTGGTTTAGAAGTTGAAGCACAAGTCCAAATGTACAAATGTAAATAATTCATATTCAAGGATTTTCAATGAAATTATTTATGACAACATGGATGGCAAGCCAACTGCAAGGGGATACTTAATACTTATAACCCTTAAAGTAAAACCCTGAGTAGCCTAAAGCTCCAGTTAGATCATATTTGTTAGAAGGGAAACATAAATCAATATTTTGTCCATCACTCACAGAAGACACACATTCCTATGGTAAGTTCTACCTGTGGATGTCACTCTGAGTACACAGAGTGGTTCTACAGGAAGAAAAAGGGCACACAACAACGACATGTATCGGCTAACAGCACCTGCCACTCAATCAAACTGGACAGGAGGCGTTGTGTATCAATTGAAAGATTTAAAAGAACTGGATCAATTTGGATCTCAGTGGGTTGCAGCAGTGGGGTTTCTTGACCTTCTACATCAAACAGAGATGCCAGAGATACCAAAGAGATAGGCCTACTGGAGAGAGACCAAGTACACCAAAGAGGTAATTGTGGGAAATAGCCAGGTGCCCATTTCCTGCTGGAGTAGTAAGAAAGGCTCAGAAAGTTGAGTGCACCTGCTCAGACAGATGGCATAAAAAAGACCACCTCTGGAAGTTAAAGTAAGACTCCACGTGAAAACATCCATTACAGTCTTACAAAAAGACTAACTCAAGGAAAAAAAAACACATGAATTAAAAACTTGAATTTTGTCTCCGAGTGTAATTACATATAATAATGGTTTTTTCTTCTTCTCCTGTTGAGAATGTTATTGATTTCTGTTCGGATAAAGAAATTGATAAGAAATGTGAAATAAAAAGGAATTGTCACTTAAACAAAGTACTACCTCGCCAGGAGACCATGGAGTGCAGCCATTAGCTGTGGTGTCACTACGGGTTGATAAGAACTAGTTTCACGAAGTCTTGTTAGATGTGTGGGAGTAGATATTTAACCAAAACATAATATTATGAAGTGATGAAAAAAGTTACACATTAGGGAAACGGATATTCTCTTAAAAATACCAGAAGGTTTTCATTCAGGAGGTGGCAAAACAAAAAACTTTTCAAGACTACTGCAGCAAAGGAAGAAATGAAAGCTTTGTTAGATGTCATGTTTGTTGACAAAGCTTATTAATACCAGGAAATATATAAGTTATTACCATGAAAATAATTAATTAATTATTGATAACTCTGGAGGCCAGTGTATTGGAATGCACAAACAAAGATTGACCCAAAAGTTTAACGCAGTCAGTATATCCAATATTTAATGCCTCATATGAGATACATGTTCACAGATACATTTATTTTGTATCAAGTTATACAGACATGTAATAAATCACATGATGTGTGAAAATAAGGCATCTGCACCTGGGTTGGCAAGTCCAAAAGCCAATAGTACATAATTCTACCTGTAGCATCAGGTTCTGTATTCCTGAGCAAATACAAGTTAAGTTGCTGCCATATCCACATCAAAGGGGCCTTTCCAATCCTGCAGGTATAGGGACATACCGCCACTTTTACCACCCTAATATCAATAAGGATTATCAGAACAAATGCTCTCTGTGTCTTAACTGAGTGTTTACGAAAAAAGTGACCATAAAATCCCCATCAAGCAAAACCAAATGATTTGGAATCACAAGATTGAATTATTCATGGTTTCAACAAGTGCTGTGTAATCAGTTTTTAAAATGATCCAATAATCCTGATGAAGGATAAAAGAAAATGCCAAGGTTGAAGGAATTTGGGATTGCTATTAATTAAATGTGATTTCACCTCAGTTTTATTCAGCCTGTTCTTCATTGCTGGTGATGTTGCTGATTTTTTAAAACTCAACTCTTTCTTGTGATTTTCAAAAACTACAGAAAATGTCTGATGTCTGTGGTCAACAAGATGCTGGGTCTTTTGTGAGACAATGTCTTCCTGCCGTATTGATGACATTATTGCATTTTGAAGCTTATTGTAAATTGGATATGTATCTAAAACTGGTCTCTAAAATTACATGTATGTGGTTACCACAATTAGCACTGTAATCTTCTGCGCTGCATTATATAGAGTTTGCTTGGACTCACAAAAACTTACATCAGTTATAGCAAAATGGACAGTGATACCCAGGCCCATTTTCCAATGGCCACTCTGTGCATGATAAGCACACCAACTGCCTCAAGAATCTGCATCCCTCCAAGCTCTTAGCAGACACAGCTATCGGTGTCTGCAAAATTGCCAGACTCATCAGTAACTCATTTGTTCTCAGGGAAGGTGCTGCTTTATTTCATTAAGTAGGTGCTTAAGTTGAGTCTTGAATGAAACAGGTTTGTTGTTGGGTTACCTAAGTCATGCCTGGTCAATGTCAGGCTCTCAGCATTGAATGTGGTAAACCTGTGCTTTGAATTCATCAGATTTCCAGGTTGGAAATTGTTTATTATCTGTATCTAAGGCATGCCATGTGATGTTTCAGAATATGGTGCATTCCACACTTTAAGCAAATAGTGTATAGATCTATAGGTAACAATTTAGCCTCAATTGTTGAGGATGACCATAGGTATCTTGAAAAAGAAGAAGGTTTTTCCATGGTCTCCCTATGGTCTTTTCAGTCTGATAGGAACACAATGTCACCAGACACCAAATGACAATATTGTCAGACAGATTCACCACGATGTACAAATACTGACGCTATGCTTTAGGTTATGTTGCTTGTCTATATAAATATGTTGTGCTGGGTCATAGGCATGTGCATTTGGGTCAGAGACTTGAAAGAGGATCTAAAGGCATCTCTTCAAATAATTGTTTCTCTGGAGTCTCATTCCATAGATGTCATCTCCCAGATGCTGTCATTGATGTTATCTCCTCTGATGCTGATATTAGGTTGGCAGCATTCTTCATTATTGTCTGTAGTCGTAGTCCATTATGATGACGTTTGGACCACGGTGTTCCCTGTCTGTGATAGATCTTCCACAAGAAGGACCTCAGTGTGGTTGGATAGTGCTTTCTAAAACTCGAGCTGGTCTGTTCTGATCTTAATCTACCTTTCCTTAGCCTAATGATATTTTGGGTCTTCGCAAGCACAAAAAGGCATAGCACAAATGATTTTCGTAGTATTTTGTACACAAGCTACATTAAGTGATAGCCAATTTATAGCCAATTTAGCTTGTCCTGAATGTCAGGCAATGAGAGAAAATGTATATTTAAATTCACATTCAACCATGATAAATAAATACAATATGGGTTTAGTGGTTATGATATATCAAGCCAAGGTCAATATAGATTATGTACCCCACTAAAACCATGAATAAACCTCAAGAGTCCAGACTCCAGTTAGATATTTGTTAAAAGGACACATGAATCAATATTTTCTCCATCACTCACAGAAGACAGACAGTTCTATGGTGTGATCTACCAGTGGATGTTACCCTCAATATACTGAGTAGTTCTACTGGCAGACACATTTTGTCCAGAAATGAAAACACACCAACAACATACAGGGTTTTATTAGCCCCTGCCACTAAATCAAAGTGGACAGGAGGCATTGTGTATCAAATGAAAGATTTAAAAGAACTGGATCAATTTGGATCTTTAAGAGTTGCAGCAGGAGGGATGTTGGACCCAACTCTGCATCTTCTACATCAAACAGAGATGCCAGAGATACCAAAGAGATACTAAAGAGATGGGCCTACTGGATAGAGACCAAATACACTAAAGAGGAAATAGTGGGAAATAGGCAGGTGCCCATTTCCTGCTGGAGAAGTAAGAAAGGCTCCGAAAGTTGAGTGCACCTGCTCAGACAGAATCTGGTGTCAAAACAGACCACCTCTGGAAGATTAAGTTAGACTCAATGTGAGAACATCCATTGCAGTCTTAAAAAAAGACTAACTCAAGGAAAAAAAAATAGACAAATTAAAAACTTGAACTTTGTCTCTTATGTACTAAGTTTACTTATAACATGTAATTAAGGTTTTTGCTTCTTCTCCTTTTGAGAATGTTATCGATTTCTGTTGGGATTTAGCTACGAATAAGAAATTGTGAAATAAAAATGAATTGGCACTTAAATATAGTACTTCCTCACCAGGAGACCTTGGAGTGCAGCCATTTAATAGCTGTGACGTCATTATTGGTTGATAACAATTTGTCTCACAAAATCACATTAAATCTGTGGGAGTAGATTTCTTACCAAAACATAATATTGTGAAGGTGGGGAAATTAGTTGTACATCTGAGGCATCATCTTATACACACTAATATAGTAGAACTAAGAAGCTCCTGGAAGAGCTTCATATAAAAGTATGCAACAATGCCAATAGCTCCTTTTCAGCCGATCAGAGAGTAATCTCAACTTCTTAATATTAAGCAATGGTAGATCCCCAAGAGGTTCACTCTGAATGGCTATGAATTAGTAAAAAAAAAAAAAAGAGAAAGAAGACTATTCTTAGTATTAGCAAATACGGGGAGGTTTTCAGAGGTTATGAAACAACAAACGACAAGACAAGTGCAGGGAGAAATGAAAGCTTTGTGTCATCTATACGACTACCTGTTAGATGTCATTTTTGCTGACTGAGGTTCAGACCAGCAAAGGCATAAGTTATGACTGTAATAAATATTAATCAGGACATAGGCCTATGTGTTGGAATGCACAAACAAAGATCGACCAAAATGCAACAGATGCAATCATTGTATCAAATTTTTTATGCCTTGTATTATGATATACATGTTTATAGATATATATTTTGTTGTAATGTTCTAAGGTGTATGTATATAATTCTAAATTATATGGATGTGTGAAAAAGAAGGCACCTGCACCTGGGATCTGGGTTGGCAAGACCAACAGCCAGTGGTAATTCTACCTGTTGAGTCAGGTTCTGCATTCCTGAGCAAACACAAGTGAAGTTGCTGCCAGATATCCACATCAAAGGGACCTTTCCCATCCTACAGATATAGGTGACATACTGCCACAGTTACCACCTTAATTTCTGCAAGCATTACCAGAACAAATGCTATCTGTGTCTTAACGTGCTTCACTGAGTGTTCATGAAAGAAGCGATCATAAAATTCCCATCAAGCAAAACCAAATGATTTGAAATCACAAGTTTGAATTATTCATGATTTCGACAAGTGCTGTGTAATCAGTTTTTAAAATGATCCAATAATCCTGATGAAGGATAAAAGAAAACGTCAAGGTTCCAAATCAATGCCAATTGAATGAATTGAGAAGGCAATTCCAAATAATTTCACATCATCAAGTCAAAGAATTTTCTGTAATGAGTTCTTTATTGCTTGTGATGTCAACAATTTTTTAACATCAACCAATGAAACTGAATACAACCTTATCAGAAGCCTGGACAAGTGGTTATCTTCAAGTATTATTTGACCAACTACCACTGTGTCTTGTCTGTTTAGGTCTAACTCGTTATCTGTGTTCACATCTTTTCTTTGACACACTGTTTCACTTTGATTGATTTTAGGTGATATATTTATCACTTTAGTGATTATATGCAGGATTGAGCTGTTTAACGAATTGTCTTTCTTTAGATTTGTCAAATTCAAAGATGTCACCTTAGTCAATTTTATTGAGTCGTTGTTGAACTGAATACTACAATGCATGTCACACACAGCCAGAGAGAAGTAGAAGAAGAACCAACATTAAACAGTGTCACAGACAAAGCATTACCTTTCCAAAAGGGATGTAATAATCAATGATGAACCTGGCAAACTTTGAGACGCTGAATACTATGGCTGCGAAGAGTGGACAGGGGACGCAGATTTCTTGAGGCACTCTGGCACTGACTGTGCTCTAATCATGCGCAGAGTGGCTATTGATGAAACAAGCCTTGGGACAGCACTGTCCACTCTATGGTATAGCTTATGTAACTCTCAGTGAGTTCAGCTAGATTGAATTAGCTTGACCCTTGGCTCTGGTTAGTGCATCAGAGCATAATAGACAATATGTTGGAAGAGAGGAGTGTCATGTTGAATCTATAAAACATTGGAGACACTGGTGGGTGATAACAGATTGAAATTGAAATTGCAAAAATGACAAACCACAAGGCAAGTTATGCATCATATGCATGCATTGTGCTGAATTGCAAGATATGTAAATGATACATAATGGCTTGACATGGCAAGTTTTCAAAACTGAATCACACAATACAATCTATTCAGAGATATAATCAAGACCTCGTTATAGATTCGAAGCAATGTGAAAATTACGTGGAGAGGTCGCGCAACAGGAGAACATGTGACGTGCCTAGACAAGTAAATGACACACAAATTAACACAATTCTTTAAAATGCAGAGTGAGCTATCCACAAATATCAATAGCCTCTTGTAGATATTACAGAATCCGACATCATGTGATTCATAACGAGCTTCAAATGGCAACAATTTCATCCATGAATTGACAATGTAGAATTGCCAATATTGTCAAACTGAGAGGAAATTCCATAAATATGCAGATGTCTGATATCAGGCATCTTGCCAGTTTAAAAAAGAAAGGACAAAAACTGGTTTCCAACAAATAATTGCAAAACATGTCTGTGGCAAGACATAAGAAACAAAAAAGGAAACATAAAACAGAAAATGGTTTGTTTTGATGAAAAGCATTTTCTCTCAGCGACTGTGAGCTTTGGTGGTGTACTCTGTACCATGTACAATTTGTACATAATTGAAGGGCACACTACTCTGCAAAGCTGGGAAAGAGAGCTGCATTTAACTAACATGAAGGTCATTGAACGAGCACTGTCAAATGTTTGCACCTATCAATACACTCAATTAAGCGTGTTACACCTTCACTTGTCACATACAGGCCTACATGTGTTAGTCTACGAGTAGTATCCATCATCATTAGGTGGAAAGTTATTGGCGGCTTATAATTCATTGAGGGTACCTGACAAAACGTTGAGTGGTTATTTTCTCAAGGTGAAACTTCCATCTGGAGCGGATCAAGGTTATCCCCAGGAGAAATGACCTCTTGCAGGACACTAGCAAAAGGCCAATTGTCGCTTAGCAGTAAGTTGGTCCTTGGCAGGTCCTATCAAGGCCCTTTTGGGTTTTACCTTGAGGCCAATGCCCCTTCATTCACATGAAGGCAATTGAAGAAAAGGGCAATCTCGCCCTTGGGGAGTTTTGATATAACAAATTAGTTGCAAATAAAGGTCTGTTCTGCTTTTTGTATGGTTTAAATGGTACCAAAATGAGATATGGAGTATATTTTCAAGTGCATTACAGCATTACTGCCTTTACATTTCAGATACGACTTCTATTGTAAAATATAATCAAGGTTTTTGTTGACCAAGACATTGGATTAAAACTAAGAGTTCAATTATCTCCCCGAAAAGCGTGGTTTCTCCTTTTGAAGAGGACGATTTTCTAAAAAACGCTTTTTTAAAGCATGGATGAGAAAACTAAAAAAAAAAGGAACTGGCACTCAAAGAAAGTACTTCAATGCCAGGAGACCATAGAGTGCAGCCATTAGCCGTGACATCACTTCCGGTTGATAAAATTAATCTCGCAAAGTCACATTAGATCTTTGGAATTAATTCTCTGGCCAAAACACATAATATTTTTTTGCGATGTTTGCTCGCGCTGGCTTTAGAAAGGGCTATTCTCCATGTGAATCTCCACCATAAGGTTTTTATACAAGGTGGTAAAAAAAGAACTACCAAACAACTGCAGGGAGAAATCAAAGCTTGGTGTCAGCAATACAACTACCTGTTGGATGTCGAATTCGTTGACTATGATTCAGACCAGTAAAGGCAATAGTTGTTATCATGATATAGAGTATCAATGAGGCATATATATCAGAATATACACACCAAGATGAACATCAATGCAATTCCAGTATCCAAACCTTTTATGCCTTACATACATATATTTTATGTTCATATTTATCGGTACGGGGACAATGGAACATAGAGATTTGTGGATATGTGAAAAGAAGGCATCTGCACCTGCGTTGGCAAGACAAATAGCCAATAGTTCTACCTGTAGCATCAGATTCTGCATTCCCAGGCAAATCCAAGTTACTACCATTACCTCACCAGAGTCAATGCAGGGGCTTTTCCAGTCCTACAGGTACGGGTAATCTATCTATGGGTTATCTGAACACATACTCTATCTCTCTTCAACAGTAAAGCAAGACAGCCAAGCAATTCCCATCAAACAAAAACAAATCATTTCGAATAACCATATTGAATTATTCATGATTTTTAAGAAATTCTGTACCGGTAATCAGTTTTAAAATTTTAATCAGTTTTTAAAAGGATCCAATGTAATAATGCTCAATGATGAAATTAAATGTCTAGGTTCCAAGTTAATAGCAATCAAAGGAATTTCAGAAGCCAATTCCAAATAATTTCATGTCATGAAAAAGCCAAATAATTATCCATAAGGCATGCTCTTTATCTCATTTGATGTGACTGATGTCTCTTGATTTTTTACATTGGAATTTTGCAGGGATAACTTACATAATTAAGCTGAATATAGTAGCCAACAGCACACAAGGCCCTACTTTATCACCCATACTTGTAAACAGATGAGGGATCACCTAAAAAAATGTAGCTAATGCTGATAAACCTGGCAGTTTTTGATATGCAGGTACAGGGCTGGTATACGAGTGAACAGGGGATGCAGACTTGCAGACCTAATAATGCACAGAGTGGTCAATAATGAAACTAGCCCTGGGACGGCACTGTCCACTCTATGGTAGCTTATGTACCTTTAGGTGAGTTCAGCTAGATTGAATTAGCTTGATCCTTGTGCAGTCCTAGCCCAGGAAAGTATTAGAGCATAATAGAGGAGGCTGGGAGGAAGAAGGGCCAAGTTTCCTCATTCAAACTTGGGAAACAGTGGGTAATAATTGGATGAAACTAAGATTTGTTAATCAACACAACACATATTTTAAAAAAGGGCAAGTCATGCATCATAGCAATTATGAGGAATTCAGGACATATTCATGCAACAGATTCATGATTAGCGATAAAATCAAAACCACATTATAGATTCAAGGCAATGTGTAAATTATGACTAGAAATGTGGAGCGATCATGTAACAGGAGAAAAAATCACTTGCTCAGCAGAGAAAATGACATACAGTCTTTTGCATCGCTATGTGAGCTGTCCACAGCCTTGTTTTAGATGTTACAGAATTCAGCATCACATGATTCATAACAAGCTTCAAATGGCAAAAAATTATCCATGAAATGAATAAACAGAATTGCCATTATTGTGAAATTGAGAGTAATTTTCATAAATATGCAGATGTATTCGTCTGATGTCAGTCAGGGAGAAATGTGGAGAGGTTGTGCAGCAGTAGAAAATGTTACATGGTCAAGAACGAAAATGACATACAGACTTTTATGAATCTGCGTGAGCTGTCCACAGCCTTGTTTTAGATATTACCTAATCTGGCACCATGTGATTCATGACAGACTTTGAACGGCAACAACTTCATCCATGAATTGACTATGTAGATTGTCAAACTGATAAAAATTTTACCCCCTTCGGCCTTCAATAAATAAGCAGATGTTAACGTCTGATGTCAGACATTTTTCCAGTTTTAAGAAATGGAAAAAAACCAGATAAATGTCAAAGAATAACTGGAAAAAATATCCACGATGAAACATAAGAAATAAAAAGGAACCTCTACAAAGAAAATTGTTTAACTCTCAGAGAATGGAAGCTTTGGTGGTGTACGTAATTGAAGGGCACATTGCGAAGCTGGGAAAGAGAAAGCTCTATGTCAGGACCAAGCTGCATTAAACTGACACCAATGAGATCTGCCAAAATTTTGCAGCTATCAAGCTTTCGATATCCACAATTAGATAGATGTGCATGAATTGTCCATTCCACATACTGGCTATGCACTCCAATACATTAGCTACATTGTATGGCACTATAGAGCTATAAGGCAACAGAACAATTTATTATAGTCCCAGTGCAGTCTGACTCTACTAGAAGCTACTAAAGCCTATACAATATGTCTATGTACATTGTACAATTCGTTTTGGCTGATGCTCTACCTCTTGTCCATATAACAGACCTTTACTTTATTGAATCACTGATAATGCTTCATTACTTCATATGCTTCAACCTGTTTATTTGCTTTTTTTATCCTAATTGTCTATGCTTATCGATTTAATTAGTCTGCTTGATCAAGTAGATGCAGATTTATTCACATATCCATCATCAGCTATCGCGAAAGACTGTGCCCTGCATTAATGTGGTGTGAAAAATTAGACTGGGACTCATGATCTGCACAGTGAATGTAGACTATGCAACAGATTTGAGAGGAGATCCAAACTTGGAAACTATCTCTCATTTCCAGAAATACAATTCAGCGCATGACATTGTGTTTACTGATAATCATTTCTTGTATATTTGCTCTTTCCCCTCTTTAGACCCTACATTTTTTTAAAAGTTTGACCAAGGTTCAATTGCAATTCTTATTCTCCACTTGCTGACATAAAAATAAGAACAATTTTAAGGGGAATCTTCAGCTGACAACCTGAAGGGTTATGTAGTTCAGAAATGTTCATGTTGGCATGTCGACAAGTGAAGTCTATTATACTATACTTTCACTTGTTGCCTATACATGTGTCAGTCCAAAAGTCATGCCAGTCAACATTCAACATAATATGGTAATCGATTGATTATTACAGATACTGCGATAAGGTCGAAGGATTATTTGCTTAAGGTGAAACTTCTGTCTTGAGGGGATCAAGGCCATCCCCGGAGAATTCGCCTCTTGCAGGACACTAGCAAAAGGCCAATAGCAGCTTAGCTCTAAGCAGGTCCTTTGCTGGCCCTATCATCAGCCTTTCACTGACTACCTTGAGGCTGATGCCCCTTCAATCACAAAAGGGCAATTGAAGAAAGGGCAGTCTCACCCTTGGATAGTATGGATGTATCAAATTGGTTGCAAATAATGGTCTGTTCTGCTTTTCACATACCAGTAGCTTAAATGGTATCCAAATCAGATTTGGAGTCTATGCCAATATGATAATGCAGAACTGCCATTATGTTTCAGACATGACTTGTGCTGTAATCAAGGTTTTTATTTCTTCCCTTTTTTGTCTCAAGGGCAAGGCTTCGGTGTCATGACATTTTCGGTTACATCATAAGACCTCAAAATTCAACATTTTTGCAATTTAAAGTAGCAAATATCAATTTTGTTTTTGCATGATGCCAATAATGATAGAATTGGGCATTTTTTCACATCGTCACTTTGGCTGAACATGTACTGGAAGAGAAGTAAAATTAAAATTTAGCAACATTTTTTATGATGTAACGAGGACACAAATTTCAACTTAAAGCCATATTTTTTAGTATAAATACCATTTTAATATTACAAATTAGCATCTGAATTCATAGGGTATGGGAGTTTTTACGAAAGCAACATCCAAGTTTGATTAAAATCGTATTATCCTTCTGTATAAGAAGGTTAGAAGTTGCAAAGCGTAACGAGGACACGAAACCCATTTTATTTTGCTTCTGTGTCTTCATCTAGGACTGAATATGACTTGCTACTGCTGTTTTTTATTAAAGTAGCACCTGCAGATATTTTCTGTTTTGAAACGAACTTTTTATTGTCACAGCATCATGGTTAATTTTCAATTTTAAAATTTTTGTGTCTAAGTTACATCATCAGCACAGAAAGTATAATGCAAATTTAGTTTTTTTAAAGAAACAATCCATCGAAACTGCCTGGATTTTGTCCAGATAATAAAAGACATGTACTGCATTGGGATGAGCTTTGATTTTAAAACTTATATCATAATTTAGCTGTGGCAATGATGCTCAAAGAAGAATCTGTAGATCATAACCTGGTTTGTGGTGTCTTTGTTACCTCATAAGAAAATTTATAAAAGACATTTCAGCTGTATCTGCCTCCAGGAGCTAATATGAAAAAGCTATGCCAGATACCAATCTCATAACTCGTCTCTTAGAAAAATTAACTACTTCCCGGAAGTGTAGTCTTCCCAGGAAAACGGTAATATTTCCTTATGATGTAACCATGACACAAAACAGCCAATCATGGAATTGTGTCCATGTTACATAATAAGAAAGAATATCCAGAAATCAAGGAAGTATTTAACTTATGAATGATAAAACGGATATACACTATACTTGTTTCCATTTCTGTTATGTGCCTCATGCGGAACGACATTGGAACAGACCATAACAGACAAACAGGAATATTAATCTGATGATGTAACATGACACAAAAGTATTGTAACAGACTGAACGTTCAATGTGTTTTTATAATATCCACATTTAACATTTTCCAACAAAAGTAGAGAAATCCGGTTAATTTGTCCTTTCTTCATTGATTCTTGCACACAATGAACTGTGTCTGATAGTGTGCACTGAGAAAAACCTACTGTAAACCGTCAAGTATGAGAATATCTTATGATGTAACCAAAGAAAAGAGCCACTTGGGCAGTAACAATTTTGATTCCCTGGCTCTTACTCGTCTAGCCAAATACAGCCATTCTAAATCAAAAGTCAGCAATTATGATCAAATGTCACAAAATTTCTTCAAATTTATTTGTAAAATGTTGGAGAATGAAATTATATCAAAAATTGATATCCGTCTTATGATGTAACATTTTGGCTTAGTTACAACATCAACTATATGAAAGGGTTATTTTGATTATTGAAGGGAGTATGTCCCATTTTAAGTCACTCCAGTTAATTTCCATGCTAATTGTGCTAAAACTGAACTTGTTCATGCTTGGATTGTGCCAAGGTATCTGGGAGCAATTGACAGTGACTGATGATGCAACGGAAAAGACACGAAAAGTGGGTAAAAATTCATTTCGTTCTGATTACCAACATCACCACCAATGGGCTGTGGAAAGTCATTCATTATCATCTCATGATTGTTCAGTAACTAAAACCTGCCAGAACTGCATTATAGGGCCTATTTTACAGCTAGCATAAAAATAATAATACCCAAAAGTAGCAGTAGGACACCACGAATGTCCACCTACCTGAACACTTTCACTGCAATTTTCCCAGTACGCATACATACCATGCACTTAAAAACACAATGAAATTATAAAATGGAGGGAAGACATTGCATGTTAGTTGACACCATGGAAGTTGTTACATCAGAAACCCCTTAAAATCAGCAAAAACATGATGTCTGATGATGTAACCAAAAATGTCATGACACCGAAGCCTTGCCCTCAAACAAAGAATTCAGTTATGTCCCCGAAAAGCATTGTTTCTTCTTTTGAAGAGAAGGATTTTCTGAACAACATTTTTAAGGTATGGATGAGAAAATGCAAAATAAAAAGGAATTGGCACTCAAAGAAAGTAATTGCATGCAGCGATTAGCTGTAACATCTCTTCCAGTTGATAAGAATTGATCTCGCAAAGTCACGTCAGATCCTTGGAATTAATTCTCTGGCCTAACACATAATATTTTTGGTGATTTTTGCTCATGCTGGCTTTAGAAATGGCCATTCTGTGAATCTCCACCATAAGGTTTTTATATACAAGGTGGTAAAAAAAGAAAGTTCTGCAAAACAACTGCAGGGAGAAATCAAAGCTTTGTGTCATCAATACAACTACCTGTTAGATGTCATATTCGCTAACTTAGGTTCAGACCAGTAAAGGCAATAGTTGTTGTCATGATATAGAGTATCAATGAGGCATATATATCAGAATATACAAACCAAGATGAACATCAATGCAATCCAACATCCAAACCTTTTATGCCTTACATACATATATTTTATGTTCATATTTATCGGTACGGGGACAATGGAACATAGAGATTTGTGGATATATGAAAAGAAGGCATCTGCATCTGCATTGGCAAGACAAATTGCCAATAGTTCTACCTGTAGCATCAGATTCTGCATTCCCAGGCAAATCCAAGTTACTACCATTACCTCACCAAGTCCTACAGGTATGGGTGACATACTTCCACTTTTACTACCTTAATCTCTCTATGGGTTATCTGGACACATACTCAATCTCTCTTCTATAGCGAAGTCATAGAGCAAGACAGCCATGCAATTCCCATCAAACAAAACCTATTCTTTCAAATAACCATATTGACTTATTCATGATTTTAAAGAAATGCTGTAATCAGTTTTTAAAATGATCCAATAATGCTCAATGATGAAATGAAATGTCAAGGTTCCAAGTTAATGCCAATCGAAGGAATTTCAGAAGGCAATTCCAAATAATTTCTTGTCATGACCAAGTCAAAGAATTTTCGGTAATACATGCTCCTTATCTCATGTGATGTCCATTGATTTTCTTGTACATTGGAATAATGCAGGGATAACTTACTTTGTTACAAAGCTTAATACAGGGGCTAACAGCACACAAGGCTCGGCTTTGTTACCCATACATTTGTACGCTGACAAGTTTTTGAGATGCAGGGTTTGACTGAGGAATGGTATTCGAGTGAACAGGGGACGCAGATTTCTTGAGGCACGCTGCCACTGACTGATAACTAATCATGCACAGAGTAGTCAATAATGAAACAAGCCCTGAGATGGCTCTGTCCACTCTATGGTAGCTTATGTTCCTTTAGGTGAGTTCAGCTAGATTGAATTGGCTTGATCATTGTGCAGTCCTGGCCCAGGAAAGTGTATTAGAGCCTAATAGAAGAGGCTGGGGGGAAGAAGGGCCCATTGAAACACGGGAGACAGTGGGTGATAATATGATGAAACTAAAATTTGTTAATCAACACAACAAAAATTAGAAAAGGGCAAGTCATGCATCATAGCAATTGTGAGGAATTCGGTACGTATTCATGCAACAGATTCATGATTATCGATAAAATCAAAACCACATTATAGATTCAAGGCAATGTGTAAATTATGTTTAGAACAACGGAGTGATCATGTAACAGGAGAAAGAATCACTTGCTCAGCAGAGAAAATTATACAGTCTTTTGCATCGCTAAGTGAGCTGTCCACGGCCTTGTTTTAGATGTTACAGAATTCAGCATGATATGACTCATAACTAGCTTCAAATGACAAAAATTAATCCAGGAATTGACTAAGCAGAATTGCCAATATTGTGAAACTGAGAGAAATTTTCATAAATATGCAGATGTAATCGCCTGATGTCAGACAGGGATCAATTTCGAGAGGTTGTGTAACAGGAGAAAATGTTACATGGTCAGGAAAGAAAATGACATGCAGTCTTTTACGAATCTGAGCGAGCTGTCCACAGTGTTGTTTTAATGTTACATAATCCAGCACCATGTGATTCATAACAGGCTTCAAATGGCAACACTTTCATCCATGAATTGACTATGTAGATTGTCAAACTGATAGAAATTTACCCCCTTCCATAAATAAGCAGATGTTGACGTCTGATGTCAGACATTTTTCCAGTTTTAAGAAAAAAACCCCAAAAAAAACAGATAATTGCTTAAGAATAACTGGAAAAAATATCCATGACATAACGTGAGAAATAAAAAGGAACCTCTGCAAAGAAAATTGTTTGTTTGGATGAAAAGAGTTCACTCTCAGAGAATGGAAGCTTTGGTGGTGTACATAATTGAAGGGCACATTGCGAAGCTGGGAAAGAGAAAGCTCCATGTCAGGAGCAACCTGCATTAAACTTAGACCAATGAGCTCTGCCAAAGTTTTGCAGCTATCAAGCTATTGATATCCACAATTAGATAGACGTGCATGAATTGTCAATTCCACATACTGGCTTTGCACTCCAATGCATTAGCTCCATTGTATGGCACTATAGAGCTATAAAGCAACAGAACAATTTATTATAGTCCCAGTGCAGTCTGACTCTACTAGAGCCTAATTTAACAGACAATACCGCTATGTACAATTGTACATTGTACAATTAGTTTCGGCTGATGCTCTACCTCTTGTCCAATGTCCATATATAACAAGACTGTTACTGTACACATTGAATCATTGATGATGCTTGAGATACTTCATATGTTTCACCATGTTTACTGTTTTTACATTTTTTTCCTAATTGTCTATGTTTATCGATTTAATCAGTCTACTTGAGATCAAGTTGATGCAGATTTATTCACATATCCATCATCAGCTATCGCAAAAGACTGTGCCCTGCATTAATGTGTTATGAAAAATTAGACGGGGACTCATGATCTATACAGCGAATATAGATATGCGACAGATTTTAGAGGAGATTCAAATTTGAAACCATATCTTTGATGCTCATCTGATCAGTGCTGTTTTCTTTTGACCCTGCATGTATTTTTTCATTAAGCCAAGGTTCAATTGCAATTCTTGGTCTCCACTTGCTGACATAGCAATAAAACTTTATTTTAAGGGGAATCTTCAACTGATAACTGCAAAAGTCTACATAGTTCAGAAATGTCCATATTTAACGTCTATTATATACTGTACTTTCACTTGTTGAATATACACATGTCACTCCAAAAATCACGCCGGTCAATATAAGATGGAAATCAATTGATGGCTTATTAAGGATACTCGGCAAAATATTGCTCAAGGTGAAACTTCTGTCTGGAGCAAATCAAGGCCATCCTCTGAGAATTGACCTCTTGCAGGACACTAGCAAAAGGCCAATTGCTGCTTAGCTATATGCATGGCCTTTGCTGGCCCTATCTTGGGCTTTTCACTGACTACCTTGAGGCTGATGCCCCTTCAATCACAAAGGCGATTGAAGAAATGGGCAGTCTCACCCTTTGGGAGTTTGGATGTGACAAATTGGCCCAAATTATTTTAGGTCTGGTTTGCTTCGGCATAGATTTCCCAAACGAGATCTGAAATTTATGCCAGTACCACTCGTTAGTAAGGGTGGTAAATGTGTGTTATACCATGAATTTTATTTTACTGCTTTACAATGGTAAAATATTACATATAACAAAAAACTAAAATTTTCCATTGGAGTATAGGCAAAGTGCAGGTCTGAACTGATATTTTTCATTTGAAAGTATTAAATTTTCATTTTCTGATGTTGTATTTCATCACAACATTGATGTTAAAACTTTCGTGAATTTCGTGTTATTGCTACCCAAGTTGAAAAACAGCTTTGCTGAACTGGTTACCCTTTAAAAATATATTTAAAAGAAAAAAAAAGAAGCTAAATGCTGCATCCACTCAATCAAAGTCGACACGAGCACAGTTCCTCAATTAAAATATTTGAAAGAACTGATTCACTTTTGAATACAATTCTGGTCTCAATGGTTGAGACAGCAGGGATGCAGCAGCATCCCTGCTGCATCTTGCTGGACCATCTCCAGATCTCTTACATCAAAGAGAGATGCACAAGATACCAGAGAGATGCTAGAGTGAGACCAAGGAACCAGGAAATTGTGGGGAAAAAGCATATGGCCATTTTCTGCTGAAGAAGAATGAAAAATACTCAGAAATTGGAGTGTACCTGTTCAGACAAATTGCAGCAACAGACACTCCCACTTCCACGAGTTCCAGTTGGCAGAAAAGCTGTATACAAACTATACATGCTTCAACACCAATCCCAAGTATGCATAGGATGGATATAAGTTTTCGAAAGTTTCAACCTGTGCATCATTACAGTCTGTCATTTTGATATAGAAAAAATGAGGACAAGTTCACTATGAAAAATGCACTTGAAGAATCATCTTCTCTACTTTCAACATGGGAAACATTGAGGCAGTTTGATTAGTTATGATCAAGAGAAGGCCATTTGACTTGTCATAACTGATTTTAGAGTGAAAATCAGATGCATAATCCTTTCGTTTGGCTGTCACTAACAAGCGAGACAAGTCTCCTTAAATCAAATTAACAATTGAAGTATTAGGTATTACGACAAATCATCAGTATGATGACACACGAATTTTAACAGTGCTACAGCCCACTGTTTTTGTGACAGACTGCAATGCATTGCACATCTACGAATATTTGGGAATGGCCCACAAAAATTCCAAAAGCTCAGTCCCAGGACCTAAAGGGTCTATGATGAAAACTGCAGAGACAGAATAATCTTGTTATGCCAGTGGCAGGGTTTATAGATGCATTTCAGCTGGTTAAGCATGCCTGTCACACATCTTGTCTGTCAACAATGCCAGCCAGCTCCACAGTCAACAATGTCATTACACGCGATGTGCAGATTTCAAAGCAACAGCGAAATGGTCATGTTACGATTTACGAGCATACAGAAAAATGTGGCGCCTCAATTCCAAGGTTGTTTCAGTGTATTTATCTCTCTTACCAAACAGGTGCACTAACTTCAGTGACACTTACAAACATATAAAGTGATATTATGCAAATTGTGAATGTAAATTGTTGCTTAGCTCAATGCTATCCCTTATTCAGGCCTTTCAATTATGCTACAAAAGAGCAATCGAAAACAGATGATCTGTCGTATTTTGAGTCGAAACCCTTATGAATGGTGGAATTAAGTCAGATTTGTTTTCTATCCATAAAAGTCATGATTTTCTAAGGTTTTGGGTCCATGGCTAGAAAAGAGACCATGCAGCACCAAAGAGCCAGGCAATTGTGGGAAAACGGCAGGTGCCAATTTTCTGTATAAGAAGTATAAGAAAGGCTCACAAAGTGGAAGGCACCCACTCAGACAAATGGCACCAAACACTGCAGCATGGGAGAATAAGAAACAAAAAATCAGCTTAAAACATTCATCGCATGTCACCACAAAGCAGCTAACCCTTAAAAAGGAAGCTATGTAATGTCCCTTATATCTGTCACGAGAAAAGCCTACAAGTGAATTGCATGTATTGTAAGGCAGAAACAGGTACATATTTTTCTAACTGATTCGTAAACTGCATGCATTTACGGTAGACGAATGACAAGTATTTAGCTATTGGTGGACATCAATGACCTCACAAAAGGCCCTGTCAAACACATGCAAATAGACTTTCAATAATTATTTGTCATGAAGTAGCTTGTGAGCTCATTGATGAGTGGTATGACACGTTATATGACCTTGCCTAATAGCATTGCAAGTATAGGATGTTACCTCATAAATAATTATGACTCACAGAAAATAACATGGCATGGATAGGGATATGACCTCACATGTCCTCACAAGGAACATTTCAGAAAGCACTGGTTTTTCGTCTACAGGGTGTCTAAAGAAAAGAGAGGACAGTCACTTGTCTTCTTTTTTGTACTCATATAACTTCAGAATTTGGTGATTAGTCTTGACGTAAGAGTGGATTTGATAGTCAGCCATATTAGATCTATTGCAAATATGTTTATTTGTGAATTAGATCACTACTAAAGGCAAAACGGAAGCATGATATGCGAAAGTGCTTGCGTTGCTTCAAGGTGACTACGGTTGTCCTGTCTTCCTCATTGTTTATGAGAAATTTGTCACCATTTATGGTGCTTGTAAGAGAAGGAATGAATTTTTTTTAGTAGTGGGCCATTTGCTGACACTCCAGCTGCCGACAATTCAAATTAGGGACCTAACACTTGGTCTTCAACGTGGAGTCATCTGATGACAATAAAATCACAAAAATGTCTCAAATAGTCATTGATCAGAGCACCAGAATCAATACAAATGCTTATAACAACGTTGTGAAAGAATTTGTGATGCCATGGCGTCAGACAAAAAACTCATTTTGTGGCAAATTCATCTTCCTACAAGGTGGAGCACCTGTTCATACTGCATAGAAGATTCAGGAGTGCCTCAAAACAAACCTGCCGAGCAAGGTAGAGTGCCACCCCTTGTCTCCTGAGCTGGACCCAGTGGATTACTCAGTATCAGCAAATTGGGAGACAGCATTCAGCAAGTTATCCCAACCCTCGCAGTAAAGTTAAAGGCCTCCATCATGTCTGCATGTGGCAAAATGTTGGCAGAGTGCATCAAACATGTTTTCACATCATTTATGTCTCATCTGCAGGAAGTTACCACTGCAAGGGGTGCGAATAATCGGAATATTGGGTAATTTCACTCTTCTGATTATACTGTTCATATTTTCCAATCATGTTTTGTTGAATAATGATGCTTGGCACAAAATGAACTGCAAACAAATCAAATTGTGTTGACTTTTTTTCTGTAGACACCCTGTACTGTAACTGAATAGTATATAGGGTGTATAGGTCAGTAGGACTGAGTAGTGACTACAGACAACAGACCCTGCACATCGGTGGCTGATGATTAATCGGCTAATAAAACTTTGCTGAAGACTACATGAGCAATGCTTTTGAAACCTAACCAGAGTCTGTAAACTTAACAAGGTTCCAGCTCTTAGATATATTGCAAAGGTGTCATCTCTTCTGTCCAAGGCAGACACATGATTCAGTAAGATTTATTTGTGAGTTGAGGACCGACTTGCCCTTTCCTTTTTATATGCAAAGCATCATACCACAAAATATAGCCCTTTCAGTTCTTTTGCCACAAAACGATCATACCTTTGATAATTAGTCACATGCATGTGTTATGTAGACATGTGTTACTGCACCTGCGTCAGGATTTGCAAGATCAATCACAACAGTTCTACCTGTAGCACATACTTGTGGCATTGCATTCCTATAATAAGAGAGGTAACCATAATACTACATCAGACATGAGAAGATAAATTCAAATTTTATATACAATTATACCTGTCTACAAGTTGACCGCTATTTGCTGCCACCTAGGCAAAAATCGCGAGCTCCTTCAATCTTTGGAAGAAACCAGGACAATGTGGAAGAAACCAGGACAGTTCCATCATTTAGAGATGGTCTAGTTTATTTCCAAACACTCTGTAAGTGTCTAATCTGACATTGATTGGCTTCAATTTTAAGCAGACAGCTTGTAAATACCAAAATAAGTTGGAACTATTTTTTATCATGGATGATGTATACATTGTAGCTCACATATAATGTCAGTATAGAGGGGGCCACTTGTGGCATGGACAAGACATTTTGTTGAGTGTTACACAGCTTTAATGAACTGTAAATTATGTTGTTGTCCTAGTAAATAAATCTCCATAAAGTAACAGAATAAATACAATTGAGCATTTTTGATATCACAAAGCAAAAACATTGGCTTTGTATGGACACGTGAATAAGTGAGAGAGCACTCTTTTTGGACACTTTTCTGACCACAATTTAACATGCACTAAATGGCATAAGTAAATGAATTCCATCAAACCTCTGATGAGTAAAAATCATCCCTTTCACAGGCAAAGTTTATGCTAAAGTTTCAAAACTTTCCTTTTGTTTCGTGATTTCCAAACATTTTCATTCAAAGCAGTGGACTGGATATTTGCCAGCAACCATGCTTTGTGAAAGTTGTTTGGCGCAGTAATATATGGACAGCTGTTGTGCGACCTGATCTTGTGATCTGTCCAAAATAGATCAAATTATTGTTGACCCAATTCGATTTTCCAGGGACTGTCATCATTCTGCTGCCAATTGTCAGTCCCGAACAGAGACAGCAATTATACATTGTATGAATGGGTCACACAATTACTAATTGATCACCCTAACTTTACATGACATCTGTTAGATTTCATAATTAAAAGCTGCAGCCGTAAAATCCATATCGAGCACAAGTGAATGCATGATTTTAAATCGCCTGTGACTTTTCGCATCTTACTATTATGTTTTTGTAAAATTTCCAACAATCGGGAAAGGCAAATGAAAACGACAAGGCATAACAATAATTTGGAATTGATGTCAGTTGAATCTGAGAAGCCTATTTAAGAGAGCTTCACATTCTTCTCTTGATAAATTAGTTCATATTAATCATAACAATGCTGATTACATCCAATGTCTGTTGCCTTTTCACTGAAAAAATAAGAAGATTAATAACAAACACAATTTAATCAAATCCAGCAGCTGCTGTAATCTGAAACTATTCAACCAATTTCCTCTATTTTTCTTTTTTCAGGTGTTACTCATTATCTCAGATAAATCTGTCTGTTAACTGGGACACATTGTCATAAGTTGTTTGATAAATCCACTGACTTAAGTTGACTAAGCCCAATAATTTTTTCACCAAACCGTAAAGAAATGGAATTTAATTTAATTGCACGTACTCTGCAAAAGTCACTGTATAGTGTACATGCTTGTGTGTATGACAAGAAAAATTGCTGACTTCCTATCAACGAGATGTTTTGATGCCTTTGGATGAAAAATAAAAGTTTCAAATTACATAATAAATTGTACAACTCCAAAAAATAGCTGAATATCCAAAAATCTGAATTGTCATTTCCTGCCTCCCACATACTATGAAACCTGACCTCATTGTAATAGAGGCGATTGTAATTTGAGATGGTGGAAAACTAGGTATCATCTTCTTGCTTCTTCACTTAGTCACATTTACTATTCCAAGTATCTAAGAGTATGCGTCAGAGGGCAGGCCATACAACCTGCTTGATCTCAATTTTTTGGCCATCCATGGAAGAATATATAGTGCACCAGTTCTGTGAAGCCAAGTTATAAATGTTGCAGACATCAATTTTGAGGGTTTTAACATGTGTTTTTATCAATTAGATCCTCCCTCCGATAAAGGGGTATCTACCAAGCAAGTGTGCCCTAAACTATATCTTTAAGTTGTCATTTTCGCAAATTATATCATAGAACTGTGTATGTCTGCTTATTTAATACAATTTTAATACACTGGGCTTTTTAAAACTTGCAGATGGCGCCCAACTTTTCACAGCAGAAAATTATCATGGCGATTGGTAGCAACATAAAAGCTGTGAACAACTGCTATTCAATGGAGAAATGCAGAAAAGGTTTAGACAATGTCACAGTCTCATCTTATAACTGGCCAAAACGTAAATATTAAAACTAGAAAGAGTATAGCTTCTCTCCATTTTGAAAGTCTATCTGAAAATTCAAACACATTCATTGTCAGTGTTTCAAAAGGCAATGATTTCATTCATGAATAGACAAATTCCCAGTCAGCTGGTCTGTGATGACTCCACAGCTGCTTGGTCACATTAGGTATTAGAGTTGTTTCTGGTCTGTGAAAATTAAGAGTAAGAGCCATGCTATTGAGAGTGAATATTTAAAAACATATTTTCTATACTGTGTGTTTACAGACCAGAGATTTGGGTTTTAAATTGTGGTTTTTAAAAAGAGAGACGCAGAAGAAAGAAAGAGGAGAAAAATTTAGTTTGACAGCAATGACAGGAAGGTTTTTCTCTGAGAGACAGGGAGCTTTGGTGCACACAATAATTGAAGGGAGCCTTCCAAAGCTGGGACACAAAAAGCCCCTTGTCAGGAGCATGCTGCATTTAACTTGCACCGGAGAGACTTGCCCAATTTTTGCAGCTGATATTACGGAGGGAATATGGAAGTGGCAGAGTTGTACGTTTCCATTATCTACATATGTGGTGTGCTGTACAATACATTAGCGGCAGAGCAAAACAGAACTATACATTGTAAGTCTGAGTGCACTGGGGCCTTGGAATATAGGAAACATTGAATAGAGTGAGACGTCGACATCAGTCAAATGCAATGGACTATAGAATAGGCCTGCATACGCTCTTGTTCAAATATGGAATGGTTTTTTGGAGAAAAAGTAGCAAAGAATAGTTTACCTAGGAGTTTAGATTCCAACACAGTTCATTGTAAAGGTCTGGTTGTCTTCCCTCATCACTATTTGGAATCCTTTTAAAACAGCTATTTTAGTAAGAATTTTGAATTTTCGGTTTGATATGCCCCACTTTAACAAACCCCCTTAATTTCAAAGTTTTACCCTATAATATATGTAGTTCTACCTGGTGTTGACGCTACAACTTACTCGGCTATGACAGTCATTGGAAGTAGTTACGATTGAATTGGACCATCAGGTGCTTTAGCAGATTTTTTTTTTCAATGAAATTGTTGCAGTATTTCATATTTATGGGCATCAGTGTAGTACACAATGTGCAAAGTACTATACGTCTTTGCCGACACTCTATACTTTTTACCCTAGTGCATTATGATATCATTTAAACTGACAGAAAATTTAAATCTGCAGTGAAGTTTCAGTCTCTCCTGGGGATTACCAACATGTTTGACTCAAGGTTGTATAATTATCTAACAGAGGTCTCTCATTGTGGGAGCTAGGTAGATCTTAGTTGAGGTCCTTATCGGAGAAGCAAGCCCTTATAGCCCTGTAGTATAGAGATGTCATGATAGAAGACTGCAATCACAGTCAGTAATGAGATCGCGGTCAACCGATTGTTAGCATCAGCAGAGATAGTAAATGGGATGAGACCTCTGAGAAACAATTATTGGATAAGATTGCTCTTAGATCTTATTGTTATTTCTCTATATTGCCAAGTCATACTCTATGATGCTTGCCAACATTAGCAATAACTTGGCTTAACCTATAAGATTACCCAATGTTTGGTATTGTTACTGGTATCTTGTTCTTTTACCATATGGTATATACAGTCTGATTCAAAATAATTTGAAAGGTATTGCCTGCCCCTGAGCAATATGCCTATCTATTAGTGGTATTACCGTTTCCAGAATTTCCTAGTATTATGTAATAGATATATAATTTAAAAAAATAAAAAGTTGTCTATTAAATTCTGAAGGACATTCAGATAATTTATGTGATAAAACTTTGCATGAATATGAAAGTTAGATTGATGTCATCCCAGAAACAGTAAAATTCTATTAGATAATTAATGCAAGCTATCACAAGGTCATTGCAATAACATCCCAGGTTGCCGGTAGCTAATATTGATTTCAATAGATTGATGGATGATGTGATTTCTGTTATCATCTGCACCCAAAACAAAAAATAAATTGAACACACATCCTCAATAATCAAAACCAAGGATGTTTGTCCTGACAGCCAAGGTTGGCAAAAACTACTGGAGGCAACCGAAACTGAAGCATAAAACTTTCAAGCCAGCCTATACCCAGGATTGGTTTTGGAATGGAGTTGTCGTTCGGATATGCAGATGCAGACACAAGATTTCAATTTATACTTAAGGCCTCCAGGATTTCATATATATATATATCCAATATATGCATTTTGTATGTTATTATGCATGAGCTAAAGTTGCGTATGATCTTTAGGTAGTGCTGCCTAAATAGCAAAGACATATTCGCAGAGTCACAAACGATTGCAATCTGAGTCAGTGATGAGATTGTGACCAACAAATTATCTTGAGGAGACAAGGCAAATGGAATGAAACCTTTGGGGAACAATTATTGGAATAGATGCTCTAAGGTCCTATTGTTATATCGTTGACTCCGAGATACACACGATAACCTCATTGTCGTTTAACATAACCCAGTGCATGCTGTCAGGCCGGCAAGGGATCGTTCCATACAGAGTGCCTATCAAAGTGTATTGTGTGTTGAAGCCTCTATATTCTGGAATCTGTTGCGCTATGACATATTTATTTATCTGTGCTGGAAATACCTTGCCTTGCAGACCACAAGGCCTATTTCTTCATATTCTTGTGGTTCTGATACTGCATAAAATAATGTGTCAATGGCAGAATTACTCAAATTCATCAACAACCAACATATTCAGCCCGCAACCATAAAGGATGTGAATGCCTATACTTCATCTCATGCTATGCCACAAGCCTGACATTAACCAGGTGTGGCAAAGGTAACCTGGACAGAAACCTGTTTTATGCGCGACTCTGCTTAAGCACCTCTAGAAAGAAGAGCTCAGAACAAAGCAGTTACTGATGAATGAGCTTGGCAATTTTCCAGATGCCCTTTAGTGTGACTTGTAAGAGTATAGAGAGGCACAAGAGGGGGATGTAAATTTCTTGAGGCACTTTGCCACTAACTGTGACCTAATCATGTACAGAACGGTCATTGATAAAACATGCCTTGGGTGAGCCCATGCTGCAATATTGCAACAGGCAGTGTAAGTCACTGTGGGTCTTGCTCGATCAAATTTTCCTTACCCCAGGCCTTAAGTGTTGTTATTTAAAGCATAATAGAGCAGACCAGAAGTTATCATGTTGCATTATGGGAACATGGGGGAAAGCCAGGGAAATATGGGCTAGTTCCAGTATTGTCAATGTTCCAATGACATTAGAATGTAGAACGGTAAAATGTGTCAGCACAAATGCATGGTTCTACTTTGTACATTGTATCTACTGTCTATAGTCCAGTACATTCGACAAATATGGATGTCTGACTGTATTCAATGTATTCTACTGAGACTTACAATGTATAGTTCTTCTTTGGCTCTGCTGCTAATGCATTGTACTGCACTCCACATAATGTAGAAAATGGAAATGTACAACTCGGCCACTTCCATAATCCCTCCGTAATATCAGCTTCAAAAATTGGGCAGGACTTTCCAGTGCGAGTTAAATGCAGCATGCTTATGACAACAGGCTTTTTGTGTCCCATCTCAGGAAAGTTCCCTTCAATTATTATGAGCACCAAAGCTCTCTGTCTCTCAATGAAAAACCTTCCTATCAATCTACATTTTTTATCCTATTTCGTTCTCCTTTATCTCTCTTTTTTAAAGAACAATTCAAAACACAAATCATTTGTATTTTAACAGACAGCATAGAAATGCTGTTTTGAAATGTACACTCTGAACATTTTTATGGCACTTATTTTTCTCAGACCAGACGAAATGTCTAATATCTAATCTGACCAAGCAGCTGTGGAGTCAACAATGACTCATCATAGACATGCTGACTATTCATGAATGAAATTCTTGTCTTTTGAAACTGCTCATGAATGTGTGATGTCAGTTTCTGAAACATTCCATATGGACAAATTTCCAACATTGATTCTGGGCTTTTTAAAAGGTTTTTCTGCAGTGAAATATTGTAAATTTTTGGTGATTCAAAATATGCGTCAATCATTGATGGCACTGTGATGTGATTTGAACCTTTTCTGCATGAAAACGTTGCAACATTTCAATAGATAGATAGATAGATAAACTTTATTTCATGAGGGTAAAACATATTAAGTGTAAATACTTATTTACAACAGGGCAGATTTTATATGTAGTTTTTCACATTACTAATAGTACTTAACTAGACTCCAACATGATAATTTACACCAGTAAAAAGTTGGGCGCTATTGCTCCCCGTACCCTTTGCTGCCCTTCTGAAGATATGGTGTAAAACTTTCTGTGCATGTTTAATTTAAATCTCTTTTAAGGATTATCAAAATGTTCGACACAAGGTTGTATATCTAACAGAGGTCTCTCATTGTAGGAAGCCAGATAGCTCGGAGAGAAGGGGCTTATCAGAGAAACAAGCCCTTAGCCCTGTATAGAAATTTCGTGATAGAGGACTACAATCACAGTCAGTAATGAGATCGTGGCCAACCAATTGTTAGCATCAGCAGAGATAGTAAATGGGATGAGACCTCTGAGAAACAATTATTGGATAAGATTGCTCTTAGATCCTATTGTTATTTCTCAATATTGCCAAGGCATACTCTATGATGCTTGCCAATATTGGCAATAACTTGGCTTAACCTATAAGATTACCGAATGCGTGCTGGCAGGTTGGAACAGGGGTTATGTTTGGTATTGTTACTGGTATTTGTTCCATTGCTTTTTGGTATATATACAGTCAACACAGAAATTATTTGCACGCTTTGATTTTTCATCATATTTCACAGAAAAATGGTAGTATGATAAAGAGAACTGCCCTATGTTTTAGAGTAGTGTTGGTAGGTGAGGTTCCCATGCATTACATTTTTTATCAAAATTCATTTTCTTGGAAAATGTGAAAAAACTGAATTTTGAAAACCAAAAAATATTTGCACGCTTCAGCCAACTGCCAGAAACTGAATTTTTGATGATGATACTAATTTTTTTTTCTTTGGAACTATTGTTGTTTATGGTAAATTTAACTCATTTACATCAATCAGACATTACTTGGGGTTCACAGGTGGGATTGCAGGTGTTACCAAAGGAAAGCACTCAATCCCATGTTTTTTTTCTATGTATGGCTATAGAAATATGGCCAGAAACAAGCAACTCACATGAGACTGATTAGTAAACTCCATAATTGTGTCTCTTTGTCTAAAAAAGTAATTTGGCAGGTATTGATAGGTAATTGTGTTCTATATGCAACCACAAAATTCTGGAAAACAGTAATATGAGTAGAATCAAACTGAAAAAAATCTTAATTACAGGACTCAATTTTGACCCTGGGGACTATTTTGACTGTCGACTGTGAAAAATATGATGTCATAATTTGCGAGTAAGTCAGCTGAGATAATTAAGACAAGTCGTTGTCGAATTTTGCACTATATCATTACCATTATGCAACCTACAACAAGTGTAGCTTCATAGGGTACCCCCATGGAGGCCCTCAATGAGTGATAATTTCACAATAATGGGTTTTCTTTGTAAAAATAAGCTTTGAAAAATGAAAACTATTCACTGTAATAAAAATTTAGGCCACAATTATTGTATAGACAAGCTTGGTTGGATCCTAATAATTGATGCATGACAATGCATTGGATATGCTACACTCACATATATGCTAAAATCGAATATTAACCTAATTTTTGAGCAAATATTAATAAAAACAACTCTAAATAATCTTTCTTAACAACTATTGATAAGCCAGTGGTTGAATAACTCGTCAGAGGCAAATCATCAGTTTATCTCAGCACAAAATCACCAAGAGCCTTTTTTTTGGGCATTTCCTGATGAGATATTGAACATAGTTCTTCACAAAAACCTGCATAGTTCATCTTTTTCTCACAATTTGACTATTTTAAAGGACTTCACAGACCGATGTCATGACAATTGTTATTTTTAAGTAATTTTTACGTCTAAATGTAGGAGAAAAACATGGGAATTGGTGTACTCCTTGAGTAACACCTGTAATCCCACCTGTGAACCCCAAATAATGTCTGATTGATGTAAATGAGCTAAATATACCATAAACAACAGTAGTTCCAAAGAAAAATTGAGTATCATCATTAAAAATTCAGTTTCTGGCAGTTGGCTGAAGCGTGCAAATATTTTTTGGTTTTCAAAATTCAGTTTTTTCACATTTTCCACGAAAATGAATTTTGGTAAAAAATGAAATGCATTGGAACCTCACCCACTAACACTACTCTAAAACATAGGGCAGTCCTTTTTATCATACTACCATTTTTCTGTGAAATATGATGAAAAATCAAAGCGTGCAAATAATTTCTGTGTTGACTGTATGTGATCGAAAATAATTTGAAAGGTATTGCTTGCCTCCGGACAATATGCCTGTCTATAAGTATACCGTTTCCAAAATTTCCTAATATTACGAGGGGTTTTCCATAAGTTTTGTCCAACTGGTCATAACTTGATATTTCGATCAGTCGAACCTGAGATAACTTGAAATTGATCCCCAAAACATCAGATCATAGAAATAAAAAAAATTGCCGATTTTGTTTCCATGGAAACCAGAAGTCTTGAAATACGGCCCGTAGCATAAAAACGGGCAGTGACACAAATGTCTCTTCAAAACATTTATTATTTTGAGAGCTTTTCAACTGGAAACATGTGGAAAACAAGCATCATCATTTCACAACTTCTCTGCTAAGTGACTTATTTCTTACATAATGTGTTTATTCATACATTAAATCCATTTGAAAAGCGTGTGTTTATGTCTTCAGATGGTGGACAGTTTTATGTGATAGAAATAATTAAAAATCACAAAAAGAGTTCATTAAATTCTGATAAAACTTTCTATTATTGCATGAGGATTACATGAATAAGAAGGTTAGTTTGATGTCATCCCAGAAACAGTAAAGATTGATGAATGATGTGGTTTCTGTTATGATCTGCCCACAAGACAAAACGAAAATTTAACACACATCCTCAACAATCAAAACCAAGGATGTTTGTCCTGACATCCAAGGTTGGCAAAAACTGCTTGAGGCCACCAAATCCAGCTGAAACACAAAACTTTCCAGCCTATGCCTGGGTTTACCATATTTGGAACGGAGTTGTCCTTCGGATATGCAAATGCAGACATGAGATCTCAATTTATAAGTCCTAAGGGCACCACGATGCCGTATATATTTAATATATACAGTTTTATGTTAGTATGCATGAGCATGGAACAATTACATAATTATGATCTTAAGGTAGTGCTACATAATTTATAGCAGAAACATCTTCACGGAGTCACAGACGATTGCAATCTGAGTCAGTGATCAGATTGTGTCCAACCAATTATCTTGAGGAGATAAAGCAAATAGAATTAGACCTCTGAGGCACAATTATTGGAATAGATGCTGTTAGATCCTATTGTTATTACAGATTTGCAGAGTTGGGTATTATCAATGAATATCAGTGACTCTGACATGTGCAGTTGTTGTAACATAACCCAGTGTGTGCATGCTGTCAGACCGGCAAGGGATCGTGCCATACAGAGTGCCTATTGAATTGTATTGTGTGCCGATCTATCTGGAATATGTATGTCTGTAATTTATCTATGCTGGAAGGACCTCGCCTTGCAGTTCATAAGGCCTATTTCTTCATGTTCTTGTGGTGATGATATATGGGCATAATTGTGTCAATGGCAGAATAACTAAAAATTCATCAACAACCAATATGTAGCCATAAAGTATGTGAATGCCTATAGATACTTCATCTCATGCTATGCCACAAGCCTGACATTGACCAAAGGTGACCTGGACAGAAACCTGTTTTCAGCAAGACTCTGCTCAAGCACCTCCAGATAGAATAGCTCAGGACAAAGCAGCTACTGATGAGCCTGGCAATTTTCCAGATGCTTGTTATTGCAACTTCATAGTAAGGGAGGAGAGTGGATGCAGATTTCTTGAGGCACTCTGCCACTGACTGAGACCTAATCATGCACAGAGTGGCTATTGATAAAACATGCCTTGGGAGAGCTGATGCTGCAATATTGCAACAGGCAGTGTAAGTCACTGTGGGTCTTGCTAGATCAAATTAGCCTTACCCCAGGCTGTGCTTGATAAGTGTATTAAAGCATAAAAGCTCAGGCCAGAAGGAGGGATGATCGTGTTGCATTACGGGAAAAAGGGACAGTTTATGTTAACATGATTAAAACAAGATATTTGTAACCAGCATAGAAAGCATCACAAAATTCAGTGTCTGTTATATTCAGGCTTCGAATTCAGCTATGTGCAAGCTATAGGCCTACTTCTGTAACAGTATTTAGACGTGTCCACCAATACACTGTATATCCCCTGTAGCCACATTTAAAGGATGAATGCAAGGACCCAGATCTGCACGATTCTGCTTAACCTACCATTAATCAGTCACACAAGTACCATCAGTGAACATCACATAGCCTTATATCGTGATCATACAACCCAGCTTGTCTGCTTACAAGCTCAAGTAATACGGATATATATCTAATGAGTTGTCTTATGTTATCTGAACTCCTCCATCCAAACCCTTCTCTTGATATTCTAGTAGACCTTTGACATTGATAAGGTAATTGAGCTAAACCATGCACGAGGGAATAGCTGAATAACACACCATTTATTGATTAATTATATACATATATGTTGCTGACTGACAGTGCTCTGAGCACTATTACAATGTTACTAATTAATCATAGAAAGCTTTGTACCCTGATATAATACATGTGGTATATTGTTATATGAGACGTCGAACTCCAAAGCGGTACTCTACCTTCACAGACTCTATCACTTATCTCACAATCTATGTGCGCCATAGAAAATGGTCATATATACGCACTTTGAAAATTATTTATATGCATTGTTGTATAAAGCCTGGATTTTATAACATTTTTTTTCTAGGGTTAGTTTTTGGTTAGTATTTTTGGTGGATACATGCAATGAATGTTTTAAGCTAATTTCTGACTTTCAGTTCTTTCTGCTAGTCCTTTGTGCCATCTGAGCACTTAGTGAGCAGGTGCATTCCACTTTTTGATCTTTCTTACTTCTTCAGCAGAAAATGGGCACCTGCCTTTTTCCCACAAATTACCTAGCTCTTTAGTATATCTGTTCTCTGATAGATATAGTCTCTAACATATCCAACTCTGTTGTATCTCTGGCATTTATGATGGGTGTTTTGAAGATGGAGGGATGTTATAGATGGGCAGGGGGGATGCTTTGTAAATAGTATTGTAATCAATCATGTTTCGATTTAATTGGTCTCTTCAATGCAGATTTATTCACATATCCATCATCAGTTAGATTGGTAGAATATGATCTGTATGAAATATCAGAGCAGGGGAAAGAAGAACTAAAGTTTAAAATTTATATGATGCTGCAACAGCTTTGATGAGCCATTTTTCAAGATTGATGACTGCCAAATTTCACAGTTACATGCTCAGATCATGTTTGCCAAATATTTGGGCAAGCCTGAAAATCTGCCATATATGCAAATCGGTGTCTAACAAATACTTATCACATCACTATAATGAAATTGATATCATTGCTTTAGTAAAGGTTATTTTGTGATTATGTTTCTCAAAATTACGAGGAGACAAATGTCTTATGCATTTGGAATATACATGTAATGACAAACATGTATATGGAAGGTGTATGTATTACCACAATTTCCCAATATTATATTTATAAGATAGAGAATTTAGAATCACAAAAACTTTCTGTAATATGCCGATTTCTGAAGGATGTCCAGATATTCAACATAATAAGACTTACTGTTATTTGCACGCGGTTACATGAATCTGAATGTCAGATTCATGTCTTCCCCGAAGCAGAACTACTCAGTAATCCCACAGGATAATGCAAGCTGCAATAAGGTTACAGCCAAAACCATAATATTTTTGGTGCTGATGGATAATATTGATTTGAGCAGATTGATGGATGATGCGTTTGCTGTAAAATGATCTGCACTAAAAAGAAAAAAATTATTAAATGCAGGGACAAATGAATTAAGGCAGAAACTATAATAACATTGCAACAGCTTCGATGAGCCATTTTTCAGGATTGAATGACTGACAAAATTCTCATTCACATGTTCATATGAAATCTCTCTTTGATCGATCTGAACAGCTATATCATGTTTGCCAAATATTTGGGCAAGCCTGATTATGAGGTCTTAATCAATTAGACACCTCATTTTTGAGTTCTAACTGACAAAAATGCCAGGTATAACCTCAAAATCGGTGCCTAACAAATACTTAAACACAAGTTAGTACTTGTACAAGAGGTCTTTCATTGCAGGGAGCTATGTAGCCTTGAGAGAAGTTGTATATCTAAAAGAGGTCTGTCATTGTAGGAAGCCAGCTAGCTCACACAAAAGGTGCTTATAATCTGAGAAACAACCCCTTAGCCCTGTAGTAGAGAAATGTCATGATAGAGGACTACAATCACAGTCAGTAATGAGATTGTGGCCAACCAATTGTTAGCATCAGCAGAGATAGTAAATGGGATGAGACCTCTGAGAAACAATTATTGGATAAGATTGCTCTTAGATCCTATTGTTATTTCTCTATATTGCCAAGGCATACTCTATGATACTTGCCAATATTGGCAATAACTTGGCTTAACCTATAAGATTACCGAATGCTTGCTGGCAGGTCTGAACAGGAGTTATGTTTGGGTATAGTTACTCGTATTTGTTCCATTGCCTTTTGGTATATATGTGTAATCGAAAATAATTTGAAAGGTATTGCTTGCCTCCGGGCAATATGCCTATCTATAAGCACACCGTTTCCAAAATTTCCTAATATTCGGAGGGGTTTTCCAAAATCTGTCCAGCTGGTCACAACTGCAGCAATAGTTTATGCAGACACTTGATATTTTGGTCAGTCGAACCTGAGATAACTTGAAATTGATCCCCAAAACATCAGATCATAGAAATAAAAAAAATTGCTGATTTTGTTGCCATGGAAACCAGAAGTCTTGAAATACGGCCCTTAGCATACGAACAGACAGAGACACGAATATCTTTTCAAAACCTTTAATTATTTTGAGAGTTTTTCGGCTGGAAACATGTGGAAAACAAGCATCATCATTTCGCAACTTCCCTGCTAAGTGATTTTTTTGGCACATAATGTGTTTCTACATACATTAAATCCATTTGAAAAGTGTGTCTTTAAGTCTTCAGATGGTGGACGGTTTCATGTGATAGAAATAATTAAAAATCACAAAAAGTGTTTATTAAATTCTGATAAAACTTTCTATTATCGCATGTGGATTACGAAAGTTAGATTGATGTCATCCCTGAAACAGTAAAATTCTATCAGATAATGCAAGCCATCACAAGGTCATCGCAATAACATCGCAGGTTGTCGGTGGTTAATATTGATTTGAATAGATTGATGAATGATGTGGTTTCTGTTATGATCTGCCCACAAGACAAAACGAAAATTTAACACACATCCTCAACAATCAAAACCAAGGATGTTTGTCCTGACATCCAAGGTTGGCAAAAACTGCTTGAGGCCACCAAATCCAGCTGAAGCGCAAAACTTTCCAGCCTATGCCCGGGTTTACCGTATTTGGAACGGAGTTGTCCTTCGGATATGCATATGCAGACAGGAGATCTCAATTTATAAGTCTTAAGGCCAGCATGATGCCGTATATATTTAATATATACAGTTTTATGTTAGTATGCATGAGCATGGAACAATTACATAATTATGATCTTAAGGTAGTGCTACATAATTTATAGCAGAAACATCTTCACGGAGTCACAGATGATTGCAATCTGAGTCAGTGATCAGATTGTGACCAACCAATTATCTTGAGGAGACAAGGCAAATGGAAGGAGACCTGTGAGCAATTATTGGAATAGATGCTCTCAGATCCTATTGTTATTACAGATTTGCAGAGTTGGGTATTATCAATGAATATCAGTGACTCTGACATGTGCAGTTGTTGTAACATAACCCAGTGTGTGCATGCTGTCAGACCGGCAAGGGATCGTGCCATACAGAGTGCCTATTGAATTGTATTGTGTGCCGATCTATCTATACTCTTGAATATGTATGACCAAAGGTGACGTGGACAGAAACCTGTTTTCTACAAAACTCTGCTTTTAAAAGCACCTCCAGATAGAATAGCTCATGACAAAACAGTTACTGATGAGCCTGGCAATTTTCCAGATGCTTGTTATTGCAACTTCATAGTAAGGGAGGAGAGTGGACATACATTCCTTGAGGCACTTTGCCACTGACTGTGACCTAATCATGCGCATAGTGGTCATTGATAAAACATGCCTTGGGAGAGCCTATGCTGCAATATTGCAATAGGCAGTGCAAGTCTCTGTGAGTCTAGCTAGATCAAATTAGCCTTACCCCAGGCTGTGCTTAAGTGTATTAAAGCATAAAAGCTCAGGCCAGAAGGAGGGATGATCGTGTTGCATTACGGGAAAATGGGACAGTTTATGTTAACATGATTAAAACAAGATATCTGTAACCAGCATAGAAAGCATTACAAAATTCAGTGTTATATTCGGCTTCGAAATTCAGCTATGTGCAAGCTATAGTATAGGCCTACTTCTGTAACAGTATTTAGACGCGTCCACCAATACACTGTATATCCCCTGTAGTGACACATGTGCCACATTTAAAGGATGAATGCAAGGACCCAGATCTGCACGATTCTGCTTAACCAGTCACACAAGTACAATCAGTGAACATCACATAGCCTTATATCGTGCTCGTACAACCCAGCTTGTCTGCTTACAATCTCAAGTAATACGGATATATATTTGATTAGTTGTCTTATGTTATCTTTACTCCTCCATTGAAACCCTTTTCTTGATATTCTAGTAGACCTTTGACATTGATAAGGTAATTGAGCTAAACCATGCACGAGGGTATAGCTGAATAACACACTATTTATTGATTAATTACATAATGTTGCTGACTGACCCTGCTCTTACCACTATTGCAATGTTACTAATTGATTGATTATAGAAAGGTTTGTACACTGACATCATACATGTGGTATATTGTTATGAGACTTTGAACTGCAAAGATCTCACAATCTATTATGTGCGCCATAGTAAATGGTCATAAATACGCACTTTGACAATTATTTAGATGCATGCGTCTTTGTTGTATAAGCCTGGATTTTATAATATTTCTTTTCTGGGGTTACTTTTTGGTCAGTATTTTTGATGGACACATGCAATGAATGTTTTAAGCTTGTTCCTGACTTTCAATTCTTTCTGCTAGTCCATTGTGCCATCTGAGCACTCAGCGAGCAGGTGCATTCCACTTTTTCATCTTTCTTACTTCTTCTGCAGAAAATGGGCACCTGACTTTTCCCACAAATTAACTAGCTCTTTAGTAGATCTGTTCTCTGATAGATGTAGTCTCTAACATATCCAACTATAGCTCTTAAGTGTATCTGTTCTCTTGTAAAAATATTGTCATCAATCATGTTTTGATTTAATTGGTCTCTTCAATGCAGATTTATTCACATATCCATCATCAGTTAGATTGGTAGACTGTGATTTGCATGAAATATCAGAGTAAGGGAAAGAAGAACTGAAGCAGAACATATATTATTATTACTATAGTATTATGTTGCAATAGCTTTGATGAGCCATTTTTCAAGATTGGATTACTGCCGAATTTCACAGTTACTTGTTCAGATTATGTTTGCAAATATTTGGGCAAGCCTTAAATTCTGCCTTTTAATTCTGTCTGATGCTACATTTGCACATCTGTCACTATGTAGAAGTTGATATCATTGCTTTAGTAAAGGTTAACTTGTGATTAAGTTTCTTAAAATTACATGAAGACAAATGTCTTATGCATTTGAAATATTATTACAAACATATATATGGAAGGTGTATGTATTACCACAATTTCCCAATATTATATTTATAAGATAGAGAATTTAGAATCACAAAAACTATCTGATATATGCCGATTTCTGAAGGATGTCCAGATATTCAACTATTAAGACTTACTGTTATTTGCGTGTGGATTACATGAATCTGAATGTCAGATTCACATCTTACCAGAAACAGGCCTGCTCAGACAGTAATCCTATAAGATAATGCAAGCCACAATAAGGTTATTGCAACAACCATAATATTTCTGGTGCGGATGAATAATATTGATTTGAGCAGATTGATGGATGATGCGTTTTGCTGTAAGATGATCTGCACTCCAGACAAAAAATAAATTGAACGCAAATTGCCTAATTCTCAACAATCAAGAGAAAGGATTTTTGTCTGGCAGCCAAGGTTAGCAAAAACTGCTGGAGTCTGGATGGACGATCGGGCCTTTACATCTTGTACTTATGCACTTGGTAGTATTGGCTAATTATACTGGAAGAGGATGCAACAATGAGCTGAAGGATGACTGAAACTGCTGTCCAACATAGAACCAAGTGACCATGCCAGACCTGGATTTGAACCAGATCCAGCGATTGGCAGCCTGGTACGCTTCCACTGAACTTACCCTCCCCTTCTGGAGGCAAATGAAGCAGGAGCAACATAAACTGAAACATGAAGGTTTAAAGAGACTTTCACAACAAATAAAATAGTTCCTAGCAATTTTTCTGATGCTGACCACTGAGACGTGTTAGAGTATATAGATGCCCAAGAGAGTATGCAGATTTCTTGAGGCACTTTGCCACTAACTGTGACCTTATCATGCACAGAGCGGTCATTGATAAAACATGCCTTGGGAGAACCTATACAGCTATACTGTAATAGCTAGCGTAAGTCTCTGTTAGTCTAGCTAATTCAATTCTGCCTTACCCCAGGCTGTGCTTGAGTGATCATGTTGCAGTATGGAAACATGGGACAGTTGATGTTTTAAGCTTGATTAAACCAAGATATCTGTAACCAGCGTAGAAAGCATTACAAAAGGCTCCTTATTTATAATTCAATGTCTATTATATTCGGGCTTTGAATTCAGCTATGTGCAAGCTATAGGCCTACTTCTGCAACATTATTTAGATGTGTCCACTAATACACTGCATATCACATTTAAAGGATGATTGCAAGGATTCAGATCTTCACGATTCTGCTTAACCTACCATTAATCTGTCATATAAGTACCATCAGTGAACGTCTCATACCCTTATTTATATCATGCTCATACAGCTGGGCTCATCTGCTCACAAGCTCAGGTCTTGCGAGTGTATATCTAATGAGTTGTCTTATGTTATCTGTACTCCGCCATCCAACCCTTCTCTTGATATTCTAGTAGACCTTTGACATTGATAAGGTAATTGAGCTAAACCATGCATGAGGGAATAGCTGAATAACACACCATTTATTGATTAATTATATACATATATGTTGCTGACTGACAGTGCTCTGAGCACTATTGCAATGTTACTAATTAATCATAAAAAGCTTTGTGCCCTGACATAATACATGTGCTACATTGTTATGAGACGCTGAACTGTGAAGTATAGAAGTATTGTTTTCCTTCAAAGACTCGATCGCTGATCTCACAATCTATGCGTGCTTGTAATGGTACTACACCTTTTGACAATTATTTATGTGCGTGCATCAAAGATTTTATGTCTTTGTTGTATAAAACCTTAATTTTATCTTTCTTTTCTGGGGTTGGTCTTTTGGTGAATGCATGCAATGAATGTTTTAAGCTAGTTCCTGACTTTCAATTCTTTCTGCTAGTCCATTGTGCCATCTGAGCACTCAGTGAGCAGGTGCATTCCACTTTTTGATCTTTCTTACTTCTTCAGCAGAAAATGGGCACCTGCCTTTTTCCCACAAATTACCTAGCTCTTTAGTATATCTGTTCTCTGATAGATATGGTCTCTAACATATCCAACTCTGTTGTATCTCTGGCATTTCTGATGGGCGTTTTGAAGATGGAGGGATGTTATAGATGGGCAGGGATGCTTTGTAAAAAAATATTGTCATCAATCATGTTTTGATTTAATTGGTGTCTTCAGTGTAGATTTATTCACATATCCATCATCAGTTAGATTGGTAGACTGTGATTTGCATGAAATATCAGAGCAAAGGAAAGAGGAACCGAAGCAGGATATATAATTACTACAATATCATTATGTTGCAATAGCTTTGATGAGCCATTTTTCAAGATTGGATTACTGCCGAATTTCACAGTTACATGCCTGTTCAGATCATGTTTGCCAAATATTTGGGCAAGCCTGAAATTCTGCCTTTTAATTCTGTCTGATGCTACATCTGCACATCTATATAATGAAATTGATATCATTGCTTTAGTAAAGGTTAATTTGTGATTAAGTTTCTCAAAATTACGAGGAGACAAATGTCTTATGCATTTGAAATATAACTACAAACATATATATGGAAGTTGTATGTATTACCACAATTTCCCAATATTATATTTATAAGATAAGATAAGATAAGATAGAGAATTTAGAATCACAAACACTTTCTGTAATATGCCAATTTCTGAAGGACAGATATTCAACATGATAAGATATACTGTTATTTGCGTGTGGATTACATGAATCTAAATGTCAGATTCACATCTTACCAGAAACAGGCCTGCTCAGACAGTAATCCTATAAGATAATGCAAGCCACAATAAGGTTATTGCAATAACCATAATATTTCTGGTGAGGACGAATAATATTGATTTGAGCAGATTGATGGATGATGCGTTTTGCTGTAAAATGATCTGCACTCCAGACAAAAAATAAATTGAATGCAAATTCTCAACAATCAAATGCAAGGATGTTTGTCCTGACAGCCAAGGTTATAGCAAAAACTACTGGAAGCTGGATGGATGGATGATTGGGGCCTTAAATCCTGTATTTATGCACTTGGTAGTATAGGCCAATTAGGACTGGAGGAGGACAGAGCACAGCAATTAGCCGAAGGATGACTGAAACTGCCATCCAACATTGGCCCAGGTGACTCAGCAAGAATGGCTTAGAACCCTTGACCCAGCGATTGGCAGCTGGTAAGCTACCACTGAGCTAACCCTCCCATACGGGAGGAAACTGATGCTGGAGGCAACATAAACTAAAGCATGGTATAGTTTCAAGAGACATTCACAAAAACACAAAGCAAATCATGATGAGCCTGGAAATGCTTCTGATACTGACCTTCGTGACTTGTAAGAGAATAGAGAAGCCAAAGAGGAGATGCAGATTTCTTGAGGCACTTTGCCACTGACTGTGACCTAATCATGCACAGAGTGGTCATTGATAAAACATGCCTTGGGACAGCCTATTGTAATAGACATGGTGCAATAGCCAGTGTGAGATCAAATAAGCCTGCACACAGGTCATGTTAAAGTGTATTGAAGGCGGGATTGTCATGTGCATTATGGGAACATGGGACAAATTACTTTAATATTATTTAGAAAACTGTTTGGCATTTCTATTTCTCACCCGACTGGTTTTTGCTAGATAGATGAGGCATATTAATCCGGTTCTCATCAGGAGGAAATAACTGGCTAATAGCCATATTGGCTGCACCGCTCGGTCTCCTGGTTTGAAGTTCTTTCTTTCCTTCAAATGCCAAAAAATATTAAATATCTTTTAATTGCGTTTCTGATTTTATTGCATTACTTGTCTCAACCAGAATCAATGTCAAATTGAAGAAGTGAATCTGTCTGAAGTTCTCAAACCCATGCTTAATACATTAAGTAATATGTACGAGTATTGGTTGCCAACCAACAGAATTTACGTTTGAAGAACTGGCTCCATATGTGTTTGCATGCAAAGACATAGATCTGATTCTGTTTAACCTACCACTAATCACTCACCTAAGTACCACAAGTGGGCATCACATAGACTTATACCATGCTCACACGAGTCAACTTGTGAGCTTATGGGCTCAAGTAATAGGTATATGTATCTAATGAGTTGCTTATCTGTACTCCTCCGTCCGAACTCTTCTCTTGATATTCTTGTATACCTCCTAATATTGATAGGGTAATTGAGCGAAACGAGACATAAGAGTGACTGAACTACATGTATATGCATTTATTGATAAATTAGGCCTATATCATATTGCCTTGCTTGAGCACAACTGCAATATAACTGATTGTAATCAATAAGAAAAAATTTGTATACTGACTGTTAGTCATTGGTCTGTATAGACAGATAGATAGAAAGACAGATAGAAAGATAGATAGATAGATAGATAGATAGATAGATAGATAGAAAGTTTTTAGTTTCTTGTTTCAAATTATTTATTGTTTTGGGGCCATGTGGGTGAGCAGGTGTAAGCGCAATACACAGCTGGAGTACTCCACTTTCTGATCTTTTCAACACTTCTTCAGCAGGAAATTGGCTCCGGTTTTTCCAGAAGTTACTTGGCTCTTTGTTGTGTTTGGTCTTTTGCAAATAGAAAGTTTGTCCCTCACACTGTAAATTTGGATGAACTGAGCCAGCTCAAATGATTGAGTGAGATGGTTGCACAAACTGTTTGTGCTGACATAGCTTGTAGTTTTCAGTAAGATAATAATGTCTATTATCTCAGCTGAAAACAACAAGCTAATTCATTTCAAAGGAATTGTGCAACCATCTCACTCAATCATTTAAGCTGACTCAGTTCATCCAATTTCACAGTGCAGTGCAGTGTTGCAACATCTCTGCGAGATGTTTTAAAGATTGTCCACAATCTTGGCCATATACAGTCGGACTAGACGAGACTATTGCTATATTCTATTTGTTTTGTAGCTCAGTTAGACTCTTAGCGAGTACATTGCAGTTGCTGTGCACCCAATGAATTAGAATTTGTAGTTCATCTTACTCCACATAGACCTACTTTTGTGTTAGCAGCTGCAAAAGTTTGGTTGTCTTTGTCAGTGCAAGTTAAATGCACCGTATACAACAAACAAAGGGCTTTCTGTGTCCTTGCTTTGATTATGCAACACTAAAGCCCTCCTCTTTGTCGAAAACAGAAACACAGGAAACTCAATATACTTTTTCTTTTTTCTGTATGCACTCTGGTATCAGAAATAATATTTATTGAATTTTTGTTTTTGCACATTTTTTTCAAAAGCCAGGAAAAAATATTCAGATTATTCAGAGTATCAGGGACGAAACCACAAAGTCTCAGCCTTGTGTGATTACCTTTACGAAACTCCGTGTGGGTGTTTCACATATACTAACCATAAACCATCTGCTGATTGTTTTAATCTGTAGAATACCTGTTGAATGAAACTTTCAATCATAAGGTAATACTTGCCAAAAGTACAGAAACTGACATTGTTTTTGCCAACTGTGACAACATGGCTAGCTGGTGAAGCTACAATACTTATGGAACATGCCTTTACTCAGTACATTATTGACTCAGCATTGAAGTGGTGTGAATCATCTATTCCCACAATTTTGATTGTTTTTTTTTTTAGTCTTGGGTCTAAATCCACCGTAACCTCAAGCTTACGTTTGCAAAGGATAGCGTGAGGAAGAAATTACCTTTTTTTTGGGGGGGGGGGGGGTTTGACTGAGTTTCAGCTGGTTTGGAGCAATTTAGCAGAAATACGATATCATCTATTCCAACCGGTTTTATTGTTCAACAGTAGGCATTGAATGTAATTATTGGTATCGATGTCAATATTTTGTATGCATGAAAATGTCAGGTAGGCTCAATTATATCAATTCATGTGTCTTGGAAGAATTGTTTTATGTTTGAGCCTCAAAGTGCCACCTAACCAAATCTATGTACAAAGCAAATGTAATGAAAAAGAGTCACATTTGGAAATTGCTCGTGACGTAAAGAGGGAAACAACAAAATACAATTGAAATAGATAAATTAAATCTTAACAGAGGTTTATAAGAAGACAGGATATTCTGACATGTCGTATTTGTGTCATATACGCCTATGCCTTACATAAGCTTAAAACAAAAGGAAACCAAATCTAGAAAAACAAAAGTTATTGCAGAAATCCAATTGAACACAATATACAATCTAGTTTTGGAAATTGCTTCTGACTCAAAGGCACACTAGACGCTTGAAGGACACTCGTGTCTTTTCCTTTTTACCCCTTTTATAATACCAGCTAAAATTCTTCGCTTACTGCCCTTGGCGTCTTGTCTCTGGCTTACAACTTGCTTTCAATTATTCACATGAGAAATATTAAAGAACATATCGCTTTTGACAACTACATCCTTATATATGCGCAGATTTGTTGGAATTATTTTTTAGACTTGATAGCAGGACAAGTGATAGATGTGTTCCCTTATGGATATCTTTACATACATTAGTATTTTCTTTATGTTGTGAACATGGCAATAATAGTTCAGTCAGCAGCTGTGTCCATTTATTACATTGTATTGATGACAATCAGTGAAATATATCTCAGGGGTGTAAAGGGCCCAAAGAACACAACATACAATGTATAGTACAGGAAGGAGATAGCCACACGAGGCTAGTCGATCTTCCTATACAAGGAGTCTTATATTACAGAGATTGGTGTAATGGCAATACCTCCTCTGGTGTGTTATTGGTAACATCCTTGGATGGAAATGCAAAGTTGCATGCTACAGGTGGAAGAATTATTGCTTTGGTCCTGCCAACCAAAGTACAGGTGCCAGGTGCATTTTTGTTTATAGACATGATTTGTTATTGTTATGACACCAGAATGTCATCACACTGACAATTCTGACTTTAGATGTCTCAGGATGCCACACTGCATATCCTTTATACCCTTGCCGCCCTGATAGCTAAGGTTATAAGAAAAGAAGGCTGAAATTCTGAGGGGTGGATAATAGCATGAGCAGAAAAATGTTATTGACAAGGTCTCCCTGAAGGGCCGAGGCTGTCAACTGCACTTGGACAGGAGGCCAGAGGCCGCACATTCAAGAGCTCTTAGCTCTTCAATGCCAACATACTCAGAAGCCCACCCACTGCTTTATATGAGAAAATTGTGATTTCTCTCACCACAGTGGTGTCACTGACTACTAAAAAGTAATGCTCGTCTTATTAAAGCCACTGAAGCAAGATTTGAATTCAGTCACAGACATGATTATGAATATGTGTTCTTATAAATTGCATCATAATCATTAAATTTTGCTTCAAAATTATCTCCACAAGGCACAACATGCATCCTCTTGATGTGAGCATCACCAGCTAGGCAACTGAATCGTCTTCTTGTACTCGGTAGTATATCGTTTTCATAGGTAACATTGCAAATATAAAATATGACCTCACTAGCGACATATGACTCATGCATGAAGAATAACATGGCACAGATAGGGATATGACCTCACAGGAAACATTCCAGTGCATTTCGGCAAGCACTTGTAATAATGATTATTTTTTGGGCAGTTAATAAATCACAATTTTTGTTTGACATTACCGAAAGAGATTGCTTTCTGTCAATGCTGTCCATTGTCATTGACCAACATCCCTAACATTCTCTGCATAGCACTTGCATGGGTTGCTTTCCATTTATAACTATTTGGCATTTTCATTGTCCAACAGATGCACTGATGCAGACATCGCTGAGACAAAATTGTTATCAAGCGAAAGTCATGCCATCGCTATAGAAACGGGTGCACTACGTGGTCTCCTGGCACATATAAATGTAGATATGCAGTGTTTTATGAATCCATTTTACAAAATCATATACTTTGTGGGACTGCTCAAGTATGAATCTTTCTAAAAAAAACCTTTGGAGTTCACCCATTGTGCAGCCAATATTGCAGGGTCTAAGATTGCCCATTGCGATCACCGGGTCATTTTAAAATAAGGGAACGATTACAACAATAGTCCAAAATTATGAAATTAATATAATCAGATAAATCTGAGAGATTTCAAATTAAGGCTGAGATACCTAACAAGCTGGGCATGCAGATATCATTCATTTTTTGTGTGATAAAAGTGACTGTATGTTAAACTCTCTTGTAATTGGAATCCATTCTCTGATGTGGTATTTATGGCAACCAGTGCTATCCATATACCAACCTTCATATCTACCTGCATCTGTGTTCATTTGCACAGGAATGTAATGCTATAATGCTACAGGTGAGCTCAGGTAGAAGATTGTTTTGATCTTGCTAACCATTGCAAGTGCAGTAGCCTTGTCTTGTGCCATGCAGTGTATTTACACATGTGATTGGCAAGTAAAACACCCCTCATGTGGGGTAAATGTGTAAAATGTTGAACTTGAGCAGCTCTCTATTCTATGGACATACCTTTGGAGTCTTGAGCACCAAGAACAGTCCTGACTTAGAGGGCTGCACTTAATTACCAAATCTAGCCGATATGTTTACGTATTATTTATCGCAGAGGATGAATGAAAAGCAGATGAAGTGATATATGATGATAAGGTTTTAGATTCCCTTTGCAGGACAATGCAGGTTTTGAAACTTCTACTTACTTCTACCTTCTACTTTACCTACTTCACTGAACCCACAATACTTTCACAAAATATTGCTTTCCTATTTGAAGACACTTGAATTAATAGGTGAAAATGCTTTTCTTTAAAAATCAACTGCCACACTGCTTTTCTCTCAACACAATACACACTTGATTGCTTAATTAACTTATGCAGTTATGAAAATAGAAAGAAAGGTTGTTGTATTATAGTTAATGACACGAGCAGAAAAAATGTTATTGACAAGGTGGCCCAGAAGAGCTAAGGCTGTCAACTGCACTTGGCATGTGAGGACAGGAGGCCAGGGGCCATGCATTCAGGAGTTATTGGCTGTTGTAGGAAAACATACTCAGCAGCCCACGCAAATACTGTGATTTCTGTCATGACAAGAGTGTCAATATAAATGCTGCTAAGGTAATTATACCATTCGACACCTCTGTCAGCCAATTACATTACAGTATTTAAGGGGAATAATTCCCATATTCTTTGTTGTCCATGTATCCTCTCATGTTTGACTGTTTAAGTGTTTGTCTCATGGTATAAGCCGGCTATTCACCATGGGATCAGGAATATGTGTTTATATCACCTCGACCTAAAGGCCTCGGGTGATAAATCACATATTTCCTCTCCCGTGGTGAATAATCTTTACTAATCCTGTTCACTCTAAAATAAATGATTTTTTAAAATCAAAAAATGTTTTTTTTTTTTTTTTGAAAAATTCATGTTGGTTTTTGCATGGAAGTTTGGTTTTTCAAAAAAACATTTTCCATTTTAAAAACCAGTTTTGTCCCGAATTTTTTTAGAGTGTTCAGATGCAATTTCTGGACTCACTGAAACAATGTATAAATTGAATCACAAACCGATTTTATTGATATGGGCACTTGTTGATCTATGGGTTTTCAATTTCCTTACCGAGCATTGAGAATTACTAATAATTAAATCTGAGTGATTTCTGATCATTGTGGTTTTGCTTTATGGGAAATTCATTGGTGTCATTTTATGTGATGGCTATATCGATGGCTCATAATGAGTATTATCTAACGTAATCCCAACAGCTTTTGTTATGGTGATAAAAGTGACTATGTTTCATCTAGATACTAATTGGAAAGGCCCTGTGATGTGGTGTCCCTGGTGTAACTTGTATTTGCTGTGCAATGTAATGCCTGATGCAACTGTAACAGGTAGAATAACTATTGGATATCAGTCTTGCCAAGTGTAGTGCCTTCTCTAAGATGTATGTTGGCATGATTACTACGTAAGACAATGTGCGATGGGGCTCTACATCATGTATTTATTCATTGACAAGGCTCAATAAGACAGAAAGGGACCATGATAATGTAGTGAGGTTGTCCTGACTGGGAATTGAATTCAGCTTATTGTTCAAGAATGAAATTATTGCTATAGATCGTCAGCAGAAAACAACATCTTGGATTAGTGACATAATAAACCCATGACCTCTGGTCTTATTACCATTTCATAAGGAAGAGAAGTTTCCTTTCTTTCACAGAGGTTCTCAGCACAGGAAACAATTACTGTCCAAATGAACAAATTTACATGACAACCAGGTGAAAATGTCTTGCAAATGCCTTGCGAACTACCATTTCCCTTTTCTTACCACTCCTGATAGCTGAGCTTATATGAATAGAAGGCAGAGATAATGTTTAGCCAGTAAATGCATGATAGGGTGGAGTGAAAATTGAAATTAAAAAAACAGCAGGTCTAGATACTTGTCAATTTTCATGAAACTGGCCATTCCATTTTCATTTTTGAGTTGCAGTGAAAATTGGCGGTGCACTTCAGGATCAAAGATTTGCCTTTAAAGTTGGTTTCGGTAGATTCGCGGTTAGCGTTATTTCTGTCCAGGTTAAAGATACAGACATGAGAGTTATATATTTGAATTCAGAATAAAATTTCCTTCAAAATGAGTACCAGCATGCCATATCTATGTATATGTATATTATCAGTGCTCAGTAAGTACTGTGAGAACTGCGTAAACATTTTCCGGTGGGACAAACAACCAAAAGGCTTGTGCATGTAATGAAAAAAGCTTGAAACTTTCAAGATAGCTTCTACAGACTCTGAACTTCACTTTAGATGTTCAAAATCTTTAAATCGGACCTCTTAGTGTCCCTGGGGGTAAGTAACCTCTGAGACTAAAATTACACATATTTAACCATTTTCGCATGCTTGCAACATTGACTAACATCCCTAAAGTCTCTATAAACATTTAATTTGGTTGGCTAACTTACTACAAGTGTTCAAATAAGTATTTTGGTAAGTCACATTGACACCTTGGTGACCTTGATGACCTAAAAGTTGTTAATCTTGTAAGTACCAAGCAGGACAATAAGATTTATTTTTCTTTCTTGTTACCATTATTTCTGTCAGTTGATTATAGTTATGTTAATCATATTTCATGCTCAAATAATGAGTAAGATATCAAAGTGCAGATAGTTTTGGGGGGTATTAAAAGATAGGTTACCTAGTGAGAGATAACATTGTACATATACTGTCAAGTACAAATGAAGTGATCTGTCCAATTAAAGATATTGTTGTCATGACATCAGTTACTTGTTGCAAAAAGTATTTCGAATAGTTACCATTCAATAAATTGACAAATCAGTAAAGCTTTTATGAAGTCAGAGATATCCCCAGAGGCATCAGACACAGTCACACATGTAAGGGTACAGTCCCAATCCAGCAGTGAACACAGAATCATTGGAATGGTCAGATTCACTCGAGCAAGATTTTATGTATATAATCCTTAAGAGAGATTATATTTTAATTGTTATACTTTTGGTTTAACACCCACTGCAGTGAACATTTTAAACTACCTGTTCTAAATCAATTTTTTTGGTGAAATCTGCATAACTTAACGAGTTGTATATTAAGATCTGCCATAAATTTTTAAAAGGATTTCAGCCGAATGCTTAAGCTTACTTGATCTGTAAATTCATTTATTGCCATGGTATAGTATACCATGTAGTATTAGCTTTATTGGATCTATTTTCTAAAAGCACATAATCATATAGGTAAGATGCACAATAGTAAAACAACAAAATGAACTATAGCACCACTGTCATCATACAAACTAACCAGAATGAGTTTCAAGTTTAACTACACTGTGCGGTTACATTATAAGTAATATTTCAAGAACAAGTGGGCATGGAAATAAATCATGGTACAAACATGAAGTCCTGTCATTCTTGCTTGTAAGATACATATTTTTGTTTATTATTTACACTAGTGAGAACAACAAAAAGGGAGTTTCTGACAATGAGTGATGGTCTGTTGTGGTATTGGAGTCAAATTTCAAAGCCAGGTTAAAGACACACTTATTTAGATCCGACTACTTTTAATTTGTTTTAATAGAGTTTTTAGCTGATTTCTTATTATACATTGGTTTTTAATTACAATTTTACTTAATTTAAAATATTGTATGAATTTTTGTATTATTGTACAGTGTATTGAGGTTGCTATTTTGATGTAATGCACTACAAAAAAAGAAACATTGTCATTATCATTAAATGTGAAGCCATTTAATAAATGATAAAAATGAATGAAGATTTTATGTAAATTTGATTGGATTGATCAGGCCTGAAACAGAAGATAAGTATATCATGTTGGTATTCATTTTGTGGGGAATTTTTCACTGATTCCAAATATGCCACCTATTTTGTTGTATATTTAATATCCACGAAGATATTCGTAACCGCGAGTTCAGCGAAAAGACATTTTAACTGTTTTCTTTAATCCTGAAGTGCACCGTCAATTCTCACTGCAGCTTCCAAAAATCACTGAAAATGTGAGTTTTGGACAAATTGACAAGCATCTGGACCTGCTGTTTTTTAAATTTTTGACATTTTTCATTTTTCACTCCACCCTAATGCATGAGCAGAAAAATGTTATTGACAAGGTGGCCCAGGAGGGCAGTGGCTGTCAACTGCACTTGGCATTTGAGGACAGGAGGCCAGGGGCTACACATAATCAAGTGTGTTTTGCCATTACCTACTCAGCCATCAACAATGATTCTACAGTACTGTAAATAATATAGAAAATTGTGTGATTACTGTCACGACGACACTGCACTGTAAATTCTGAAATTCTGAGTTAGCTCAAATGATTGAGTGAGATGGTTGCACAATTTGTTTGAGCCATGATAGCTGTTTTGAGTTATGATAATCTTTACGTTGTTATAACTTGCAAACAACAAGCTATCTTGGCTCAAAGGAATTGTGAAACTATCTCACTCAATCAATTAAGTTAACTCAAAATTCAAAATTTACAGTGTGGTATTTTGCAAAAATGTCATTGTCATGATTTGATTATAAAATACTGGAACAATTGAACATTTTCTTCTTGGATAGCCATTTCTTGGGAAGCATTCAATGAAAATTAAATTTTCAAGACAGATTCTGATTTCTTGCTTTTACAAATGTACCAAACTTTGAATTTTTAGTCATTTGTCTGAACAGGTACCCACTTTCTATTCCTTTTGTCTTTTGTTGATTTATTTTTCAGTAAGGGACACATGTCCTTTCCCCACAATTAGGCGCGGTTGATCTTCCCCTTACGCATTTCTGGTATCTTTAGCCTATTTGATGTTAAAGATGTGAAGATGGTTGCTGTTGCACCCCACTGAGACCTGATTGATCCTGTTCTTTAATCTTTCAACTAATACACTTCTCTTTATATGTCCTCTTTTATTTATGGAGTGGTTGGTTATGTATGTTAAGGTATTTTTCGTGTTTTCCTGTTTCATCTTAGGGCTACTCTGTTAGGGGTAAGATTCATTGGTAGATCTTGCCATGGAACTTCAGTGAGTGATGGGAAAAGTATTGATTCATGTGTCTCCCTTAACGAACATACAACCATAGAAGGTTAGGCTACTGGAAAAGCTCTGGCCTCTCACGAAGGTTCTTGGATGAGATGGAAGATATAGTTGTCCTCAATTTCCTCTCCCAGCATAGACATTCAATCGAAAATTTACTACATGCATAGGTTTTCTGACTTTTCTTTTTCTAAAAATCAATTCTGAAGCATGCACATTTCGCTTACAGAGCTGGACAATTCATCAGTGATCTCTAACTTATAATTATTCATAGAGGAAATATTGTATGATCTTGACATCTAGAAGTATATTTATATGCCTCATCCCATATATACAGAGGTTATTTCATTTTTACCCGATTATTTTGACTTTTATACTCATATATTTGGCAATTATTTGCCTTTTTCACAGTTCTGCAAAATGCTATTTTAGTAGGCGGCTCAGTCTTGTAATAGCTATAACAGAATAATGACGTGGACTGAATGAATTGATGGCAATCTGTCAAGTCTCCCTATTGACAGGGGAGTTAAGATATTGAGTAACACCTGAATCAACACAATTAAAGTAATTTGTTGAATACAGTGATTGATTACTGCAGCTGGTCCTGAAAAAACTGTTGCAAGACTCTTTTTCATTTGCCATTAAAAAACATAACACTTGAGATAGCAATTAGTGAACAGGAATGGAATTATTCTGATTCATTTCTACAACTGAAGGTTTTCCATGTCAAATGTTGTTAAAACCTCAGTTTTTATTAATTTGATCTTTCAGGATTATTGGATCATGATTTAGAAAATTGTTTGCAGTATTACATAATTTAATGTGGTTATGCGATGATTATTTTTGAAATGGAAATTTAATGGCTATCTTGTTCTTTAAAAACTCTGTTAAAAAGTAAAAAGTACTTCTACAGCTCTAAAGGTTGTTTATTATGAGGAATGTCTTACCACAGGTTGTTTGTCTGTTATGCAGTCATCTTCTGGTAGCTAAGCTTATAACAACGGAAGGCTAAAATGTAGTAACGCCATTAATAACATGAGCAGAAAATGTTATTGACAAGGTGGCCCAGGAGGATAGAGGTTGTCAACTGCCTTTGGCATTTGAGGACAGGAGTGCTGGGGCTACACATTTAAAGACGGTTACCTATTGCATGAAAACATGCGAACCAGTATTTTGCAGCCTACTCATTAAAATATATTTGTGAAGGTTGTGTCATTTTTATGACAACTGTCAGTCGTTTGATATAAAACTAAGGCACAACTTTTGGTAATGGCAATGTATGAACTCAATCCACCATTACAATTGAGCTGTAAACATGTTTGCTTGTAAGGCGAGCATAGGATGACGATTTTATTGTTGGTTTTAAATTTCCGCAATGCATTCATGGCATGGCTGACTGGCATGAATGACTGGCATTGCTTCAATTTGCTTGTGATGCAACTGGAAATACTGAAAATATACAATTGTATATTTCCAACTATAACACCCTGAAATGTCACTGAACTGAGACATTGAGAAAAAGCAACACAATTCAGCAATTTAAATTCATAAGAGTCTTAACATGAACTTTTTGTGTGTCATGAACCTCGATTTTGCAAGATGTCATACCCACTTTTGTCATTCGTGTCTAAGGTCTGTCGATTTTCGTTGGTGCATACGAAGGATGTTTTGAGATATTTTTTATCATTCATTTCTTGAGATGGGCCTATTTCTTTATTTTCCATTTCTTTTTGCCACTTTTGGTGCCATTTGTCTGAGTAGGTGCTCTTTTTCGAGTTCTCCCAACTTTTCCTGACTTTTTCTGCATGAAATGGACACATGTCTCTTTCCCACGATTAGCTGGCCCTCAGGTCTCCTTGGTATATATATGGTATCTCTGGCATCTCTGTTTGATGTTAAAGATGCAGAGTTGGGTCCAGCATTCCTGCTGCTGCAACTCTTAAAGGTCCAAATTGATCCAGTTCTTTTAAATATTTCAAGTGATACACAATGCCTCAATGTCCATTTTGTTTGAGTGGTTGGTGGTTTTGGCCTCTATGTTGCTGGTGTGTTTTCATTTTTGGACAGAACTACTCTGTATATTGTGTATCCCTCCAGTGACAAAGAGAATATTGATTTATTTGTTCTCGTAACATATCTGATACCAGAAGTTTTAGACTACTGCATGGATGTTTTGTTGCAAGATTTGTCTAGGGTATCGACATAATACATTGCACCTGCAGTAAAAGTTAACTCAGATAGTAAAAGAGATCTATACTTTTACGCGTTATATTGAATTATCTTAAAAGAGAGCAATTGTTTTCTGATGGACATTTATAGTTTACATGTATACCTTCAGGATAGACTGTTAAATTTTTGTAAAAATTGTTAATGTTTACAGACACTATTTATTTCTGGCAATGTTTTGGTTGCAGAGGTTTCTGCCAAACTTTCTGGTCCTACTGATATCTCAGGCTGTCATGAAAACTCGATTAAGTCATAATTAGGAGCAGAGGAGACTTAAGCATAGGAAACACCAATCCATTACATCCATCTCCCCAAGGGCCCAAGGTCTGAATGCGACAGATTGCCCTTTTCGCGAATTGCCCTTTTTGGGGAGGAGGTCGTCAGCCTCAAGGTAGTGACTGAAAGGGCCTGGATACTCGGTGGATAGGACCTGCAAAGGACCAGGATCGAGCTAAGCAGCAATTGACCTTTTGTTAGTATCCTGCAAGAGGTCAATTCTCCAGGGAGGGCACCAATTAGCCCTGGAAATTCCCCCGGAGCAAATAGCCACTCACTCGGAGTCTCAAGGAAGCCCCGCCATGTGGCCATGTATCCTCTAAGACGCCGTCAATTGGTTTCCTTTTCGGGAAGATTGATGTGACCTTTGGACTGACACATGCACATGCAATGGGGAAAGTAACCACCTATGCATTAAATGCTGACATGGCCAGTTGCAAAAGAGCCATGTACCCTGTGATGGAGGGGTAATGTAATGCTGTTACTGGGAGTAGGTCTCCAGAACCTCTACACCTAGATCTTACTTATTGCATTATTAATGCATAAGTACCAGTTTATAAATAATTTGCCATATATTCAGGATGTGCAGGCACATTGGTGTAAAGTACAGTCACTTATTTAAATTGCTGTCAAAGGATTTGCTGCTGAGGTAATTGCCTGTAGTAGTTGCCATGGTTTTTAGAGATGATTCCTTTGCCTCAAGTTGCAGGCGTAGTGATTGCATTTGCTTCCAGAGGAAAACAAAAGCTTCAAAGCAATTAATGATTATACTTCATTGATAACCATTATCTGCATTATTAGTCAGGTCATACAAGTATTACCCAGCTCCTTTCTGTTGTCAATGATCCCTTCAACTCATCAGCAAACTGACTGTATTTTTCAAACCAAGATTTTTGTGTGGTAATATGTAAATGCCACAGCATAGTAGCGCAGCTTGTTTAGTGCTTCCTGTAGTTTTTCAAAAACTGAAAATTCATAAAACCTATTGAAATGGTACAACAGCAATAAAATTATAAACTAATAGCAATTGACATCAGAAAACCCATTCAATAAGAAGTGATACCGAGAACCCAAAGAAATTGAGGAATATAATTCGGGTCTCAATGCTACAGCATGGTCTAATTAAACTGAAAGACAGAAATTAGGATTTAGCATTACCCAGGTAGCCAAAATTGTTTGACAGAACAGGGCTGTTCTTTTGTGGTTATCAGGTCCATGTAGTAACCACCATCTAGAACCACAGAAATCTTGGATTTTTTTTTTTTTGCGTTTCCATAACCTTCCCTTCTATGAACACTATTTCATTGATTTTTAGTGATCAATCAATTGAAATTTTTGAAATTACATGTATGCGAAGATAATTGACTTTCATGTAGGCCTATCTTTGGAAACCAGACAGCAAAATCACTGGACATCCAAAACACATGTGGAAAAAATTCAACCATACATGATTGAAATTCACAGGCAAGAAATACCTTTTCTCTTTTACAAAAAGGAAAATCCATCGCAGGGACATAAACACTCCAATATCCACTGGATATTCAGAAAGAAAATACTAAAGGCATTTTTGTTTATATTGTGGTTTGATGAAATTCACATGCTTACTACTGCAGGAGCATTTTAAGTAATATGTTTAAAAGTTTTGGAAAATTACCTTTCAGGAGATTCATATGCTTCAAGAATCATTCAACAGTACAATTATATTTACAGACGAGAGACGCCTTTTACCCCATACAAAAAATAAAATCAAAATCCATCACAGGGATATCGACATTTCACGATCTGCCTGATGTTCAAAACTATTCACGAAACCCAATTTTTTCATAACAGTTCCCATTACATTTTGATGAAATTCACATGCTAACTACTAGAGTAGCATTTTAATAAGAGCACCTTCATGAGATTCACAACGTTTAGGAGTGAAGATTAGCATGCTAATTACTTACAGATAAATTCATATTTGTAGATGCCCAGACTGATTGTGAATTTTTCCCTACGTATATTGAGAATCCAAGTCCTAGAAAAAAATCCACATTCAGTCTCAGATTCTAAATTATGAAATCATCTTCAAGAATATTTTGAAATTTTTGTCAACTTTTATTAGCAGACACTGAGAGCAGTCTTACATGAAACTGCCAAATCATATTATTAATAAACTTACTATTCAAAAACTTTTGATTTTCAGGTGCAGTCAGAGTTGAAAATTAAATTGGTGACTTCTGAATCCAAAAAATAACTAATGTTATTTAGAAAACACTGTTACAAAAATGTGAAATGTATCTCAAATTTTACTCAAAACTTCCGAAACAAGTATTCACATACAAAATCCTACCAAAGCTTTGTATAATCACTTTTTTCTCCTGTTTGTTACGCAATATTTGCAATAATGTCAGTAAGCAGACTCGGGAGTCGAGGCAGTGATGCAGTAAACAAACAGGTTAACAAAATTTTAAAAATTAGATGATTGTCAGTATATCACTCATCATGTTAGAATTTGTCACAATGCAATGACAGTGCATTTCTTGTGACAACTCTACCAAAATATAAATTGATAATTTTACATATTTAGTCCTAAATTCATAATACAAATTACCAATTAAACACTACATAAGAATACTAGATCTGGGACGAGTTTACGTTAGGGCTTTGATTTTCATCTGTCAAATTAACCTCTCACAATGGCGTTTCTCTGAAAAGATAAAATGAGAAATATTATTTACTTTTTTCGGCACAATTCAAAAGACGCAATGTTAAAGGTATGAAACAGTGTGGTATATTGTGTGAAAAGGTCTATCATAAAAAAATGGATTAGCATCTTATATCACACCATTGACCCATTGCTTGACCGCTATGTACCGTGAAACCCTCTTATATCAGAAGAAAAAGAAGCAAACAACTAGTCATATTGCCTCTTAACTGGGTGATAGACAACCGGGCGACATCACTGATTAATTATCATTATAAATATGCATATAGGCCTACCCATGTTGCAGAACTCAGTATCTTCTAGATAGGCCTGGAAATTACTTGAAGTCGTTCCCCCTTCAAAATTCCTGGATCCGCCCCTGTCAGGTAACATAATTTTCATTAAATATCAACAAATTATGTAACAGTCTAATAGTAAAAAGTCACCTTAGCAAAGCTATGGTTTTATTGATCTCAAACATGTTTACAACACTTAACACAATAGATCCAAATTTAACAGATTTAAATTTGACAGCTGTCAGTGAAATCTGTAGATTTACCCGATTATCTATCTATCTATCTACCTATTTCCCAAGTCCCTTAAACAAGACAGGCTACAACAGCTCAACAGCCTGCTTTAGTTGTGAGCATTAGCGAGCAGGCTACAACAATTCAATAGTGGTGCTGTTTTTCAGGTCCTCGCCCCACACATGAAATTCTGATGCAGCCAGCACAGTTCTGCTGTGTTCTGCAGAGCGCGGACCTGAGAGACAGCAACGCGGACCTTAGGGGCAGCAGTCCTACTGCCCTAGATGCCAATTTGATACCCATTTCGACTTGACTTTCGTCAGTCTGCAGCATCGCTTGCACGCCTGCTTTATAGATTTACCTTTTGCATGTATAAATATATCTGAACTGAAAATCGAATATAGTACTATAGTTCTATAAGTGCTTCGCGAATTTCATGGCAGTGCCAATTACATATTACTTACTTGCGTTCCTCTTCATATAGAATCCTTCAATGCACAGGTATATGTTGCTACACAGCGCCTCTCACTCATCGGCTCGTCAACAGCTCGTCATCTATGGCGTACCCCGAAGTTTCCCATGGGATTTAACCAGTAATTTGCAGCTATTCCAGCTTGAAGTTCTGTGCACAAAAGATACATACAAATTAAGAATCACAGAAAGAGTCTTCAAGTAAACAAATTGAAATTTTAAAAAATCCAATTTAAACCACGTAAACAACCACACCCCTTGCAGATAAGTATTTTTGCCATTTGCAAAAAATTCAAATTTTACCAAATTCAAGAGCTTGAAGTTAGTAAAATTCTAATAATTCACCTCACAAACGGCTGGAGATATTGCAACAAATTTTGGTATAATGCTTACTATTACAAACAAGTTTGTCTTGATAATTACACTATTTTCAATGCTGCATTTTAATTTTAGTCGCAGGATAGCGATGTAAAATCCTTAGTTACCATGGTAGGCGACTAGGCGTAACTGAAAGTTCAAACAACTCAAAATTTCACGGACTGTTTAATTAAGCCTTTAAAATTTTTCCTGGACAGCATGACTATCGACTGGTGTGTGCCCCAATCAGAATATAATTTGCCTAAAGGATAACATATTGCCTAACTGTAAAGCTCCTCTGGTATATATCATACTATCTACATCGCAAAAATATTCTGCAATAATCATAAATATTTTGTAAGATAAAGTCAGAAATTCAAAATTTATCCAAACTTTTCTTTACAATAATCCTAGAAATTTTGTGCAACAATTGATTTTTTTATTTGAGCATGCCTGGTTGCTATGAACAAAGCCTACAGACAATCTAGTTCCGGTCTGTATATCAGCAGACAAGCAGGGAGTACCGCTTTCTGGCCGCCGATTGATAGAGAAAACAATCAAAGTGACGTCACCCATTCAGAAAAGTTTTGTGACGTACATCAGTAGACCGCGGAGCCCAGATTGCCTACAGAATCACATGAGTGTCTGTTTTTCAATTGTGACATCACCACAGCTGATGAGGTCACAGTTGCCTGGCTACCATTGTGACGTCATGCCCCTGGTGGATTAGAGACAGACCAGCTAAATTTACCTGTTGTGTGTAATTTTTTTACCAATTTACAGTTAATAAAGCAAGGATCATCTGGTTAGAATTTTGAAAACATTGTAATACTCTAGTTTTTTTTTAGTTATGATTTCATTTGTGGTAAAAATCATTATTGTATCTCTTAGAAACGGGGCGCGTCGGGGGCAGATGGTTCCTCCCGACGGAACATTTTATTCATCACAAATTAAAATTTTGTCACACTAAGTCTATGAAATTAAACACGTTTAAATAGTTAGGTATTGGTTATTCATCAAATACCAGGTAAAAAATTATTATAGATAAATCTACAGGCATTTACCTGATTTAATTTAGATTTCTTCATTGACAATATCCAGCAGTGTTGGCCTTGAGGTAATATTTTGATGGCCTTGGCCCAGTGTTGGATGACCAATCCTCGGCCTTGGGCTTGTTCTCGGGCGCTCTTTGGCCAGTGAGGGAAGTCTCCGAATGATGCCTGCCTCGAGGCCACGTTGAAATACGGAGACTATAGTTCAGTCTAGGTCTCGGCCTCTTCTGTCTTGACTACAATACTGACATCCAGCCGCAATGGCTTCTGTCCCCGGTACAGTTTTAAACTGAAAAAAAAAGAAGATGCAGGTGATAAATTACATTGAAATGGACAGGTTACACAACATAGATAGTTTCCTGTGCCATAATTTCTTAAAAATACGAAGTAATTAATTAATTTAAAACCAAAAGCAATTGGTATACTTTAAATTTCACTTTCAAACTTGCGATTTTCTTCCAATTCCTGGTATATTGGCAATGCATCGTTAATTTTCATAAATACCTAAGGTCAGGAAAACGGAGGCACAGTACTGGTACTTAAATTTGGTTCAGCATGTTCAGGGGCGTATCTAGTCCTGTCTCTTCCATGTTAAGTTTTGGGCTTCAGGGAGGGATGGTCCGATGGCCCTCCTAAACACTCTACTGTTCATCATTATTGTTGCATTATGAGTTTCAGACTAAATCCTTTCTTGTTGAATACAAAACACTAAGAGTACCAAAATTTACTAATTAATTCCAATGTGCTCCTTTAAATGCTTTATCTTGTAGCTGCTGAGAAACCACGCACATTCGAAAGCACCGTACAACTTGTTTCTTCAATAACAAGGTTTGATTTACGTCATCATAAATATATTCAATAACTGAATGTTTTCGATGCGATTATTGACAAAAACTTTGACGACGGGCCGATGCATATAGACTGTATCAATATCTTTTCACTATAAATCCCTAGAAATTGCAAAATCCAAGCTTTTATTGAAATTGAGTGATTGGTTAAATATCACAAGATTTCAGAATTGCTTGAATTTCCATCACCCATGTCTTCCATTTCGAAACGCAGTCTCTAGAGCTCTGTAAAAACATGTTTGCGTGGTTTTCATGTAAACAATACGAGTTTGGATGGATATCATGCAATATATCCAAGTAAATATGCCAAATACTAGGGCTTGGCGATATTGAGAAAAGTTGCGATATGCGATACTGCAAAATAAGTTGCAATAACGATATTTATTGCGATATCGATGGTTAAGTGCGATAATCAATATTTAATGCAGTGTCAATATTGACTGACAGCCAGTGTGAGAAATAGCTTTCAGAAAGCCCTAGTCGGAAGTTGGACAGCACGCAAATTATCATGTTGATTATTCATTCTTCAGTCAAATTTCACTAGTCCAAAGCTTTTTTATGATAGTCAGGACGATCAGATGTCCACTATTTCGCACACTGCTGACCGCCCATTTCTAGCAACACAAAATCTGTTCAAGCCATCAAGGGACCAAGGGCATAAACAAAATGCAGCTCGGCAATATCAAAAAAATTTTGATATGCGTTCATTAGAAACCTTCAAGCGGTGCACGACAAAAGTACATCGCATGAGCCTGCAGACCTTATTTCTTGGGATTTCCTTTAAATTTGCGACCTATCTACTCAGTGGGGGACAAAGTGACTGGAGAGAATAAAATTATCTTGATTTTCAAGCACATCCTATCCCTTATAAAATGTATATTTTACAATTTTAAATATTGCAGTGAATGATCATGCTATATGGATATTGCAAGTTGTGATATTGCGATTTCATACATTTTCGATATATTTCCAAGCAGTGGTAGAATTTTCCCGGCGCTCCGGCGCTTTTGCTCCCGAGAAATGCTAAATCTCTGACAACTATCAGTTAACGGAACAAGTGAAGTTCATTCGAATTGAAGCCAAGAGGTTGAAAGCCTTGATTGCAATGACAATAGAAGTGCCAATGCTTCAGTTAATTGCAATTTGACGTCACACATCTACCAGCCAGTGAATAGTTACCAAAGGTGTTATCATTAATCGCAATTTGGAACTACATACTTTACTTTGAAGATAACATGGATACCAGAAATTTATAAAACTTTGCTATTTGACACACTTTTGAAAACTATGGCTCCAGCAACACAATAAATGGCTCCTGAGATTTTACAGCCCGGAGCCACATTTGGCTCCAGAGCCTTTGAAGCAGATTTCTACTGGTCACTGTAGCCAAGCCCTACCAAATACTATGGAAATGATATACTCGATACTTGCTGTAATGAATTGATACTTTTTTTGGTTGCACCGACTACATTCCTAATTTGATGCTGACCACTTTTTGACAATTAAATTTTCAGAAACACTTTAGCCATTTCTTGATTAATTGGAATAAATCAAATACCAAAATAGTAATTACAACATTGCTATAGGCCGAGCTGGCTCAGTCGATAGCAATCTAAATTTCTATACACCAAGCCTCGCTTGCGGAGTAGCCATAGCGTTTAGTTGAACCACTGCCACTAAATAACTCAGCTTCCCCAACTTCGGTCATGGTTAACTAATCAGACGAAAACTCGGCAGACCACAAACTCGCCAAGCTAAAACGATTTAAATACAGGCCTATATAATTTGAAATAGCCAATAAATCAAAATTATTTACTTGTTGTACTTATTATATGCCCTATCATGAACATGATGAATAGACCTAAATTGAAGCAACGGGGTCCAGTCAAAACGGCCAATTATCTAGGCATTTCCGTGGCGTTACTGTAGAGGGCCGCGAAAATGAGCATATTAGGCAAGTGCTAATAATCGTGTCTCCATGGTTAATAGAGGAGCCGCATTTTGGGAGCTGCCGCCCCCAAACCCAAGCCAAATTACCTTTTTTAAATAAACAACTTAGTCAAAACGTAACTACAACTTATTACTTTTTGATAGTTTTCCGACTTTTTGCTGATAGCTTAAACAGTGGACCGAGTGGTAAATCCTGACAAGTTGGTGAACCGCCGGGAAGTCAACTGTGTGAGGAGTGAGCCTGGCGAGTTCTCCCATGGCGAGTGGACGTCTTCGGAAAAATTTCACTATAACGGGCCGTGAAAATGACCATATTTGGCAAGTGCAAAATAATGTTTTTCCATGGCAAACATGGGGGCTGCCACCCACAAACCCCCGCCAACTGACATTTTTTTAAACAATTTAATCAAAACGTAATTTAGTTACTCTATTTTGATAGTTTTCCGACTTTTAGCGTGACCAAAATAACATCGTCGTGATGTGTTGATGGCGTCATGTGAACAATTCTTGCACGGTTACAACGACATGACGTTACAAATCTATTGTTCTCCAAATATTGTCATTTTCACGGAACGCTAATGTGAAGCATACTCGTAAAATCCCTTGACAAAAACGCCGACTGTGATTTCAGACAATGCAAGAACGGCAATGCAAAAACGCCTACTAATACCAGGTACACGTAGATGTCAAAAAGGGCTACAAGTCTATACCAAAACGGCTACAATGTACCATGAATTTCTTGTGAGATTTGTAAATTTTATATATTCAGTTCAAGCGTCAAAAAATCAGTTCAATAGAAAAACCAATTAACTTCAAGATCTGACAGCCTTTGAAGGGCTAAATAGCAATTATCATGTGTGTTACAATGTACTATGTGACATGATGTCAATTAACAGTTGGATCAAATATTGTATTTAGACTTTGGACCCCTGCAGTATTGCAATTATAATTCTGTAGTACAAAGAAACTTTTTCAGAAGTGAAATGATGACAGAACAACACCTGATTTTGTCCATTTTGGTCAATCTTAAATTGCCGTTTTTGTAATGGCCAACAGCTGTTTTGACACTGTCATGCAAAAGGAAAATTTGCTGTAGGCGTTTTTGACGGGTCAGTGTAAAATGCGGACCAAACGGACCATGCGGACCATGCGGACCAGACATACTGGCAGCCAGTCTGTTGGCTCAAGTCTTGGACAAACACTGGCCACTCTGGAAAGGGTTAAATCATGCGGACCAAACAGTGCAGACCATGCGGACCAACTGGATAACAACAGGATATGATTAGAAATGGATTTAATGATTAAAAAAAAAAAAAAGAACTTAATTGTATTTTTTTCCATAAAATATTAAAAATGTACTTGTATTCGGTCTGCATTTGGTCTGCATGGTCTGGTCTGCATGATTTGGTCAGGACAGTCTGGTCTGCACTCTGGTCTGCATTTGGTCTGCATCTGGTCTGCACTTTAGTCTGCAAGGTCTTGTTTGATCCAAGATGAACCTGGCCACCATTTAAAACCTGCTATCAACTAAATTTATTTTAAGAAGCTATTAAGTGCAGGCTGTATAATCTAGAATGTCATCCAATTGAGTCGTTTCTATTAATTGCTTTTAAGCCATCATCAATGATTCCCACTCTCTGTAATCCACAGTGGATTACAAGACCGGCCTGTCTCACAATTGCTAATTAACACTTTTAAATTTAATTGCACTTTAAATCCAGTCTCTTAGATGGCAGTTTAAAAAATGGTAATTAGGATAAATAGTAAGAATTTCTCTCAAAAAGGTCATTCTATACATTGTCTCTGGAATATGCACAACCAGCTGCATTTGGATAATTATCGGATTTACACCAATTCCCTTTCGGACTACTGCCAGGTTGGTGAATGTTAGTATTTATTCAATTTGTTCCAAATTTATAAATAGCATGCAGAACAAAATTATAGTATAGACCAAAATTTTTATAATGCAGACCAAACTTTATAGAGAATGCAGACCAAATGCAGACCAAAATTTATAGAATGCAGACCAAATGCCAAAATTAATGGAAGTAGACCAGAATTCCTATCATGCAGACCAGAATTCCTATCATGCAGACCAAATGCAGACCAAAATTTATAGAATGCAGACCAAATGCAGACCAAAATTTATATAATGCAGACCAATTGCAGACCAAATTTTATAGCATGCAGACCAAAATTTTATAGCATGCAGACCAAAGTTTATAGCATGCAGACCAGAATTCCTGTCATGCAGACCAGAATTCCTATCATGCAGACCAAAATTTACATAAAGCATATATACTTTTTGTTATTGTTCTACTTTATTTTATTTATGTATTGTATTTTTTTTTTTTTTAAGACAGTCTGATGCCAATTAATTTCCCTTTGTAGTGAAATTTTTCTTTAATTATATTTCTAACCAACTATAGGCATTAAAGCCTATATTTACAGCCTCAGTCTGTGTGGTCTGCATCTAGCTCTTTGGTCCGCATATGGTCCGCATTTTCCGCTTGATTAACTGTGTATTATCAGCTTAATTAAACAAGCAATGCCCCTTCTCCACCCTCCTGTGTTTGTTCTATGTCTGGTCCGCATGGCCCGCATGGTCCGCATGGTCCGCATTTTACACTGACCCGTTTTTGACAATGCAAAAAAATTATAGGCATTATTGTCTGTTGCCGTTTTTGTTTGTAGGCGTTTTGACTGATCACCTGCTACACAGGACACACTGTAGGCTACTTCAAATTCGTGATCCACCCCTGCCATTTCGCGATCTTTTTGAAAAAACATCGATTTTGAAAATCGGAATTTTGAGATAACCGTACGTCTGACAGATTTGGTAACACTTTTATATGAAAGATATTGGCTTAACCTACACGAAGCTGTGTGTAGTTTCACTGAGAATTGATAAGAAGTTGTTTAAATTCGAGCTCAAAGTCGCAACAACAATCGAAAACTTTTATCTTGCTTGTCTGACAGTTGTCAAACAATGACAAACTTTACAATGCTAAATTACACTGCAAATCTTCAAGGCCCGGACATTTCAAAGATCACAAAGTCATTACTAATGATTAGGTGTTGATAAACTTACTTGGAATGTGTTTTACACCAGTGCATTCTTCTGAACATGCAATCCACATCATCAGTTCGACATGTTTGTGTCCTTTCTGATGCACCATGTTCATGCCGTCGCGATGTTTTCTCTGACGTGCTGATGTCGCCGTGGCAACATAGCGGCGCAAATTCGTGAAATAAACTTTTAAAACCTCTGAAAAAATGTTTGTTTTACTTGTAATCAGATAATGAAAGCCATTAAATCATCGGCCACAAATAGCAACAGCATTGTGTAAATAACATCCAGACGAGAATATTTTCAAAATTCGAAGCTTTCTGTCTATCATCTGCAGTGCGCATGCTCAGATGTACAAAATTTTTTGATCGCATGCTATTTCAAGAAAGTCACGTGACCAGGTTTCCCGCGCTACATGCAGGCTGGACATTGAAGCTGGCTTGGCGGGCCTGTGGCCCGCAGCACCTGCTACGCAGGTGCTCAAGCTGCGCTATAAACTGTGTAAACGTCCTAATGCCCTGTGTACGGTCCTGATATTTCTTTCTTTTCTTTAGTCAAAAAATCTTACAACTGCAATTTATCTTTCTTTTAGCAAAATTTTCCGTCCACCTTGTCTAAAGATTGCCTATTCTTTTTCAGACCTTGTACCAGCTTAACAAGCGCCTGGCTCGGCTGCATTACCTGTTGATGTACATCGGAGCCAGAGACAAAAATTCACGGAAATTACTGGAAGAAATTGCATCCTGCCGCCGCAACTGCATCGAGTTGTGTTGGAATATCAAAGAAAATATACTCAGCAAAGTCAATAAGTAAGTTATCTGTTTTATTGCCTATTTTCATGTTCTTTTTTCTGTTGTATACCATTTTTGCAACAGTAATATTTGAATTACCAGGAAGTACGTAACCGAGTAAAAGGTCACAGGATTCTGTATACATCTGTACAGTTCACCTTACTAACACTGACATTGTGTACAGTATCTAAAAGTGTCAGGCTAATTTACTGGAATGCACTCAATATTGTATGTGTATTGTGTGTATATTTGATTTGTGTGCCATTAATACACATAACAGTCCCTTGACTCTGTGAATTGCACTTGGCTGAGAGATCAAGGTTACAAGAGGATGTAATTGCTCATTTTCACTTGTGTGAAGGGCATAACAAGCACAAAATGACAGAATGATTTATGAGACAATGGCTGCTAGGTGGCAGCAGCAGTCTTCTAATCCACCATTTGATTTCCTCTGCAACCGGAAATGAAGCTGTGTCAAAGGAAGTCAAACAAAATCATTTGGTGTGACTGGCATTTTGCACTTGTGAGGCAGTATTCACATCATGTAAATGAATGACAGAATGAAATTTCTGATCTGGTTTTCAGCCAAGCCTGCAAATATGAAGATGTGATTTAGAATGGAAATGAAAGGATTTAGCTATATGGTGCAGGTTTTAAACACTGATGTTGTGCTTTTTGGTTCCATCTGTCAACAGAAGAGAAAAGGAATACAAAAGAGAAAATACTTCTAAAAATGGATACCTTATTTGAAGTTGTACCTGTTATGGAAAAACTGATTGCAATGCAAATATTTAACTTCATGAGTGCACAGAGTGCGGATATTATGGTTTCAGCATTTGATGGTGATTCCAATAAAAAAGTGCTATGGGTTGTACAGAGAATTGTGAACTACTTTGCTACTGTCTTTTTTGAAAGAAAAGAAATTCCATGGACGGTCATGAACAACTTTATATTTAATAAACCCAGTGAGGCAAAGCTAAATTTAGGAGAAATAGACCTCTGACAATACTCACAACACCATGACAGTTCATTTACACACAAGCACTTGCCATGCATTTGATCCATGCATTTACTCTTGTAATTTTTCAAATGCCACTACCATTTCAAAAGTGTAATGTATGGACATGCCAGCCGCAGTGATAGCAGAATGGCCTGACAGAGAGCATGGTGTGCTTGATTAAGAAGGCCGCAACATGGAAGCCATTGGCAGGCCTAACAGAGATGGAGGGTGTCCTCAGGTTCTTCAAAGGGATGAACAGGAGAGATAAAAACTTTTTATGTTGGCACAACTGCAATGGGTTTCAGCCACTAATCTGCTGCTTGTGCAGGATGGTTTGAAGCCGCTCTCCATTTCATCTTTACAAAATTTGTCCTGGGAACCATGCCCTAATCATCTTGGCCATTTCTTTTACTACACAAGGGCATCTATGATAGTTGATAATGTTGCTCATTTGTGCAAACATTTTGGAATTAACTTCAATCGTTATATCTTATTCAACAAGGCCAGATTTCATGTTTCAAGAACTGTTCATGATTTTTCGTAAATTGCGCCTGAAGCAAAATGCTTTAGTCCGGCTTTATGAGTAGGTCTGTGTAGCATTATGAAACTTATCCATCTCTTTATGTAGCTCTCCTTAGGAAGATTGCCTTGAATTGATATGATTGGAATGTTGTGATGGTTGCATTAAGCTATCGTGAAGTCTCAAACTCTATCAACACTTTTATTATCAAGCTTCTCCAAGGGCAGGGATGAATTGCTATCTGGTGAAACACCTTTCCACATGCCTCTCCTGCGATTTAATTGATCTGTCTGCCAAGAAGATCCCCAAATCCACATGAGGAATATCAAGCCTCGGGTCTTCTCTGATGTTCTTAACTTGCACATGTCTCTTTTAATCCCCCAAGGGACCCCATTAAAAGATGGAGGGACATGGTGTGAGAAGCAGTAACATATTGAAAATAATATTTATCCGAGTGCTTTAGACACAACTTGCTTGTTAGCAAATTAAAAGTTTTGCAAGCATTTTTCATGATACCTCATTTTATCCATACATAATATATTGTGGCAAAAAGTGACATTCGTTGTGGGATTCACGCCCAGAACAGATATTACCTTTTGACCTACTTCTTACACCTAATGCTGTGTTCTAGTGCCATGTGACCCTTTTGATCTCTGAGACTGCCCCACTGGATGACACCTTTTGTCTTTGTGCCACTTCCTATAAGTTCATATAATCCTTTTAGTGATCCATTTCTGCAACTGGAAATGGATTGATGACTTATTTTAAGCTGTTGTCATTTTCTGTGAAACCAGCTGGTTTTATTTACCAAGAATCAGAGCTTTTTATGAAATTCATATTCTTGCTTCAGCCAAGCCATCATATGAATACGTTATATTCAACTGAAATAAGACGAAGACACAACTTGTTGAGTATTTGTTGTACATCTAATGCTAATGCATTGCACATATGTACATTTCACTTTTGAAGTACGGGTATTCAATATTAAATTGGGTTCATTGTGCTATAACCATGACATTATCTGACCATTATTACCCCTTTTATGTGTGACCTGCCATCCAAAAAGAAAGGCAGCAGAAGTGCCGGGGAGTTTGCCATATTGACAGGGGAGGATGTCCCAAGACTACTTCTAGGGATGTGTCGGCAGCGATAACAACTTTTTCAATCAGTTCAAAATATAATGGATTTCAATCCCGATTAAGTGCCAAAATAGTTGGATTAATGTGATTCATCATTAGGCCATTCAAATGCATTAAGACCAATTCTGAAATGAAAATTTGGCCATTCTGTTTTGAAACAAGGCATCTATCATGAAGGATTGAAGATGTTGCTAATTATAATCATCCTCTCCGGTGAGGGGTTCTACTGATTAGCTTTATAACTGATCTTGAATTACACCACACTCGACAAGGCAAGTTTTCATGATGGAAGATCCATTTTTCATTGTAATTTGTGCTTGAAAGTGAATGTCAATTTGGCTCTAATTTGTCTTTGAGCAGGCCTATGAAGCACCTTGTGATCATTCTCCACAGATTTTGTTCTTCTTTTTCTGGTTGGAAGGTTGTGTGAATCGATAGCGTTCAGATTCCATTACGAAGTCCTGCAGTCTCAAACTTGTCATTCAACTCACTTATTAAGCTTCCTCAAGGACGCAAACCACTTTGCTATCTCATCTGGCTGCCAAGAAGAGCCTCAAAACTACATGAAGAACATCCAGCCTTATATCTTATTTGATGTTCTTAAGCTGTTGTTTTACCAAGGACCTTGCTGCCTGTCCTTCACACGTGTCTGTTGTTTTCATGTTGTAAAGTGTCTCTTGAGCATCATCAAAAGAGTTGTAGGACAAGGAGTGAGCTCAACATGTAAAGTAAGCTTTAGTTATGTCCAGTAGTGCCAAGTTAAAACATTTGCAGACATGATTCATACTTCCCGATCCTAAGTGCATGTGACACATTACACTAAAAGCCTGTTAAATTAGCCACAATATTGATTGATAGCATGTTAGGGATTTTACAATGCTTTAGGTGAGAAGTAACAGTCAGCACTATATTCCATCTCATATTCTCTGGGAACTTAGAACTACTATCTCTCTCACAGAACTCTTCTCAGTCCTGGGTATATTCACCTGCCTCTAGGGCCACCTGACCATTTTAATTGATAGGACTGTCCCATGAGATCGCACATCTTGTCTTGTCCCACTTCCTTTGTGGCCAATTTGTTATGATCTTGGCTAAACCTACCTCGGACATTTTATCCCTCATTGCCCTTTTTTCACCAACAGCCTGACATAAAAGTGGACCAATTTAAAGCATGCCCTAGAAGGATTGTTACTTTTGGATGTGAGCATTGTATCTGTTATTATCTTTGTGTATATTTGATTTGTGTGCCATTATTGTGCATATCAGTCCCTTGACTCTGTGAATTGCACTTGGCTGAGAGATCAAGGTTACGAGAGGATGTAATTGCTCATTTTCACTTGTGTGAAGGGCATAACAAGCACAAAATGACAGAATGATTTATGAGACAATGGCTGCTAGGTGGCAGCAGCGTCTTCTAATCCACCATTTTATTTCCTCTCCAACCGGAAATGAAGCTGTGTCAAAGGAAGTCAAGCAAATTCATTTGGTGTGACTGGCATTTTCACTTCTTTAATGAACCTAGCGAGGCAAAGCTAAAGTTAGGTGAAATAGGCCTGTGACAATAGTCGCAATACCATAACAGTTTATCTATACAAACATGCACTTACCATGCATGTACTTTTGTAATTTTTCTAATGAGACAGAGTGCAACAAATGCCACTATGGCATTACCATTTCAAAAGTGTAATATATGGACAACCCAGCCACAGTGATGGCAGAATGGCCTGACAGAGAGCATGGTGTGCTTGATTAAGAAGGACGCAACATGGAAGCCTGAACAGAGATGGAGGGTGTCCTCAGGCTCATCAAAGGGATGAACAGGAGAGATAAAAACTTTTTCTGTTGGTACAACTCTAATGGGTTTCAGCCACTTATCTGCTGTATGCAAGGATGGTTTGAAGCCACTCTCCGTTTCATCTTTACAGAATGTGTGGTGGGAATCATGCCCCTCAGCATGTTGGCCATATTTTTACTACACAAAGACATTTATATGAATTAATAATGTTGCTCATTTGTCCAAACATTTTGGAATAAACTTTATAGCTTGTGATCATATCATCTTATTCAACAAGGCCAGATTTCATATTGAAGACTTGTTCATAATATTCTGTAACTTCTGCCTGAAGCAGAATGCTTTAATCCGGCTTTGTGAGTTGGCTTTTGTGGAATTTACGAAGATTCTCCACCTCTTTGTTCAGCTTTCTGTCGGAAGGTTGTCTTGAATTGATATGATTGGAATGTTGTGATGGTTGCATTAAGCTATCGTGAAGTCTCAAACTCTATCAACACTTTTATTATCAAGCTTCTCCAAGGATAGGAGATAATTTGATGTCTGTTGAAACACCTTGCCATTTTCCCTCTTGTGAAATAATTGATCTGTCTGCCAAGAAGAGCCCCAAATCCACAAGTCATGAGGAATATCGAGCCTCTGGTCTTCTCTGATGTTCTTGACATTTTGTTAAGCCAAGGACCCTGTACTTGCACATGTCTCTTATAATCCCCCTAGGGACCCCATTAAAAGATGGAGGTACATGGTGGGAACTCCGAATGATATGGAGAATAATTTTCATCATGGTGTTTTAGAGACAGCTTACTTCCAAGTTAGCAAATTAAAACTTTTGCCAGCATTTTTCATGCTACTTGATTTTATCCATTCACTACATATTGCAGCAAAAAATTACATCCATTATGGGATTCGCTGAACAGAACAAATGACCTTTTGACCTACTTCTCACACCTAATGCTGTGTCCCAGCACCATGTGACCCTTTTGATCTCGGAGACTGTCCCACTGGATGACACCTTTTGACTTTGAGCCGTTTCCTTTTAGTTCATATCATCCTTTTAGTGAATCATTTTTGCAACCGGAAATGGATAGATAACTTATATAAGCTCTTGTCCTATTTTAAGAAACCATTATTATTTTTCAAGAATCATAGTTTTTATGAGATTCATATTCTTGCTTCAGCCAAACCTACGTATGAATAAGTTATTTTCAACTGAAATAAAATGAAGACACAGGGAACTTAATGTGACTCCATTACTTATGTGTTTTGCATTGCTTATGCGTTGTTCATTTCATTTTTGTAGTACACATACTATGAGTATTCTATATATCTCTTGTGCCATTGGATTCATTGTGTTATAACCATGAGACAACCAGAACAAGCTGCACCCCAAACGTCCCCAATCCTAAAGAATTATTTATGACCTGCGAACCAAAAAAGTTACAAAATTGCCTGACACAGGACAGTGCACGGCTAATTAGGGAAGCTGTAACATGGTATCCCCAGGGAATTTGCCATATCGACAGGAGAAGACTTCCCCAGAGTGTTTGTAGGAATGTGCCGGCAGAGATAAGGACTTTTTAAATCAGTTGAAATTGTAATGGATTCTAGCTGGGATCAAATCTCTACATGTTTCATTCTTCAATCCCTATTAACATGATTAAGTGCCAAAATAATAGAATTAATATCACCATTAAGCAATTCTATATAAATTATGTTGTCTGTACTTTTTGTCAGGGCTTATTCTGAAGTAATTATTTGGCCGTTCTGTTTCAAAACAAGGCAGCTATCATGCAGGAGTGAAGATGTTGCTAATTATAATCATCCTCTCCAGTGAGGGGTACAAAATTCTACTGATTAGCTCTATAACTGATCTTGAATTACATCACACTCGACAAGGCAAGTTTTCATGATGGAAGATCCATTTTTCATTGTAATTTGTGCTTGAATGTGAATGTCAATTTGGCTCTAATTTGTGTCTTTGAGCAGGCCTATGAAGCACCTTGTGATCCTTCTCCACAGATTTTGTTCTTCTTTTTCTAGTTGGAAGGTTGTGTTAATCGATAGCGTTCAGAAGTGGTGATTCCATTACCAAGTCCTGCAGTCTCAAACTTGTCGTTCACCTCACTTTAATATTAAGCTTCCTCAAGGACACAAACTACTTTGCTATCTCATCTGGCTGCCAAGAAGAGCCTCAAAACTACATGAGGAATATCAAGCCTTATATATTCTGATGTTCTTAAGCTGTTTTTGAACCAAGGACCTTGCTGTTTGTCCTTCACATGTGTCTGTTGTTTTCTTGTTGTAAAGTGTCTCTTGAGCATCATCAAAAGAGTTGTAGGACAAGGAGAGAGCTCAACATGTAAAGTAAGCTTCAGTTATGTCTAGTAGTGTCAAGTTAAAAACATTTGCAGACATGATTCATACTTCCCGATCCTAAGTGCATGTGACACATGAAACTAGAAGACTGTTGCATTAGCCACGATATTGATTGATAGCATGTTAGGGATTTTGCAATGCTTTAGGTGAGAAGTGAGAGACTGAGAGTGTTAACAGTCAGCACTATGTTCCATCTCATATTCTCTGGGAACTTAGAACTACTATCTCTCTCACTGAATTCTTCTCAGTCCTGGGTGTATTCACCTGCCTCTAGGGCCACCTGACCATTTTAACTAATAGGACTGTCCCATAAGATTGCACATCTTGTCTTGTCCCACTTCCTATGTGGCCAATTTGTTATGATCTTGGCTAAACCTACCTCGGACATTTTATCCCTCATTGCCCTTTTTTCACCAACAGCCTGACATAAAAGTGGACCAATTTAAAGCATGCCCTAGAAGGATTGTTACTTTTGGATGTGAGCATTGTATCTGTTATTATCTTTGTGTATATTTGATTTGTGTATATTATTGTGTATATTTGATCTGTGTGCCATTATAGCGCATATGAGTCCTCTTGACTATGTGAATTGCACTTGGCTGAGAGATCAAGGTTACGAGAGGATGTAATTGCTCATTTTCACTTGTGTGAAGGGCATAACAAGCACAAAATGACAGAATGATTTATGAGACAATGGCTGCTAGGTGGCAGCAGCAGTCTTCTAATCCGCCATTTGATTTCCTCTCCAACCGGAAATGAAGCCTTGTCAAAGGAAGTCAAACAAACTCGTTTGGTGTGACTGGCATTTTCACTTCTGACACAGTCACATAATTGTGTGTTTACAGACACCTGCTTGCCATTCTACATTAATGAATGTCAGAATGAAATTTATGATCTGGTTTTCTGCCAAGCCTGATGTGAAGATATGATGTAGAATATAAATGAAAGGATTTTGACATATGGTGCAGAATTTAAACACTGATATTGTGCTTTTTGGTTCCATCTGTCAGCAGAAAAGAAAATGATTTTAAAAGGGAAATAAGTCTAAAAACTGATGCTTTGTTTGAAGTTGTACCTGTTGTGGAAAACTGATCAAAATGCAAATATTTTAACTTCATCAGTCCACAGAGTGCGGAGATTATGATTTTCAGCATTTGATGATGATTCTGATGAAAAGTGCAATTATTACAACTGTAATATTTCAAATAAGAGACAGTGCAACAAATGCCACTACCATTTCAAAAGTGTAATGTGTGGACAAGCCAGCCACAGTGATGGCAGAATGGCCCGACAGAGAGCATGGTGTGCTTGATTAGGAAGGCCGCACCATGGAAGCCCTAACAAAGATGGAGGGTGTCCTCAGGCTCTTCAAAGAGATGAACAGGAGAGATAAAAACTTTATATTGGTACAACTTTCATGGGTTTCAGCCACTAATCTGCTGTATGCAAGGATGGTTAAGCCGCTTCTCCGTTTCATCTTTACAGAATGTGTGGTGGGAATCATGCCCCTAAGCATGTTGGTCATTTCTTTTACTACCGTAGAACGGGATGACTTTGAACAGCCGGGGTGACTTTGAACACTTTTCTGAAAAAGATTGATCCTCTATGAATGCAAGGCTAAATGAGATACTGGAAATATTTGACTTCTGATTATATTCTACTGAAGCCTAGTTTCTTTCTACATGAAGTCATTGAGACTGGAATTTTTTTTCCATGATTTTGATGAATAAACTTAGCATACTTCTTTTTGCAAGATATCGTAGCCTGTCAACTTCTGTGCTCACAACAGTACTGGATGACCCTGGCCTTACAAATACTTGCCTTATTATAATGTCACTCAAATACTTCCAAAATCCACCAGAAACTTGTTGGAGGCTATTCAGAAAGACCGACAACAAAGAATATAAGCGGATGATGTTGAATTGTAACGAACTTCGGGGTGACTTTGAACATCACATTGTGATGATGAGCGCAGAGACCATCACATTTCCCCATAAACTACATTCACAGATATATATTTCATAAGAAAATACATATAATTCAATGTCTGAAGCATATTTCACTATATTAGACAATCATTTAGCTCCAAAGGCACAGAAGTAGATCAAGAATAAAAAAAGTCATAAAACATAAAAAAAACAGTGACAACATTTTAGGGAAAGGCAATTAAGCCCTGCAAAATTCATAAATACAGATAAACATTTGTTTTCTGAAAATTGATGATTTTCTTTCATTGAAACTCACTCTGTTCAAAGTCACCCCAGATCTCGGGGTGAGTTTGAACGCCCATTTATCCACTGAAACAGGCACATACATGATATCTATCTCAAAATGCCAATGCACAGGTTAACTGCATGCCAGTGGCCAACATTTTATCCCTTTAGATACCACATAGATCTTATATATTTTTAAAGATAACGGAATTGGAGTGAAAACTGTTCAAAGTCACCCCGTTCTAAGGTACACAAAGACATTTATATGAATTGATACTGTTGCTCATTTGTCCAAACGTTTTGAAATAAACTTAATAGTTTACGATCATTTAATCTTATTCAACAAGGCCAGATTTTATGATGAAGACTAGTCCGTAATGTTTTGCAACTTGTGCCTGAAGCAGAATGCTTTAATCCGTCTTTATGATTAGGTCTGTGTAGCATTATGAAACTTATCCATCTCTTTATGTAGCTCTCCTTAGGAAGATTGCCTTGAATTGATATGATTGGAATGTTGTGAAGGTTCCATTAAGCTGTCTTGAAGTCTCAAACTTGATCAACACGTTTATTATCAAACTTCTTCAAGGACAGTGGATGATTTGCTATCCGGTGAAACACCTTGCCACATGCCTCTCTTGTGAAATAATGGATCTGTCTGCCAAGAAGATCCCCAAATCCACATGAGGAATATCAAGCCTCGGGTCTTCTCTGATGTTCTTGAGCTTTCGTTGAACCAAGGACTTGCACATGTCTCTTATAATCCCCCCAGGGACCCCATTAAAAGATGGAGGGACATGGAATGAGCAGCAGGATCATATTGAGAATCATTTTCATCAGAGTACATGTACTTTGGACACAACTTACTTGCTTCCAACTATGTAAGCTTAATCTTGTCCTTCAAAATGAACTTACTTGCTTGTTAGCAAATTAAAACTTTTGCAAGCATTTTTCATGCTACTTGATGATTTTTTATTGTAGCAAAAAGTGACATTTATTATGTGATTCACTGCAGATATCAGATATTATCTCTTGACCTATTTCTTACATCTATTGCTATGTTCTAGGCACAGATTAAATCTGTGGTTCTAGCACCATGTGACCCTTTTGATCTCTGAGACTGCCCTACTGGATGACACCTTTTGTCTTTGTGCCACTTCCTATAAGTTCATATAATCCTTTAAGCTACTCATTTCTGCAACCGGAAATGGACTTATAAGCTCTTGTCACATTTTAAGAAACCAGCATGTTTCATTTTTCAAGAATCATAGCTTTTGAGGAAATTCATGTTCATGCTTTAGCCAAGCCTTTATATGACTAAAATTATTTATTTTCAACTGAAATAAAATGAAGAAACAGTGTTTTACATTGCTTATGCGTTGTTCATTTCACTTTTGTAGTACCGTAGAACGGGGTGACTTTGAACAGTTTTCACTCCAATTCCGTTATCTTTAAAAATATATAAGATCTATGTGGTATTTAAAGGGATAAAATGTTGCATGCAGTTAACCTGTGCATTGGCATTTTGAGATAGATATCATGTATGTGCCTGTTTCAGTGGATAAATGGGCGTTCAAACTCACCCCGAGATCTGGGGTGACTTTGAACAGAGTGAGTTTCAATGAAATCATAAATTTTCAGAAAACAAATGTTTTTCTGTATTTATGAATTTTGCAGGGCTTAATTGCCTTTCCCTAAAATGTTGTCACTGTTTTTTTAATGTTTTATGACTTTTTTTATTCTTGATCTACTTCTGTGCCTTTGGAGCTAAATATGATTGTCTAATATAGTGAAATATGCTTCAGACATTGAATTATATGTATTTTCTTATGAAATATGATATATCTGTGAATGTAGTTTATGGGGAAATGTGATGGTCTCTGCGCTCATCATCACAATGTGATGTTCAAGTCACCCCGAAGTTCGTTACAATTCAACATCATCCACTTATATTCTTTGTTGTCGGTCTTTCTGAATAGCCTCCAACAAGTTTCTGGTGGATTTTGGAAGTATTTGAGTGACATTATAATAAGGCAAGTATTTGTAAGGCCAGGGTCATCCAGTACTGTTGTGAGCACAGAAGTTGACAGGCTACGATATCTTGCAAAAAGAAGTATGCTAAGTTTATTCATCAAAATCATGGGAAAAAAATTCCAGTCTCAATGACTTCATGTAGAAAGAAACTAGGCTTTAGTAGATTATAATCAGAAGTCAAATACTTCCAGTATCTCATTTAGTTTTGCATTCATAGAGGATCAATCTTTTTCAGAAAAGTGTTCAAAGTCACCCCGGCTGTTCAAAGTCACCCCGTTCTACGGTACTTGTACTGTGGGTATTCTATATATATCTCTGTAGTGCCACTACATTCATTAGGTTATAACCATGAGACAACCAGAACAAGCTGCACCCCAAATGTCCCCAATCCTAAAGAAATATTTATGACCTGCCAACCAAAAAAGTTACAAAATTGCATGACACAGGACAGTGCATGGTTAATTAGGGAAGCTGTAACATGGTATCCCCAGGGAGTTTGCCATATTGACAGGAGAAGACTTCCCCAGACTGTTTGAAGGGATGTTCTGGCAGAGATAAGGACTTTTTCAATCAGTTCAAACTGTAATGGATTCCAGCTGGGATCAAATCTCTACATGTTTCATTCTTCAATCCCCATTAACACGATAAAGTGCCGAAATAGTATAATTAATGTCATCATTATCACTTCAGTTGCACAAAGGACTTTTTCTGAAATGATTATTTGGCCATTCTGTTTTAAAACAAGGCATCTACCATGAAAAATTGAAGATGTTATTTATTATAATCATCCTCTGCACTGAAAATGCCACTGATGGGTGGAAATGTCTTCTGGTGATTAGCTTTGAAACTGACCTTCATTACATCACACTCTACATGGCAAGATTTCTTGATGGAAGAACACTTTTTCATTGTATTTTGTGCTTGAAAGTGAATGTCAATTTGTCCTTAATTGTGTCTTTGAGCAGGCCTATGAAGCACCTTGGAATCTGGATTGAAGGTTGTATGAATCGATAGCGTTCGGAAGTGGTGATGATTTTATTATGAAGTCCTGCAGTCTCAAACTTGTCATTCAACTCACTTGTTAAGCTTCCTCAATGACGCAAACCGCTTTGCTATCTCAACCGGCTGCCAAGAAGAGCCTCAAAACTGCATGAGGAATATCCAGCCTTATATCTTCTCTGATGTTTTTAAGCTGTTGTTTAACCAAGGACCTTGCTGCTTGTCCTTCACACGTGTCTGTTGTTTTCATGTTGTAAAGTCTCTCTTGAGCATCATCAAAAGAGTAAGCTCACCAGTTAAAGTAGTTCCAAATTAGGCTTCAGTTATGTCTAATAGGGTGAAGTTAAAACATTTGCAGACATGATTCATATTTCAAATCCGGAGAGCATGTGACACATGAAACTAAAAGCCTGTTACATTAGCTATGATATTGATTAATGGCATGTCAGGGATTTTACAATGCTTTAGGTGAGAAGTGAGAGATTGAGATTTTTAACATTCGGCACTATATTCCATCTCATATTCTCTGGGAACTTTGAACTACTATCTGTCTCACAGACCTATTCTCAGTCCTGGGTATACATTCACTTGCCTCTAGCTCCACATGATCATTTTAATTGATAGGACTGCCCCATTAGATGGCACCTCTTGTCTAGTCCCACTTCCTTTCTGGTCATGTCACTTTAGTGACCCATTTGTTATGATCTTGGCTAAACCTACTTCGGATGTTGTATTCATCGTTGCGTTTTTTCACCAACGGTCTGACATAAAAGGTGAACCTTGCTGCTAAAGCCTGCCACAGAGGGACTATTATTTTTGGATGCAAAAAAGCCATTTTGAGCCCCTATTTCATTATGTTCTTGGTTCATCGACACTGTTTTTATGGATATTATCTAGTAAAAGTGTATAACAATAATGAAGCCTTTCTCTGCTCCAAACCAGTGTTTCATGTTGCTATGCCCCATATATATGGCTGGTACTAGACCTGGCTTGGAGCTGGGAATAATGTGTGTTACCCTGGCTACCCCAGCCACTCCTCCTCTATAACACTGCAGAAGAGGGTGATCTACACTGAGGACAGCAAGATTGGCCAAATAAAATCACCAATAAACCTGACAGCCCCAGTAGTTAGACACTGATTTTGAGGGTTCGAAAATGCATGTTAAAACCGCAAATAAAATATTCTAAAAAAGCAATTTCATCAAAGTAAAAAACATAATTGTTTGTTTATGTCTGTTTATTTAATACTTTGTTTGCAGCCAGGCGCTGACATATGAAACTGTTGGTTAGCACCCTGCTTTTCACAGCTTAAATGCATATTGGTGAGGTCTAATGGCTGTTTTTGCAACAAACTTTTCAGCTGCTATTGTCAAATAACAATGCTATTTTTAATTTTGTGGCTCCAATTTTCATGCTATTGCCCTTGATTTGTATCACTTAAACTTAAATGTTTAACAGGGGCATTATAGTTTCTAAATGATATAGTGGTTCATTGTGATTTGTGTGTATAGGGACTATCAATCCTTAAACAGCAGAATGATTTATGATACGGTGGCTGACAGGTGGCAGCAGTAGTCTTCTGGTCAGCCATATTGATTTCCTGTCCAACCAGAAATGAAACTGCAACCGGAAGTAGACCTACTCATGATATGTGACTGACATTTCAACTTGTGAGTCAGATCATTGTGTTGTTTTTAAAGACACCAGCTGTTCATTTTATGAACATTAATAAAAGGTCTTGCTAAACAGGTCTGTAATAATGGCCTATTAATGGGACAGTGAAAAGAATTTCTAAAAATGAAGATGCTCAAACTTTAAATTTAAGGGATTCATCTAAGTATTGTTGGTTTTAATCACTGGTATATCCAGGAGCTGCAATTGTATAAGCATTGCATCTGTTATTGTCTTTGTTCCAACTTCATGTGTATATTTGATTTGTGTGCCATTATTGTGCATAGCAGTATCTTTACTGTGTAAATTTGTCCTTAGCTGAGAGATCAAGGTTACAAGAGGATGTCATCGCTCATTTTCACTTGTGTATCACAGAATGACAGAGTGATTTATGAGACAATGGCTGCTAGGTGGCAGGCAGCGGTCTTCTAATCTGCCATTGTATTTCCTCTCCCACCGGAAATGAAGCTGTGCCTAAGGAAGTGAAACAAACTCATTGAGTGTGACTGGCATTTTCACTTGTATGTGACAAAGCATTCACATCATGGTATGTTAGCAAACACCTGCTTGACATGCTCATCATTGTAGATTAATGAATAACAGAATGAAATTTATGATCTGGTTTTCAGCGAAGCCTATAGATAAAAAAAAATATGTATTTGAATAATAATGAAAAATTTTGCAATCTGGTTCATTTTTAAACGGCTGGTTTTGTGCTTTTGGTTTCATCCCCTTGCACGGAAGAAAAGGAAATGGGAAAATATTTCTTGAGACTCACAGAAATACTGTTGCCTTCGAGTCAAGTCAACTACAACTTTATGGAAGTTGTGGAAAATTGATTGTAATGCAATAACTTTATCAATGCACTGAGTGCAATGAATATGGTTTCCGGCATTTGATGGTGATTCCAATAAAGAGTGCAATGCAGTATGCAGAGAATCACAAACTGTCCTTTGTGGAAGTTATCTTTTTTCAGAGGTGAAGGGATGTTTTAGTGACACACGCCCAAGCAGTCAATAATAACTGATAGACCTAGTGATTAGTAGCGAAACACGGATAAGTTACCTGAAGTCAAGTAAAATATATATCTGAGACAATACCACATTTGAATGCATATGAGGGCCATTCTCAAATTTCGGGACAACGGGTATAGGAAAATTGTCCTGTAACGGAGGGGACAATGTGGTAACGGAGGGGAATTTTGATGTAAAAAACCAACTGTAGGAACAGTAACAAAAGGAAAAATGATAAAAGATTGATGTAACTATTATTTTCAGAAGTACTTCATCTCGTATCAGTAGATTTTTTGGTCCAAATGTCGATTTCTTGCTCATGATCTGGTAACGGAGTGGACGGTAACGGAGGGGAACAATTTTTTGCTTTTCGCTCATTACTGCTTTTTATTTTGGAGATTAGACAAAATAATTGCAGAATATTAAAACCTGCCACCCTCAGCAACATATACATGAAATCGCTCTGTAAAATTATCATTGGTAAGCTTGGAAATGAAGGAAACGGAGGGGACATTTTAGTGGGACCAAAAACATTTTTTATGAACATTATGTCATAATTTATTGAATACATGTTTTATGAAGTCTGCAAGGCAGTGGTACTATGGCGCACATACGTCTGATGATATTCAGTGAAAATAGCTCATAAAAAACAATAACGAACAGAGCCATGGCAAGTAACGGAGGGGACAAAAAAATTGACATAAATTAGTGACACGACTATTGTATCAATTTAATCAATGAAATTATACCCAAAAAAAATTGAATATGAACTAAATACAAATTCAAGTCTATATTCCCATGAATCGTGCAAAGAAACTTTGAAAATAATGGTATATTACGAGGAAAATGAACACTTGATTTTGTCATGTCAGGTCCAGTGACAGGGAAAAACCATTGATTTTGCACGGATCTCTGGACATAATGCATTAAAAAAAGTCTAATGAATGACTTTTTGCTCCAAATGCAGTGGTTCTAAGTAGAAATATGAATAACAGATGCCGAGTGACGCTTCAGATATTTATCGCATTCATATTAATGTCAGGGAGCTAGAGTGACGCAAATTGTCCCGAAATTTGAGAATGACCCATGAACAAACAGTTGCTGTGCATTTGATCCATTTACTATTGCAACAAATGTCACTGCGCATTTCAAAAGTGTAATGTGTGGACAAGCCAGCCACAGTGGTAGCAGAATGGCCTGACGGAGAACATGGTGTGCTTGATTAGGAAGGCCGCAACACAGCAGCCCAATGGACGTGGTGGCTGTCCCCAGGCTGTTCAAAGGGATGAACAGGCAGAGATAAAAACTTTTTCTGTCTGTTCAAACTTTAATGGATTTCAGCCTCTACAATCTGTAGTTTGTGCCAGGATGGTCTAATTGAAGGCATTTTCCATTTCATCTTTGCAAAATGTTTGCTGGGAACCATGCCCAGAAGCAGGACGGCCATTTCTCATTTAAAACACTCTGGCATCCATAATTAAGATATTGCTCATTTGCACAAAAATCATGTGATAAACTTCACAACTCATTAAACAAAACTTTTTTTCACCAAGGCAAAATTTCATGTTGCAACATTGGTTATTCAATATTTATTGTAACTTGTTTTCCGAAGCAGTGTGCTTCAAATCTACAATTCTTCAATGTCTTTTTACTTGGCCTGTATACCTCAACTTCTCCAAAGCTAGTGTTTGTGTTCTGTAGGAAAGTTGTCTTTAAATGCAATAAATTGAATGTAATGAAATTGCCAATAAGATATTCTTCAGTCTCAAACTATCCTCATTATAAAGCTTCTTCAAGGACGAGGAGATGATTTGCTGACGGTTGAAACACGTTACCGCATTTCTCCCATGTGAAATAACAATTTTGGCTGAAAAAACAAGAGCCTCAAATATGAGTGAGTAATATCAAGCGGGCACCAATGGGCTTTCAAAATTGCATTTGGTTTTGATGTGTGAGTTTCAACACACTGCACCTCTTAAGGTAGCCATCTTGAGATACACTGCACACTTAGAACAGAAATGATCTTTTGAGCTACTTCTCACACCTACTCATGCTGTATTCTTGCAACATGTGACCCTTTTGATCACTGAGACTGTCGCTCAGGTGACACCTGTTGACTACAAGCACTTCCCTTTAGTTCTCATCCTTTTGGCGACCCAGTTGTGCAACCGGAAATATTTTGGCAGATAAATAGTGACTGACATTTCTATTGAAACCGGCTGGTTTGCAGTGTTCGAAATAAAGGGGGGTCAAGGGGGTTTTGATCCCCCAAATGCTCTTGGGATCCCCTCAAATGCATTTTTCAAAAGGACCAAGAGGGGGTCCTCAAAAAAACCCCATAAATACTGAATCTGTTCAGAAGAATAAGCATGAAGCCCCAGTAATGCCTAATCGGCTAACAACAACTTCTTGTGATTTTTATTTACAAGCAATTGGGTAATGGAAATCCATTTTCTGGAATAAAATATGCCTTTAGAATGCCCAGAATTCACTTTTAGAGCATTTGAAGCTCTTCCGCTTCTTGTTGCCCGATGACGGCCCGCCGATCCTCGGTTACAAGGGCTTCTTTCCTTCGGGCCTTGCAACTGAGGGAGCCCCCCAAATAGCATGGCCTATTTCGACCATGCACTGCTGGTTTGTAATGAATTCTAACTATGGATTTTGGTGAAATTCATGATTGGACTTAAGCCAAGTCTCTATAATAAGAAGTGTTCAGGTGACACAAATTGAAGAGACATGGGGCTTAAATCTGAGTTCTTTGATTGTACATTGCATCGCTCTTGTGCTAGCGGATTCATGGTGCAATGCAAAAACAATGAGACCATCAAATCAAGCGTAAGCATTGTTTCTGCAGCAATATTTATGACCTGCCAGCTAAAAACATAACAGAATTGCCATATGGGACATCGCATGGTTGATTAGGGAAGCTGCAACATGGTAGCCCCAGGGTCTGGGGAGTTTAAAAAATTGCCACATGGACAGGAGAGGGTGTCCCAAAACTGACGGAATGTGCCAGTGGTGATAAGGGCTTTTTCGATCAGTTCAAACTGTAATGGATTTCAAGTGGCATCAATTTAATCAAATATCAACATTTTTCATTCTCCAATCTCCTTTAAGTGCCCAAATAGTAGGGTTCAACTGATCATTAGAGGATTCAAGTGCACTAAATGCTTCATCCGAAATAATTTTGAAACAAGGCATCTTCGAAGAAGAATTGATTATGTTTTACTGTTTGTAATTATCCTCTCCAGTGAGTGATAAAAACATAATTTTTAGAGTTGATCACACATTACATCACATCAGACAAGACAAGACTTCACGATGGAAGATCCAATGTTTATTGTTACTGCATGGTGCCTGCAGGGAATCTTTCAATTTAGTTTTGTTTCTTTGGAGTTGGCATCTTGTGATAATTATTTCCTAGTTTTCTTGTTGGAAGGTGGTGGGAATCAATAGCATTCAGAAGTGGCATTGATTCCATAAACAAGCGTTTCAGTCTCAAACTTGTCAAATCTCAAGTCAAACTTCTTCAAGGACAGGGAGACTTATCGCTGTCTCGTTTGGTTGCCAAATAGACCATCAAACTACATGACAATGTCAAGGAATGTCAAATCTTCTCTGGTGTTCTTAAGCTGTTGTTAAACCAAGGAACCTGCCTCTTGTTCTTCATGCAAGTCACTGTTTTTGTTTTAATATCTCTCAGGAGTATCATCAGCCACGAAGGAGATGGAGTGTGCTGTAACATGTTCAGTACTTTAAATTGGGCTTTGGGTAATGTCTATTGTCTAACAGCATCAGGTTAAAACACTTGCACTCTTGCAGACATTATTCATACTTCCCGATCCTAAGTGCACATGACACATGAAACTTAACTTTAGCCTGTTACATTAGCTATGATATTGATTTATAGCATGTCAGGGACTTGACAATGCTTTCGGTGAGAAGAGAGACAGCGAGAGTGTTAATAGTCAGCACCATATTCCATCTCATATACATACATTTCTATTTCTCAAACAGATCTTTTCTCTGTCCTATGTATCCATCTTACGGTCTCTTGCACCACCTGACCCCTTCAACTGATACGAATGTCTAAAATGATGGCACCTCTTGTCTTTTGGCCAATTCCTCTCTGTTCATGTCACTTTACTGACCCATTTGTTATGATCTTGGCTAAACCAACCTTGGATATTTATTGCTGCCATTTTTTCACCAACAGCCTGACATGAAGGCGAACCTAGCTTAACCTTCTACTGAGGGACTGTTATTTTTGGATGTGAAAAAGCAGCATGTTAGAGCCTCTTTTCCATTATGTTCTTGATACATCTGGAGACTGCTTGCCGTGTGATATATTTCTCTGCCCCATATATATGGCTGGTGCCAGACCTTGATTTGTGCTGGGAATAAATTGTGTTACCCTGGCTAAGCCAGCCATTCCTACTCTATATTCTATAACACTTCAGAAGGGGAGTGATCAGGACATCAAGTCTGGCCAAATAAACCACCAATAAACTCAACAGCCTGCCCAGCAGCTACTGGCTGTTTGTGGTAAAACATTTGTCTATCTGCTGCCAGCCTTTTCTACTCTTTTTGGGCTTGTGACTTCATGATCAATACAATCACATATTATAATATCTAGCTAACAATATAATAAATTATAATTTAAACACTGTCACATTTTGGTCACTTTCTCTTATCTGTAAACAATAACAAATCTACCGGATATGACATTATGACATTGAATGAGGGATCTTAGAGGCCACTCAAAATTGATGACTGCACACCCAGGTTAAAACGAACGAAAAGTTAAGAAATTAGATTCTGAATTATTCTGGTTTTTCCTGACGTAAATTGGCTTCTTGAACGAATACTAACCATTGTATTTCATTTCGGACTTGTTGCATATTTTTCATTGTCAAAGTTTTTCTCATACATCACGATGCGAAGAAAGCTCTCACAACTTACACATGTATCCTGATACGGGTTTTTGGAAGACAGTAAACATCCCTCATCCCTCAAAAAGAAAGAGAGGCAAAAAAGAAAAAGCACTGAGTAGCACTATAGACCAAGTCTTTCTTGGCTGGAGTCAGAGGTATTGTCTTTGCTGGCAGTTAATTCATACAAAGCAATTCTGCTGTCAGTTGATAAGAGCAGAGATGAGGCAAGGAGCTGTTTTATCACCTTGTGTATTCTCTCGGATGAGAGGATATGAGTGCTATATGGGACTAGAGGAGTGTAATGAAGAAAGTAGATGCAGTATTAATTTTGGAAAATTGTAGGTTGGAAATATGTAATGGGGCGGTCATATTTTTTAGGATACTACATAAAGCAGAGTTTGTTTTATTCAGCCTCTTTTCAGTATTCAGTGAAACTGGGCTGCTGTAACCATGGTGACTATTTTCTTTGGAAACTGAGAATCACAGCCAATAATTCCATGGGTTCAAATAAAGACCGTTTTGACATGGATGATCCCTTGATCCTGTTATGTTATCAGCGATACTGTTTGGCTCGATTGTCAATAATTTATTACATTGGAGAAGCGTGTTATAAAATTATGTACTCAGAATATAATATAATCGGTCCCTCAGAAAAGATTAATTGAACTGACCTCGATATAATTATTTCCAAAAAAAATTGATGTTATTTTAATTTCATTGGCAATTTGATTTGTGAAACTTATGAATGTTTTGGCATGGGGATTAAGGTTTCCAGATGTTATATGTAGTTTTTCATAGCACTATGGGTTGTGTGAAGGGACTATCAATCCTTTTAAAAATATCAGAGTAATTTATGATACAGTGGCTGACAGGTGGCAGCAGTAGTCTTCTGGTCTGCCTTATTGATTTCCTGTCCAACCAGAAATTAAGCAGCAACAGGAAGTTGATCTACTCATAATATGTGACTAAAATTTTCACTCGTGAGTCAGATCGTTGTTTTTTCAAAGACACCAGCTGTTCATTGTAAATTCATAAAAAGTCTTACCGAACTTATCAATTTATGACCTGGCTTCAACTAGGCCTGTGAATATGGAAATATGAATATGGGATATTGAATAGAAACGACACAAATAAGTGTGAAATTTACATTTAAGTCACTTGTTGGAGTTTGCAGTTTTTAATCACTGATATCCTGTTTTCTGTTATGTTGAAAAGGAACAGGAAGAGAAAAATTGTATCTAAAAACAGATATCACTGTTGCAATCAGTTTAGCTCCTTTGTGACAATTCTTTTCAAAATGATTGTTTGAAATTGTGAAAGGCATTGAATATGTCCAACAACTCCAAATAGTTCAGCACTGGTGCACCGTGATTGCTAACTGTAGATACATTGTTCCTTTAATGTACAATGTTTTTTTCTAACATTTGAATGATTCTTGACTTTAATTTCATGCTGACAAACGGCAACAACTCTCACTGCACATGGTCAGCCTTAAGCTGCCTTAAGTAATAAAACATCAATTTAATTCATAATAAAACATCTCAAATTAATACCAGTAACTTGTTTACCCATATTGTACAATTGTATAAATATAAAAGACCACTTACATTAGTATTTTAAAGAATTAGAAGAGTTGAGGGCAGAACACATGTTCCTCTCTCCTCACTCACAGCAGAAGTGGCTGGCCTGCCCACCGTCATGGGCCACTGAGCACCATGTGACATGTCCATGACCTGACCTTGTCTGACAACTGACCTGACCTGACACAATTAACAGAGAGGCAGAGATCTGATCTCCACAATTTCAAAATGCCAGAATACATGGATTAAAGCTACTTTCTATGCATTGCTAGACATTGCAAGTGACGCAAACAACTGCCTTTGCGATGTACATGGTGAACATAAGAGCCTGTCATTTATTATTAAGATGTTCCTCATAGGGGAGAGTTCCCTCGATTGGACCGGTGCCTCGACCGGAACAATTTTATTATGACTTAATTTTAAAACTTATGAACAGCTGTCCTATCTTCAGCGATTCCTTTTCAATCAATTAGAAATGGTCATATATGTTTGACTTGAAAAATTGCTAATATTTTAAGTTAAGATGACTAGTATAAAATTGTAGTGTTTGATCTAACATTGTGCTGTGCACAGGTCTCACACTATCAGAATCAACGTACTGCTGGAAAATCTTCCAGAATCTGTTTCAGAGACCTCCAACTTATTGTCTCCCGAAACGAAAAAGAAAATTTCATCTATCTATAAAAATCAAAGCACTGACTTAAAATTTGGCAAATGACAGTTATTTCCTCGATTGGATGAGTGGAGTGTCCCCGAACGGACCACCTTATGGATGTAAGTATATTCATAATACAACCTCGGAATGTGACAATTTGAGTTTTTTATGAAGCAATAATCCCTTTAAACATAAAATTATGGTTCAGAGACCAGTAAAATAAATTATGATAACTGAACTCCAATGCCGATATGCCCTCTACTGGCATTTTCTGGAACAATGTCAAAAAGTAAAAAACTCAAAAATTTCAATTTGATGCAGCCTGAGGTTAGTTGAAACAAATGGAAACTGTTGTTTCTGGGCTGCTAAATGATGCCAATTGCTTGGATTATTCAAAACATTGCTTTCTGGTGTGGTCCAATCGAGGCAACTTGGTGGTCCAATCGAGGATACTACATCAGTGATTTGAGAATTTGAACCCTTTTTGGAAAATGGTCTACTGTCTATATAGATCAAGCTTTGTCCACAACATGGTAGTACAATATATTTCATCTCAATCTTCATCATTCTGACCAGTTTTTAAATTCATGGCACTAATACCCTTTCCATACTGAGCACCTGAAGTTAGGTGTTCCGATCGAGGGAACTCTCCCCTAATTCATTCACCTTCTGAGGTGACAGTTATGAGCATCATATGATGTGTTTTTAAATTGATCTTGCATTATATCACACTCTACAAGGCCAGATTTCATGTTATATAGCTTCATTATTCATCAATTTGTAGTTGTTTTAATGTTGGTGGTGAAGTGCCTAAGTGTGCCTCATATTGTGTCTGCGGAGTAAACATACTTGAAAATTGCTTTTTTTACTGTTTTAGTATATTCCTCTTTTACTTTATTGAAGATTGTTGCAAATCAATGCCATTTGGATGTGGTGAAAGTCTCATTAAGGAGTGTTTCAGTCTCAGACTTGTCATTGAACTCTCTTATTAAGCTTCCCCAAGGACAGGGAGACACTTCACTATAACGAGAGACACCTTGTAGTAATTTCATTCATGTGAAATACCTCATATCACCTGACTGTCAAGAACAGCTTCAGAACTACATGAGGAATATCAAGCCTTAGATATTCTCTGATGTTGTTTGGCTCTTGTTTAACCAAGGGTATTGACAATGCCCTTCCATCCAGCACATTGTTGTGAGACTAAAAGAACACAATTTTGTATTACTGGCCTGTATCAATGTCTTTTAAGCTAAGTGGAGACAAGGCAATTAACTGTCTTTGCACACTGTGTATCCTCCATTGTGGAGCGTGCCAGATAACAGGATAAAAGCACAATTTGAGGCAAAAGGAGTGTAATGAAAAATTTCAATGCCAAAGTCTTTGTGGAAAATTGCAGCCTGAGAAGGTGTAATGAGACACAGCAGTGATTTGTTGGGCTTTTGGAGGCTGGAGCAGATAATGGTTGCTTCTTGAATTTTTTTTCCAGCTTTTTATTATGCCTGTCCATAAAAGGAGGCTCCGTTGCTCCAACTGTGGTGGCTGTTTAAAGTCTGTCCCCCACCTCATAGACTCCTGAGATGAAAAGTAGCATTTTTGAATAAAATGTGAGACAATGCTGAAACATACTTGCAAAGGCTAACATGTCTGGATCTGCAACTGATTACTTTGTCATTGTTCACACAATTTTTTTTTCAGAGTACTTAGAGTATGTATGGACACTACAGAAGCCAATAGTTAAATTGACAGAATATTAACCAAACAGAATTATTGTTGCATGCTTTCCCTGAAGCAAATGGACTTCTTGAACAAACACCGGTACCTTTTAATCGCGGACATGTTAAAACTTTATCATGCATAGTCAGTTTTCCTGATACATCATGATGCAAAGGTACAGGTTTCACACAATTCACCCACGTATCCTGATATGGGCTTCTGGAAGACAGTAAACATCCCTCAGTCTCCTCACCCCTGAAAAAGAGAAGCAAAAAAGAAAAAGCACTGAGTAGCACTAGTCTAACACTGGAGTCAGAGCCTCAGAGGCATTGTCTATGCTAGCAGTTAATTCATATGAAGCAATACTGCTGTCATTTGAGCAGAGATGAGGCAAGGAGCTGTTTTATCACCCTGTGTATTTTCCTGGATGAGATGATATGAGTCCTCATGGGATTAAAGTATAGTGTAATGAAGAAAATCAATGCTGCATTCATTGGGAAAATTGTAGACTGGGAATATGCAGTGGGGTGGTGATTTGTGAGGCCATTAGAGAAAGCAGTGTTCTTTTTTATTCAGCCTCTTTTCAGTGTCTTACTGTGAAACAGGGCCACTGTAACCATGGTGATGGTTGTCTTCGGAAACTGAGAATCACAGCCAATATGTCACTGGGTTAAAAGAAAGACCTTTTTAACATGGATAATCCACAGGGACTTCTGAACCAAGTTCATGCACAACACATTCATTATAGAATACAATATTTTTTAGTAAGTTTAGAAGCCCCTGTGGGATGCTATTGATCAGTAATACCGTTGGGCTCTGCAGTTCATAATTTAGTACATTGGTTGAATCTAGTTGTAAAATTCTGTACTCAGAATATAATCTGTCCCCCAGAAAAGATTAATATAATTGAACTATATTCTCGACATAAATATTTCAAATAACAAAATTTAGTGTTATTTTAATTTCATTGTTCCAATTTTCCTGGCAATTTGATTTGTGAAACTTATGAATGTTTTTGCATGGGGATTAAGGTTTCCAGATGATATATATAGTTTTTCATAGCACTATGAGTTGTGTGAAGGGACTATCAATCCTTAAACAGCAGAGTAATTTATGATACAGTGGCTGACAGGTGGCAGCAGTAGTCTTCTGGTCTGCCATATTGATTTCCTGTCCAACCAGAAATTAAACTGCAACAGGAAGTTGATCTACTCATAATATGTGACTGAGATTTTCACTCGTGAGTCAGATCGTTGTTTTTTCAAAGACACCAGCTGTTCATTTCACATTCAAAAAGTCTTACCAAACTTATCAATTTATGACACGGCTTCAACCAAGCCTGTAAATATGGGATATTGAATAGAAACGAAACAAATAAGTGTGAAATTTACATTTAAGTCACTTGTTTGAGTGTTGCAGTTTTTAATCACTGATATCCAGTTTTCTGTTCTGTTTGATAAAAAAAAGGAAGAGAAATATTGCATCTAAAAATGATATCACTGTTGCAATCAGTTTAGCTCCTTTATGACTATTCTTTTCCAAAATGATTGTCTGAAATTGTGAAAGCCATTGAATATGTCCAACAACTCAGTACTGGTGCACCATGATTGCTATCTGTGGATGCCTTTTCTCTTAATGTACAATGTTTTCTCACATTTGAACGATTCTTGACTTGAATTTCCTGCTGACAAACAGCAACAACTCTCACTGCCATTTCAAAATGCCAGAACACATGGATTAAAGCTACTTTCTATACTTTGCTAGACAATGCAAGTGATGCTAACAACTCCAATTGACGATATACACGGTGAGCAGGCATGCATCTCTTATAAAGATGTTCCTCATAATTTATTAACCTTCTGAGGTGACATTTATGAGCATCATATGATGTGTTTTTAAATTGATCAATGATCATGCATAATATCACACTCTACAAGGCCAGATTTCATGTTATATAGCTTCATTATTCATCAATTTGTAGCTGTGTTACGTAATGTTGGTGGTGAAGTTCCTGAGTGTGCCTCATATTGTGTCTGCGGAGTAAACATACTTGAAAATTACTTTTTTACTGTTTTCCACAAAGTATATTCCTCTTTTTACTTTTTGAAATGTGTTGCAAATCAATGCCATTTCCATGTGGTAAAAGTCTCATTAAGGAGTGTTGCAGTCTCAGACTTGTCATTGAACTCTCTTATTAAGCTTCCCCAAGGACAGGGAGACACTTCAGTCTTCACTATTGCGAGCGACACCTTGCTGTACTTTCTTTCGTTTGAAATACGTTGTACCTCATATCATCTGACTGCCAAGAACAGCTCAGGCCTTGTGATCTTATCAGATGTTCTTCAGCTGTCGTTTAACCAAGGGTCTTGACAATGTCCTTCCTTCCAGCTCATTGTTGTGAGATAATTGTGTTGCAATATTTCTCTGATGAACTTTCTCGGTAGTTGGTACGAGATTTCTGACCAGTTTTATTGGCAGACCTTCTGAATGTATTTGAAGTACATGTAGCTGAATGAAAATTTTCACAGCATTCACTTCAGGGATTTTAATATCTAATTTGAAAAAATCAAACCTGTTGGAAGATGTTTAAACTGTGGAGTAAGCGGAGAATCCAACTGCACTTTCTGACACTGAAGTTACAACTTACATCATGCTTTGTAATCATTTGCAGATGATAGTGATGTTGTTGGATGGTATGCTGAAAATAAACTTTTCTTGATTTACAGTAGTGCCTGAGTTATAAGACCCCTGTCGTTAGACCGACTTGCCTCACGACGAGAAACCTCACCCTCACAAGAGACCGCTTCATGACCACAGAATGGGCGGTCTTATAACGCAGGGACCACTGTAGTTGTAGGCTGTGTTTTACACAGTATTCCTGGCCCGTATCAATGTCTTTTAAGCTAAGTGGAGACAAAGCAATTAACTGTTTTTGCACAGTGTGTGTCCTCCATTGTGCAGGGTGCCAGATAACAGGATAAAAGCACAATTTGAGGCAAAAGGAGTGTAATGAAAATTTTCAATGCCAAAGTCTTTGTGGAAAATTGCAGCCTGAGAAGGTGTAATGAGACACTGCAGTGATTTGTTGGGCTTTTGGAGGCTGGAGCAGATAATGGTTGCTTCTTGAATTTTTTTTTTCAGCTTTTTATTGAGTCTCTCCAACTGTGGTGGCTGTTTAAAGTCTGTCCCCCACCTCGTAAACTCCTCAGATGAAAAGTAGCATTTTTTAATAAAATGTGAGACAATGCTATACCACAGCCAACAGCCTGTGTATGCTGAAACATACTCACAAAGGCTACAATGTCTGGATTCTCAACTGATTACCTTGTGATTGTTCACACAATTCACCAATTAAGAGAGACACTATCTTGAATTCTGTGTCAGAAACATCAATACACAGTCTATTGAAAGGCAATTTATGAAAGTCAATTGAACAAGGGGCAACCAGACATCTCCTTGCTTATAGGCAGATCAGAAGGATCTACCATTCAGTGACCTCTAATTCCACAAGTAACATCACCAGTCAAATTTCTATGTTGCCATGGAAACCACATATCTCAATCTTGAAATTGCCATGGTTTACCTGCCGGCATGCTAAAACTCATCTTTATATCACATATGTATGACTCCATTAATGGCTGGATATGCATATTATATACAGTTAAAGTTAAATTTTTGAACGTAGCAATTGCTATCATCACATATCAGATTTGTGGCAGTTTACTCTTACACAAGTGAGAAGATGGTTAGAAACGCAAGTTTGTCATAATATCTATTTCAGTGAATTATAGTTGTTTAGGCATTTTGTGTCCAAAACACTATGTTTTTTAAACATGAGCTCTTTTGTTAATTATTGATTATAAAATGTACATTTTGATCAATTAATTATGATGTTGGGATGTAAAATTTAGGGAATGGAGAAAACATAATGATCATGTTTTTGGTTCTAAGCACAATTTCATTCACTTGCTTGAGGTACCAGAAAGACTATTTGAATTGGAGTGTTCAAGTTTGTCTCTACCGCAGTAATCGGAAATGCATTCAAAATACCACAACTCAACTGAAATGGTGGTTGCAGGCATTGTCATTTCCTGAATATACCAACAATAATGCAAACAGAGTACAAAGAAATGTGAACTGCAATATGCACAGTGATGGAGTACCTGTGAAAAACACTGTTGTTACAGTGTTATGTATTTGACTTGTCGTTTGTCCACTGACAGAGCGTCCCAAATGCGACACCATTCCAAAAGTGCAATGCATGACCTGCAAGCTACAATGATAGCAGGATAGCCTGTCACAGAACATTGTGTGGTTGATTAGAAAAGCCGCAACATGGCAACCTAAGGGACTTGGTGACAGGGATTGGAAACTATCCCCAAGCTGTTTGAAAGGATGCACACTGCACAGGCAGAGATAAGAACTTTTTTAATCATGCCGAACTGTAATGGATATCAAGTGGCATGAAATCACAGCATTTTTAGCCTCTAATCCAAAGTATGAAGCGGACTGGTCTGATTGAAGCCATTTTGAATTGTCAATCTAGAGAAAAGCAATTTACAGAACATGAGTGCTTTGTACCTGTGTCCTAATGAATGTTTCTCTCCAGTATAACACATGGGCATCTATCATAAAGATGTTTCTCGTTTCTAATTCATTGGCTGCAGTGACAGGTACATCTTCTGATGAGCTTTAGAATTGATCATCATGCATTACATCACACTCGACAAGGCCAGATTTCATGTCAGAAGATCCATTATTCATGTGATTTGTGCTTGAAGGACATGAAGGTGAATGTATCAATTTGGCTTTAGTTGTGTCTTTGGAGCAAGCCTGTGAAACACCTTGTGATTATTCTCCACTCGTTTTGTTCATCTTTTTCTGGTTGGAAGGTTGTGTGAATCGATTGAATTCAGAAGTGTCTAAGATTCCATTAAGAAGTCCTGCAGTCTCAAACGTGTCACTCAACTCTCTTCTTAAGCTTCCTCAAGGACAAGAAAGGACCGGGAGACACCTTGCAATCTCAAAAGACACCTTGCAGTATTCCTTTCTTGTGAAATACCTAATTTGGCTGCCAACATGAGCTTTAGATCCTCTCTGATGTTCTTAAGTTGATGTTAAGCCAAGGACCCTGTCACTTGTCCTTCATACTACATCATTGTGATGAGGCAAAAAGAACAAAATCATATCATAATATCTCTTTGAAGCACCAAAATAGTATTCAAATGATATTGATAATCCTTTCAAACTTTTCATTCTTTCTGATTTTAACTGCAATATAAAGCCACTTATTTAGATGTAATATAGATGGTAAGCATGTAAAATATATGCCTAGATGGCAGTTCGGGGTCGCTTTAATTTGGAATGATTTGGATTTAGTATAAGTAGTGCTAGCCCTTAAAAGTAGCCATTTTATCATTTTTTGCACACTTTGAACAGCGACCCTATCTTAGTGCAGTTTCTCGATTCTGTCTCCCACCTGACCCTTTTAACTGATAGGACTGTCCCACAAGGTGGCACCTCTTGTCTTCTGGCCAATTCCTCTCTGTTCATGTCACTTTAGTGACCCATTTGTTATGATCTCTGTGAACCTATTTCAAATGTTTTATTCATTGCTTCCCTTTTTCACCAACACTGTCCGCCATTAGGTCTCCTTCGCCTGATCCTCTCTAGAGGGGCTTAGATTTTTGGAAGGCATCTAAAATGCAAAGAACACTGTTTGCCGCCTCTCTTTTAATTAAGGTCTTGATTTGTCTGTGTGTTGTTTATAATGTGTAATGTTTTGATGATATTTAACCCCAATTTGGCTGCACCAAGCCATGCTTCATGCTGATGTTATGCTTTGCCTTGCTGCCTTATATGGATGGTTACAGGCCTTGATTTGTGTTGGGAATAAAGCTCAACAGTCTGCCTGGCAACTCGTGGCTGTTTGTGGTACAGACCACAATCTCTCAGCTGCTGTCCTATCTCTGTTGGATTGTGGCGTTCTGATCTAGATGTTATTTATCCTTCACTGAAAAAAAACCACATATCTGCAGTGCATATATGTGAAGCCTTTTGGATCCCTCTGTCCCTTTGGTATACAAGAGCTGAACTGATAGAAGGAAAAAAAGAAACTGGACCCTATGGAAGACACTACGGCCAGGTTAAAAAATCGCATTTTTAAAATCAAGTAAGCCACAACCTGGCTGCTGAGGGGAGTTGGCTATACTAGGAGAAGGATGGACCCTATCCACATGTTGTTGAAAGGTGACATCAGCCCCAACATTTTTGGATCTTTAATCTTGATTGGATTAATCTTTAATTTCAACTCAAGGAGGTGTTAGATTTGATCCTTCCCAACAGATTTTTAAGTCTTTTACACGGTTGGAAGATTGTTGTAAATTAATGACTTACAGATGTGGAATAGGTTCCATTCAGTTTAACAAGTCCTGTGCTGATCTGCAACCTCAAAGGCATCAATTTATTCTCCTAGGAAAGACGTAGATTTTCAATCTCAAAAGATATTGAAGCATTCTTTACTTGTGAATTACCTCATCTACCAAAATGAGCCCAGAAATGCACCAAACATAGTATCTTCCCTGCTGTTCTTAGGCTAGTGTTAAACCTGAGACTCTCTCACTTATTTGTCTTTCATTGAAACCAATATGTTTTAAAGCAAATAGAGCAGCACATGTATTTACTGTTACCATTTTGTTGTAATATTTCTATGGGGTTCCACCAAATTGGCTTTATACCATGGAGCAACTTTTAACCTGCACTAAGTAATTTGCAAGTTCAAATATTTGCAGGATGTTTTATGTTTCCTGATTCTACCGACGACACATGTAAAATTCACCAGGGAGCCAGTTACATTACTGTGGTATTGATAGATGGCATGCAAAAGGTAGCTAGCAGCTCTGGGTCTCTACTTTCCATGCCTATCCACATTGTGAAGTGTGCCAGATAGAATGGGAAAAAGTTCCATTTGAGGCAGAGATAACTGTTACAAAGAAACAATGTCACAGCAGGGACAGTTTAGTAATTTCAGGAAAATTGCAGGCTGAGGAGGTGCAGTGAGAAGGTACAATATGCAATGATTTGCAAGGCTGTAGGAGAGGGCAATGTTGGTTCTTAAGACCATTTTTCAACATCTTTTCTGCTTTCTAATATATGTATAGAATATAATATAGTATGATTTTATATAGCGCCCATTCCAAATAAATCTGCTCACTGGCACTCACCATACGGTACGACAATCATACCAATCATTATAGTGATAACCTCTGGACATGGCCAGAGGGGAGTTTGAACCCACATCCTCTTGTGTACAAGGCAAGCATGCTAACCATTGTACCGCGGAGCCATTCTACTCTATTAATCTAGTTGTTCAGGAACTGGAGAAACCCAGTCATTTCACTGGTTCAGTAAAACTACATACAGTGTATAAGGCATTAAAAATCTAGGATCCATGCAAAATGCACTATTACTTTCTTTACAATAATGACCTGATGAGTGATGAGTAAGCACTGTCTTGTCAATGAATGGGTAATAAACTCTTGAGTACAGAAGATCTCCTTGTTTATAGACCAATCAGAAGGATCTACCATTCAGTGACCTCTAATTCCACAAGTGAGACCACCAGTCAAATTTCTGTGTTGCCATGGAAACCACACATCTCAATCTTGGAATTACCTTGCAGACCTGCAGGTATTCTAAAACACATGATTGTCATCTTTATATCCTATATTTTTGACTCCATTAATTGGCCGGATGTGCATATCATATTCAGTTAGAGTTAAATGTTTGAATGTAGCGATTCTTTCCAATGCTATCACCATGTATCAGATCTGTGGGAGTATACTCCTACACAAATGAGAAGATGATCAGAAATAAAAACTTGTCATAATATCCATTTCAGCTGTTGCATTCACTGATTATAAAATGAGTTAAACCGTGCATTCTGACAAGTAGATGGATATAAATATAGAAGAGAATTTAGAAAGCATAATCATTTAATGAACATGTTTTGGTTTTAAGCACAATTTCTTTCACTTGCTTCAGGTACCAGAAAGACTATTTAAATTGCATATTTTCAGTACTGTACGAGCATTCAAGTTTGTCTCTATCACAGTAATTGAAAATGCATTCAAAATACCACAACTCAACTGAAGTGGTAGTTGCAGGCATTGTCAATTCCTAATATACCAACACTAAGGCAAACAGAGTACAAAGAAATGTGAACTATTATATGCCAGCACAGTGATGGAGTAGCTGTGAAAATCTGTGTTGTTATGCATTTGACTTATCGTTTGTCACCTGAAAGAGTGCACCAAATGTGACACCATTTCAAAAGGGCTATGCATGACCTGTAAGCCATAGTTATAGCAGGATAGCCTGTCACAGAACATTGTGTGGTTGATTAGAAAAGCCGCAACATGGCAACCCAAGAGACTTGGTGACAGGGATGCAAACTATCCCCAAGCCCTTTGAAAGGATGCACACTTCACAGGTGTAGATAAGAACTATTTTAATCATGCCGAACTGTAATGGATTTCAGGTTGCATCAAATCAAAGCATTTTTGACCTCCAATCAACAGCATGTACAAGAACGGTCTGATTGAAGCCAGAATGAGGAAAAAATTACTTCATCTCTTGGATTTCGGCAGTAAAAAGTAGTTAATTCATCTTTGTAAGAAAAATTTTAAAAAGCTTTCGCATCAACCCTTGAAAAAATCAAGATATTTGGAAAATTTTTGAGGTCAGGGCTGAATTTTCGATATTTCTTGAGCACAATATTTGCAAAAAATCATATTTTCAAGATTTCTCAAGTTTTTGAAAAATTGAGCATCTTTCAGGAATTGTGCCAACTTCGTAGCACGCAAAAATAGAATCTATACAAAATTTGATGTAACTTGGTATCAAGAAACTTGGGTTAAATAAGGGCAGCCAACAAAATCCTAATTTTTGAATGTTATGTATGAAGCCCCTTTCAATTTTTAACTCGAGAGAGAAACTTGACATGTGTGCTTCAAACCTATGTCCTAATGAATGTTTCCCACTACTCCAGTACAATACATGGGCATCTATCATAAAGATGTTGCTAATTTTTAATTAATCGGTTCCAGTGACAGGTACATCTTCTGATGAGCTTTAGAATTGATCCTACTACATTGCATCACACTCGACAAGGCCAGATTTCGTGTTAGAAGATTCATTATTCATTTGATTTGTGCTTGAAGGACATGAAGATGAATGTTTCAATTTGGTTTCATTCGCGTCTTTGGAGGAAGCCTATGAAACACCTTCTGATCATTCTCAACAAATTTTGTTAATCTTTCTCTTCTTGGAAGGTTGTGTGGACTGATAGCATTCGGAAGTGGCGTAGATTTCATTAAGAAGTCCTGCAGTCTCAAACTTGTCATTCAGCTCTCTTATTAACCATCCTCAAGGACGGAGAGACACTCTGCTATCTCAAAAGACACCTTGCAGTATTCCTTTCTTGTGAAATACCTCATTTGGCTGCCAACATGAGGCTTAAGATCCTTTCTGATGTTCTGAAGTGGATGTTTAGCCAAGGACCCTGTCACTTGTCCTTCATCGCACATCATTGTGATGAAACAAAAAGAACAGGATCATTTTATAATATCTTTTTGAAGGACCCAAGGGACATTGAGTGACATGTCAAATGATATGATAATCCTTCAATCTTCATGTTTTCTGATCTTCTCCGGCATTAAAAGCCGGTTATTTAGATGTAATATTGATGGAAAGCACATAAAATATATGCCTAGATGGCATTTCTTGGTCACTTTAATTTGGAATGCATTTGAATTTAGTATTAGAAGTTCTAGCACTCAGTGCATCCTCAATTTATAGTAGCCATTATATCATTCTTCGCACACTTTGAACAGCAGTTCTATCTTAGCTCTTTTTCTCAAAGCTGTTTTCCTCAAGGTTCCCTCTTCTAGCACCACCTGACCCTTTTAACTGATAGGACTGTCCCACAAAGTGGCGCCTCCTGTCTTTTGGGCAATTCCTCTCTGTTCAAATCACTTTAGCGACCCATTTGTTATGATCTCGGTAAAACCTACTCCCAATGTTTTATTCATTGCTGCCTTTTTCACCAACACTGTCTGTCATTAGGTCTCCTTCGCTAAAGCCTTCTCTGGAGGGGCTTAGATTTTTGGAAGGCATCTAAAATGCAAAGAAGCACCGTTTGGAGACTCTCCGTGTTGTTTACCATGTGACATCTTGTGAAGATGGTTTTAACCCTTATGTGGCCTTTCCATGCACCAAGCCATGCTTCATGCTGGTGTTCTGCTTGCCTGTCTGCATTAAATGGCTAGCCATTGGATTCAGGCCTTGATTTGTGCTGGGAGAAAAACTCAACAGTCTGCCTGGCAGCTTCAGGCTGTTTGCGGTACAGACTGCTATCTCTCAGCTGCTATCCTATCTCTGTTGGATTGTGGCTTTATGATCTATACTATATCCTTTACTGGAAAAAAAACATATGTAGACTGCATATGTGTGATCCCTTTTGGATACCTCTGTGAGGCTCTGTCCCTTTGGTATACAAGAGCTGATCTGATAGAAACTTCATATCGGAAAAAGGAAACTGGACCCTATAAGCAGAATAGAAGGCACTTTGGCCAGGATGAAAAACAACACAATCATTCAGAAAGCTGCAACCTGGCAACCTAGGAGAGTTGGCCAGGGAAAGAAAGGACTTTGTCCATAGGTTGTTACAAGGTGACACCATCCTAATTATTTTCCTTTCTTTAATTGTGATTGAATCAATGTCACAGTCTTTTCAGGAAAATTGGTAGGCTGCAGTGAGAAGATGCAAAATGCGATATCGTATCATGTTTGCAGATATCTGGTACATCTATCCTGTACTCGAGAGTTTATCACCCATTCTCTGACAAGGCAATGCTAACTCGTCAAGGTCAGTTTATATCGTTTTTGGAATTATCAGCATGAGGCCACTAAACTTCATGTTTGCGAAAGCCTGCCCACTGATTTTTGAGAGAAAAATGCCTTATTGCTGCGTAAATCCAATGTATAGTAAAAAACATCCATCGCAGTAGCATATTAGTGCAAAAAGCTCAACTTCTAAAATGACATAAATCATCTGATGCTGATGCACCATTCATCCTGTTGTGTCCCTTCCTTACAGCAGACACAATGTCTGGCATTGAATGAAGCACAGTTCAATGACCTCTAGAATAAATCACAAAGATATCCACTGGGCTTTTGCTTTGTTGCTAGAAGCTAACATGTGTGTGTGTGTGTGTGTTTGGGCTTTACGTCTCATCAGCACCTTGTTGGGCTATTTAGAGACATACTTGGTTTTTACTAAGTGTCTTTATAGTCATGTTTGATTGGTAGTTAGGTATTCTTTTTTTGTATCATGTTTGTACTAATTGTCTGTATAGTTCTGTTTGATTGGTACTTAGTTATTCCTTTTTTGCGTTATGTTGTCTGTTGTCCGTTGTTTTCTTATCAATTTCATAGCAACAGACAAATGGTCATGTAAGACCAAAATACTGAGGATACCATAGAACTCGTCAGTGAAGGTGCAGTTGGTGACTAAATTGAATATTTCTCTTTTGGTTGTATGTGTATCTTCATGCCAGTCGTGCAACTTCTGTTTTGTTCGTTCAGTCAGCTTCCGAGACACATTGCCAAAGCCAGACATTTGCAGATGCTTCACTGCCGGTTCTAGCCAGTCTCGTACAAACGTCGGTCGGAATTTTTCAATCTTTTCATCTGATGGTTCTTTATCTAGGAAGTAGTAAAGATAATCTTTCATTGTGATTTTTTGGTTGTCTTCGTTTTGTGCCCTGTCTTTTCCTTCATCCACAGGTTTTGTTTCCTTTTTGTCCATTCCATCCTGTTCTTGGTTTCCTGGATCATCTCCTTCCTCTTCCTCTTGTCCTTCTTCGCTTTCTTCTTCCTGTGAGTCCCCTTGATCCTCTTCATGTTCTTCCTCTTCCTCTTGTTCTTCTTCCATGGATTTGTTGCTGGGTGTCGTGTCCCCGCCATCATTTGATCCTTCCTGTTCCTCTTCAGTGTCTGCTTCATTTGGATGTTCTTCTTCCATTGCTGTATCTGGAGGAGTTGTGGTGCCAGCCGGTGTGTTTGATTCTTCAAGGTCCGCCCGGGGAGTAGACTAGAAGCTAACATAAAAAGGCAAATAATAACAACAATAACAAAATAATATATATTTTTAGTGGGATTTAATAATAACGCTGTAAGCCCTATTTATTATCCGTGCTTCAAAAATTATACAGAGCTTGATTATTAAAATAAATATATAGTTAGGCGGTTCCTGGATCGGAAAGATCAGATCTTCAGAAGGATCTTCAGAAGGATCTTCAGAAGGATCTGCCACTCAGTGGCCTCCTCTTTGCCCCATTCACATCACCAACAATGTTGCTATGGAAACCACACATGTCAATTTGTCAATCTTCACATTACCATGGACAACGATTATGTTAATGTCACTTAATATGACTCCATTAATTGGCCGGATGTGCAAATACTGCCAAGTTAAATACTTGATTACGGTGATTCATTTCATAGCTGTCATACCAAATCAGCGGATGTTCAGTATATAGATATGAGTAGGTAAACGGTTAGAAGTAAAATGTATCATCTAACCCAGTAATTGAATTATAGATATATTTGAATAGGCCTATTTAAATTGTCTCTGTATGTATTTATGTCCGTATCTATATATCAACCTATATCAGTATATCTATCTATTTATCCATTCCATAAACACAATGCGATATCATAATGAAGAGAAATTATGAAATTTGAAGCACAAATTGAGAGGTCTTTTGATTAAATGTGTTGTTTTGTGTTTCAAATACTGACTGCTTTTAGGCTTTTTGTATTTTATTTCCTCGCAAAAACCAGGGAGTGCATGGACACACACAGAATCTGATATTTTAAGTACTACAGCCGTCAATTTAGCTCGAATGCATCGTGGTAATCATAATTGTTCATGTGAATGGAATTTAGAATACGCAACTCAATTGATAGTGATTGCTGTTTGGGCCTTTAAATGAAGCTATCATAGTACAATAACTGAATGGAGAAGATATGGAAAAAACAGTTGCCTTTGATGAGTTTGCCACTAGTTCTTTGTCTACTGACAGACTGTAACTAATGCCCTAGCATTTCAAAAGTGCAATGTGTGACCTGCTTTGCCACAATGATGGCAGAGAACATGCTGTAACTTATTCGAGAAGCCACAAGGAATACCACAAGAAAAAAAGTTACCAATGAACTGCATGCAGCATGCCGAAAGATATACACATACAAGATGAGAATTGTTTCTCATGTCAACATGAAATGTGTTTCAGATAACTCAACTTTTTCAAATCTTTAATCTCACTATGTAGTATATTGCACACTATGCAGTATTTCTGAATAATTGATTATAAGCCATTTACATGCTAAAAGATGTATACATTATAAAATAACTGCCTTAGTGCAGTGGATGGTTTACCAAGAAAGAGATATTACATGCTTTATAACACACATGACACAGGCATCTATCATAAAAATTTTGCTATTTTCAATTTATCCGCTTTTGAGGGAAGTACAAACACATGGACATCTACTGATATGCTGTTCAAAAAAATGTATCCGTAATGCCACAACATAGACTTATTTAATATTTGGCGACAATTGTGTCTTTGGGTAGTCCTGTGAAGCACCATGTAATCTATCCACACAGATTTTTCTATGGTTAAAAGTTACTGTGAATCCAAAGCAGTTGGAAGTGGCAAAGATTCCATTGAGAAGTCCTGCAGTCTCTAAGCAGTCATTGTACTCTCTCAACAAGCTTCTTGACAAGCTTCTCCAAGGACAGGGATTCAAGGAGAGATTTTACTTTCCTAAAATCCCCTTATAGAATTTACTCCTCATGAAATTACTCCTCTGGCTGCCAAGGAAAGCCTCAGAACTACACGAGGAATATCAAGCCTTAGATCTTATCTGATGTTGTTAAGATACTGTTAAATCAGGGACTTTCTCAGTAAGTGTCACTTGTCCTTCATGCAGGTTCATTGTTGTGAGATAGTAGAACAAGATTATATTGTCAGTGGTGTTACATCTCTGGGTGTCACAAGGTTTGTGGACCACAGAATAAGCATTAACAATGATGAGGAAATCCATTCAAAATCAAGCTGTGTTTAATTCGCAGCTAACATTCTTCACAAGTGGTGACATATATATTTATTAGGCATGTTTTATGCTTCCTAATTGTGTAAATAACACAAGTATGTAAATAGCAATCAGTTATGTCTGCTATGATTTTGATGGATGGGCCTGTAATAGATCGATTACAGCTATATGCCTTGAACAGTGGCTTGGGTTGAAAAGAGAGTGTGTTAACCCCCAGCTCCTCTTCCATACCACCACGAGCCATTTGGGCATTCTCTGCACATTTCAAACTGCGATTCTATCTGAGCCTATTTCTCAGAGCTGCGTCTCTTCCTTATTCCCTGCTCTGCCACCATTGACCCCTTTAACTGATAGGACTGTCCCACAAGATGGCACCTCTTGTCTTCTTTCCAATTCCTCTCTGTTCATGTCACTTAAGTGTTCCATTTGTTATGATCTCGGCTAAACCTACTCCTGATGTTTTATTCATTGCTGCCCTTTTTTTTCACCCACTGCCTGACATTAATAAAAGGCAAACCTACCTTAAGCCTTCTGTAGAGGGACTTCTATTTTTGGATGACATCCCAAATGCAAAAGAGCAGCATTCTTAGCCTCTCTTTCATTAAGTTCTTTTTTATCTGCCATATGCCGTCTTGTGAGGGCACCTTTAACCCTGATGTGAAGGAGAGGGGTTAGCTTCGTTGGCAACACACTGGGCTGCATATTGCTGGGTGTTTCCCCTCATATCTGTGTCCTCTTCCTGTTCTGGCTAGTCTGCAAAGTGTATACATAACAGGACATAAAGCCCCAATAATTCATCTATTAACCCTAAGTACTATGCCTTTCCATGCACCAGGTCTGTGTTTCATAATGGTTTTTTTTTTGGGTCTGTCTGCAACATGTGGCTGGTTTCAGACAGAGATTTGTGCAGGGAATATATGGTGTTACCATGGCACCTCCTGCCCTATACTACAGTGTAACATCACAGAAGAGGGTGATCCGCACTCAGGACATCAAGCCTGGCCAAATAAAATCACCAATAAACTCAACAGCCTGGCAGCTCCTGGCTGTTTGTGGTACAAGCCGCTATCTCTCAGCTACTGTCCTTCCAGAACTATGATATCTCTGTTAGATTTTGGCTCTCTCATCCATACTCTATACTTTTTTTATGCTGGCTTCTTGAACTTTAGGACAAGATTTGTTATAGTACTGTAATAGCTATACAGCCAGCATACTATACTGGCTGCCCCATACGGAAAAGTGTCAACTGGTTTGGTCCCCACCATTTAGTAATATCAGCTGGAGCATAACAAAATACCTTATGATCACAAATACCTTATATTGTAGCATTGATGTAAAATTACACCTGCCACTCATTAATTGACCAATTGGTGCAGATGCAATTGATGCAGGGCCTGAAACAATTGGGGGTGAGTTGTAACAATTGGGGGTGAGTAGTAATGAGAGCAGTTTTTGTATGTATAGGTCCTATTTATAGGTGGCATATCCTTGGGGTAAGAGTTAGTGACTTACTAACAGTTACAGACTTACAGTTAGTGACTATCTGGTAGTTTGAGACTAACTAACACTTAGTGACTAAACAACAGTCAGTGAATAACTAACAGAAAGTGACTAACTAATGGTAGTGACTAACTGATGAACAACAGTGGGGACAAACTGACTAACATTTAGTGACTTACTAACAGTGACTTCCTAACAGTAAGGGACTAACTGACTAATGTGACTAACTAACAGTTAGTGACTAACTAACAGCTGGCGACTAACCAGTTAGTGACTAACCAGTTAGTGACTAATCAGTTAGTGACTAACCAGTTAGTGACTATCTAACAGTTAGTGATTAACTAACAGTTAGTGATTGACTAACAGTTAGTGACTGACTAACAGTTAGTGATTAACTAACAGTTAGTGACTGACTAACAGTTAGTGACTAACTAACAGTTAGTGACTGACTAACAGTTAGTGACTAACTAACAGTTAGTGACTAACAGTTAGTGACTAACTAACAGTTAGTGACTAACTAACAGTTAGTGACTAACTAACAGTTAGTGACTGACTAACAGTTAGTGACTAACAGTTAGTGACTAACAGTTAGTGACTAACAGTTAGTGACTAACAGTTAGTGACTAACAGTTAGTGACTAACTAACAGTTAGTGACTAACTAACAGTTAGTGACTAACTAACAGTTAGTGACTAACTAACAGTTAGTGACTAACTAACAGTTAGTGACCAACTTACAGTTAGTGACCAACTTACAGTTAGTGACTAACTAACAGTTAGTGACTAACTAACAGTTAGTGACTAATTAACAGTTAGTGACTAACTAATGGTTAATGACTAACAATTACTAATGGTTAATGACTAATGGTAAGTGACTAACTAACAGTTAGTGACTAACTAACAGTTAGTGACTAACTAACAGTTTTGTGACTAATTAACAGTTTGTGACTTATTAACAGTTTGTGACTCATTAACAGTTTGTGACTTATTAACAGTTTGTGACTAACATTTAGTAACTAACTAACAATTAGTTACTAACTAGCATTTAGTTATTAACTAACATTTAGTTACTAACAGTTTGTGACTACCAACAACAAGTGACTAAATGACTAACTAACAGGTAGTGACTAACAAGTGCCTAGGTAACAGTTAGTGACTCACTAACAGTTAGTGACTTGCCAACAGTTAGGGACCAACAAATAGTTAAGAAGTGACAGTTAGTGACTAACTTACAAATAGTGACTGACCGAAAGTTAGTCACTAATATTTATGAGAAGTCAAAGAAGATAGATAGAGGGCTAGAGCAGTGACGTCTCTACTGGGGGGGGGCATATTGGACCTGTGCCCCACCATATGAACTTGGGGTACCGCATGCCCCCCCCCCTTCCCCGGATAAAGAGGTAGAGAGGATGAGAAATAGACAGATCTAGATAGATAGATAGATAGATAGATAGATCGATAGATAGATAGATAGATAGATTGATAGATAGATAGATAGATAGATCATGGGTTCATCTATAATTTCTCTTATACCATATCATGGGTTCATCTATAATTTTTCTTACACCATTTAAGAAGAATTCTTATAGCAAACCTACTTATTTTTTATTTTTTAAATCGTAATCACTGCAGCCAGCATATCTTTTTTTCAAAAAGATTTTCTTGTTCAAAATGTAGTCATTGAATATGGCGCCTTTTTTATTATTCAACCCCATAGGCATAGAGCAGCTGATCTGATAGAAGTATGGAATAAGGATGTTAGAGTCCACAAAAAGTGGATATCTCCATGACCAGGGTAAAAAAAAAGCACTAAAAAAGGCTATTCAATACTGCATGGTATGTCCAGTCGTCCACACTGCGGATTTGGCGTGATAGCAATGATAATATTCAAACATCTAAATTAGCATCTGACCTTCCAACCAAATCCTAAGACATCAAGCAAGGGCTTTGATTCGGGTTAAGCAAATCACTTTTGCCTAAATCACAGCTTCCACTCATGAAAGAGACATTTACACAACCAAAATTAACTGAAAGTGATATTGTGATATGCTATATTTCCTGCCTACCTCCCACTAATCTGTGCATTCACAGAGCTGATGTGGAATGATAGCAATGAAATGAATCACCATATTCAAACATTTAATTTGGCTGCGTCTGCACATCCGGCCAACTAATGGAGTCACATGTGATATGTAGATAACCATCGTCAGTTTTAGTATGCATGGTTACCATGGCAATGTACAGATTGACATGTGTGGTTTCCATAGCAACAATGAGAGGTGGCTGATGATGTCACTTGTGGAGTTGGAGGCCAGTGAATGGCAGATCCTTCTGATCTGTCTGAGCCAGGAGAGGTCTGATGTGCCTCTCATAAATTCACTTTGAAAAATTCCCTTCATACAGAAACAGACATGCTATTTTAACAAAAATTTAGATGCATGGTGATGGTAGGGCAAAGGTATATTTCTGGAGGGTCTAACTTGGTTCGCATTACCCAGCAAAGGAATTGTTGTACTAGTCAAGATATCCATGGATGTAGTTCTGCAACAGTCAAAGCAATTACAGACCGGATATACTAAGGGAGGGTGACTGACATTTGCCCCAGTTTCATAACTCAGATTTCACAGCATAAGTTGGGAACTATCGATTTTCAATAATATTAATTTGATCCTCTGCCCGATTTTTTTTCCTCCCGGTACATATATTTAGTGTTCCTCTAATTTTTAGAGCCTGGGGTGAATGCAGGTAGCCCCAGTAGAGGATGCACCAGTTGAAAGCCATGAGCATTACAAACTGAGCTACCACCCACACAAGGGCTTATAATAAAGAGAATTGTAGTACCAATTAATAGGTAATCAGTCTTGGCGAGGAACTGTCTGGTAAAAAGCAAGCTACTGATCTATGGCAGTTCTAAGGCTATGCCAAAACACGTTATAGCAAAGCTCTTCTCGTATGGTGCCACAAATCACTGCACCGTCTCGAGCTGCACTTTTTCCCAAATGACATGGGCATTAAGTTTCTTCATTATACTCCTTGAGCCACTACTGCCACACTCCTCCATAAGGGACCTGGAAAACTTAGTGTCTTGTGTCATGGATCTGTCCAAATTACATGATGTAGTTCTGTATGAGGTTTTGACGCTGCATGTGAGTCTCTACAGTATTCCCTTTGTTATAAGACAACTTGTTGTAAAACCTACCATACTTACCTTATGGCACCTTATGTGAACCTTTCCTTATTCCACAAGGACTGATATATGCTCATGAGCATTATAATTTTAGCGGATTTTCTTATCCCAAAGATAGACGGCACCCCTTGAGAGACTGCTTCATGACTGCTAAAACAATTGTCTTACATCCCTATGGAATCACTTATTTCGGAAATATAGAGTCATTGAGGATGTTCTCCACATTCTTGTTGTTGTCCAATATATTTCTGTTTCTAATGCAACTACAGAACAAATCAATGCTTCTACTTGCTTCTCTTATACATGTAGTGATATATTCCAGGGGTCATTGAGGGTGTCCTCAGTCAATGAGAGGCGGTGTGCCACTCTGCCAGCCTATAAGCAATAAGCATGGGACACACCAGTTGGATGCAAGAGCTGATTTATGTCATTTGAGAGTATGACCCTTATGACCTTACACACTATATTAAGAATATGTTGACTCATTGCTTCTGTGTCTGACAGTTGTTCATATAAGCTGGAATGGCTTTATAACCAGTAGCATTGACAAAAGTCTATTTTTACAATCAACATTTAGTAGTCTCCCAAAATCACTGCACTGTCTCAATGCATTGTATCAGTTTGCAATTTTCTGCCAAAATGAGTGTGGTATTGCACTTCTTCATTCAGTCGTGTGTTGCAAACTTTGACTTGATAAGGAAGCAAACAATCTGAATATACATTTAGTATTTAGAAACCATTTTCCAGGACAATTACTAAGTCACTGCCAATTGTTTTGAAATATTTTAAAGCTGACTGGATTCCTTCAATTATTCTGGTAGCTGAATTTCATGTTGCCATGGTTATGATTCACATTCCAGTGTTACTATACTTGTGTCAGTGTTGACATGCCAGAATTATGCGTATAGTAGAGCTAAGAATAGATAACAAAATGCCATTGTGAAGGACGAATGCCCTGGCTTCTGTCACGTGAATATGTGCTTCAACAGGGAGCTGACAACTAAATGTGTTGCTGCAATTCTAACCCTGGCTAAGGTGTCACTCTTTCTATGCTGGCTACAGCTTTCTTTCAAATACCATTTCTATACCAAAGGGATAGCTTGAAGCAAAAGAGACAGCATGTAACACAACAGATTCAAAGGCAAGCAGAGCTGCTCTTAGAGATAGATGTCTGTACCACAAACAGCTAGAAGCTTCTAGGCATGCTGACGAGTTTATTGGTGATTTTATTTGGGACAGGCTCGCTGTCCTGAGTGCAGATCACCCTCTCATGTGGTGTAATAAGAAAGAAGGGGACAGAGTAACACCATTTTATTCCCAGCGTAACAAATCATTGTCTGAAATAAGCCACATAGTGCAAAAAGGCAAAGACGCATGGAACAGCAGCATGAAACACTGGCTTGCTGCATGGAAAGGCCATGCTAAGGTTAAATACTCTTTCTTGGGATGACACATGGTAAACAGCCCACAGGTGAATCAAGAACATAATTAAAGAGAGGAGGTTCTAAAAGGCTGCTTCAATGCATTTTAGATGCCTTTAGACTTTTCTGTGTAGAAGGCTTAAGCTAGAATATCCTTCATATCAGGCTGGGGGGGAAAAGGGCAGCAATGATTGAAACATCCAGAGCAGGTTGCGTCGAGATCATAACAAATGGGTCACTGAAGTGACATGAACTGAAAGGAAGTGGTCACAAGTGACATTTTGCAGGACAACCTTATTTCTCGCAAGGGGTGACATGGTGCTGAAATGGAAAAAAGGACAGCAGCGAATAATACACCGGCAATAGTTTAAGTAAACTTGTTGCAAAATGACTTGAACTACATGCAAACGGAAGTGGATGGAAGTCTAGAGGTGACTTGTCGCACAAGTCTTATTGCTCAAATAGGTGAGGTGGTTGTAAAATAATAAGGATCGATTAGCAGTTTGAAGAAAGAGTCACTGTTTGAAAGTGCAAAAAATCCAAAGCTGGCTGCTGACTGGGACAAGTGCAAAGTGTTAACACTCTCACTTCCAAACCTGACAAAATGTTTTTATGGCAGCTATAGATGTTGTTCTCTTTTGCATGCACAGTGGTACCTCTGGAGCCTGACTGAAGCCAAATGCCTGCATGACACTGCAGTTGCCAATTGAGAACCTAGCACTACTGAACTGGCCCCTGCAGCTGTGGTCAAGGCCAGTCTATTGTCAGCAATGTATGGCTTTGCATAGAGGGAGGAGGGACCACTGACCACCCAGCTGCAACCTCCTTCAAGAAACACCAGTGGCCCTTAAAGTGAATGGCTCCAAGAGAATGGCCCCAGCAGCTCCAAACAAGCCAGCTCCTCCACTGCCAATACCACTGCATATCCCCCACCTCCCTGTTTTATTGATGCATTTGGTGAACACAATCAGGGCAGACCACTCCACAGCCTTAACAGGGCCCTGGGGCCTCCTCTAATCCAATAAATTAAGCAACTTATCGCCTCCTGACCATGGCCTTGCCCTGATTTCTGCTATTCACTTACTCAACTGCTGTTGATATTCTGCTTATACACCAGTATGGTTCTTGCCTGTTCTATTTTACCTGATCAGTGCAAAATACAGGACGTAAAGCACTGTCACCCTCCCTCCAAAATCACTGACTCATTACGTGACCAATTGAATGGCAAATCTACCTCGTTTGGGAGCGATTCCAACTAATCTGTAACCAATTCTAAGGTAATTGACAGCCGTAATTCATGCATGGCTTTTACTTGGTTTTGTCACAGCTTTCTGTTAAAATCAGTTGAGCCTTTAGTTTGGTTTGCGCCGCCGGTTGTTGCATGAATTATCCAGTCTCCATTTGAAATGATCATTAAATGTTGCTGCATGCATGCACTCTCTTGAGATTCTTTGTTGACATTTTATTTTATTTCCCTTGGCAAGTGCCTGCCTGTGAACTCGAGAGAAATGCTGCAAGATTTTTCGTTTTAGATCCTGAAGATTCTGTCCTTGGGGAATGGAGATTAGGGAAACTTTAATAAGAGCATGGAATGACAAGTTTGAGACAATCAGACAGAGGTAAGAACTTTCTCCATTGATATGGAATGGGTTTTATAAAACTCAACATTTCCCACCCTTTAATTCCATCTTGCATTGCACAGTACTTATCTTCTGAAGAACAGTTTAATTGAAAGCCATTTCTGTTCCACTGCTCAGAAATACACATGGTACACACATTATTATTGCTGAATGAATGGTTACACAATGCCCATTTCTCCTTCACGAAACACATGCATCTATCATTACATTTTGTGATGAACTTCAAAAGATTAAGGCATTACAAAGCCAGATTTCACATTTGACAATAATTTTGTGTTTGGAATAGACTGATGAGGCCCTGTAATCCTTCTGCTCATGAAGATTTGGTTCATCTTCCTCCAGTTCGAAGGTTGTTGCAAATTGATAGCATTTAGAAGTAGCAATTGCTTGTGACAATGTCTCTACTGCCACTGTGTCTAATATCAAAAAGTGCTTTTCAAAAGACTTTGGATATTCCAAATAGCACTATGAGGATATTTGAAAAGGTCAAATATCCTCCAAGACGCTATTTGGATATTTCATCAGACCCTATTTCATCAGATGATATTCCATCTTAAGCTTTGGCTGACTGTATGGAGCTTTGGCAGACCGTATGGAGCTTTGGCAGACCGTATGGAGCTTTGGTAGCTGCCAATTATTCTCCGGGTCCTATTTTTGGTTCCAAAATATCCAGCAGAGGGGGCTTCAACTTCAGAGGCCCTGGATACATGCTGCACTTCATTTACATGGAAGTGCCCTCTTTTGTTGTAGAGAGATGGCAGTGCATGACAGCCCAAAGTTCTAAGAAATAGTTTCCAAATAGTTCCTAACCATGAGACACTATTTGGTCACTATTTGATGTAGAAGAGATGGCTGTCAATATACTATGACAAAGTTTCTAACAAAGCACATTAGAACTTTTGGAAAAGTTCAGTAGAAAATGTGGCTTGGTTGCACTTTTTGGATATTTCGTTAGGAATATTGGCAAAGCATGGTGAGGGGAGTAGATATTGTGACAAAGACCTTTTCTAGTGTCTGGCATGCAAAAAGCAGCCGATTTGCAAATCGGGCATGTAGATCTTTCGGCTGTAACAGCAATGATTCCATTAGGAAGTCCTGCAGTCTCAAACTTGTCATTGTACTCTCTTGTAAAAGCTTCTACAAGGACAGGGAGACACTTATCCTGAGAAGTACCTTGCAGCATGTTCTTATGAAATATCTCATCTAGCTGCCAAGAAGAACCTCAGAACAACATGAGGAATATCAAACCTTAAATCTTCACTGATGTTGTTAGGCTGCTGTCAAACCAAGGGCCCTGTCACTAAGTGTCCCTCAAGCACCTTAGATTTGTGGGCCACAGAATTAGCAGTAATATGATGGTGAAAATACATTCAACATTCAAGCTGGGCTAGCTTAAGCTGTGTCACAACTTACACTGTACTTCAGCAGTTTAGGTATACAAATTGACTGATGGATGATCTTTACAGCTGAAGTCAAAAGGACAGACTCCGAAGCAATTGTGTAAATCACCATGTTATGCACAGATTGATACCGGTAAAAGCATGACGTGTTCTGTGGTTCCAGAGTCTATCATTTTGACTCTTGTTGTAATGGATTGATGTTTTCTGTTGGCCTTAAACAGTGCATTTGATTGAAAAGTGTGTTAACACTCAGCGCTTTTACCTCCTGGCAGCCATTTATCTGAGCCCTGCTTCTTGGAGCTGCGTCTTTATCTTATGTCCTGCTCTAGCACCACATGACCCCTTTGACTGATAGGACTGTCTCACAAGATGGCACCTCTTGTCTTCTCCCACTTCCTTTCTGTTCATGTCACTTTAGTGACCCATTTGTCATGATCTTGGCTGAACCTTATCCGGATGTTTTATTCATTGCCGCCCTTTTTGCACCCTCTGCCTGACATTAAGGTCAGCCAAGCAAAGCTTTCTTTAGACAGATTTCTTGGAGGTCATCTAAAATGTGGTAGAGCAGCATTTTGATCTTTTCTTTCATTAATTCTTGATTCACTGGCAGGCTGTTTACCATGTGTCATCTTGTGAGGGTGGCATTAACCTTAACCCTGTAGCTGGCTATCTACATGTCCTTGTTTGCATCCATGTGCATATCTTCGAATCTAATTCATGGGTACAAACATAGAGTCAGACAGCATTGAAGAACACCTAAACTTTTTAAAATTGACTGCATATGCTAACCAATGATAGAAAGCATGCAGGACCCTTTTTTCATTCAGGTCATGCCAATTATATTTGCCCAAACTGCTGTGTACATTCATGAGCGATATATAATTTAATCAAGCACTGAAATGGACATTGTGATGAGCTGCATTTCCAGCCAACCTCCTAATGAGGTTCCTATTAATTTTTGCGTTCGCTGAGCTGATATTATGGTATGATATGGTATGATCGCAATGAAATGAATCACCATATCCATACATTTAATTTGGCTGCATCTGCACATCCGGCCAACTAATGGAGTCATGGGGGATATGTAGATAACCATCGTCAGGTTTAGTATGCATGGTTACCATGGCAATGTACAGATTGACATGTGTGGTTTCCATGGCAACAATGAGGGATGGCTGGTGATGTAACTTGTGAAATTAGAAGCCAGTGAATGGTAGATCCTTCTGATCTGTCTGAACCACAAAAGGTCTGGTGTGCCTCTCATCTATTCAGTTTGAAAAATTCCCACCAAGGACCCAGCTGTTTGAAGCCCAAATCACTACTGACTGCAGTAGGGCATATTATGATGTGCATTTTAGTAACAATAATTACTAATCACACTTGGCCAGTTGCTGATCTACAGCAGCTGTGAGGCTATGCCATAACAAGGCATAACATGCTATACAGCAAAGCTCTTCTCGTATGGTGCCACAAATCACTGCACCGTCTAAGGCTGCAATTTTCCCAAATGACATGGGCATTAAGTTTCTTCATTATACTCCTTGAGCCACAACTGCCTGTGTCATTATCTGCCACACTCCTCCATAAGGGACCTACATATTGTAGAAGGCTCATAGTAGTGTCTTGTGTCATAGATCTGTTCAAATTTCATGATGTAGTCCAATATTATTCTTTGACTAGCCATGTATTGGCCCCAAGAACACAATGACTGGACTGTCTTATGACAATGGGACTATTTTCTTGCATAATTTTTCTGAATAACTGCATCCTCAAACAAAAGTCATTCCGGCTGTTTTTCTTATTGCTGTCTAATTCATGTATGTTTCACATGCAGCGACAAAGCAAATAGATTGCTTCTCTGTTCCTTTCTGCTATTCATAGTGATATACTCCAGGGGTCATTGAGGGGTGCATCAGTCAATGACAGTGTGTCAGGCACTACCAGCTACACGCTTGGGACACAACAGTCGGATGCCACAGCTGATTTATGTCATTGCAAGGGCAACCATTTAATTACACTGTAAATAAAAATTAGAATTTATATATGTTTACTCGTACTCATTGTGTTTGCCTCTGACTGCTTTTGAGAAATTGTGTAACATAGCTTCAAAGCCAGGAGACATTGAGGCAGAACACGCTGCCCTGTTTGGTCAGTTTGTAGAAACTAGTAAATTGGATTTAGTCTTTTTTTTTCAGTTATTTTCCCTTGATGACCTATCGGTATGCCTTTGTGATGTCAGAGAATGGACAATTAAATTAAATAAAAATTAAAAAGTGAGTACAGACTTAAAGCGCAGAACAGCATTACTGGCAACTGCACAAAGGCAAAGACATTTCGATTCACTCCTGTAGTGCATTGCCAACATGTCTGATTGCCTCATTTCGGTCTGCCAGTGACATAAAATTTATGAAGCTGTTCCAAAAATAATTTGTGGAAGCTTCTCATTTCTTCCTGGAGCGTTTTGAGTGTTCTCTTTGTCATAGACTAAGACTAAGACTAAGACTTCTTTATTGGTCATTCGTGAAAATACAATATTACAGATTGAAATTGTTGGTGCAAATATTTGACATTTTAAGTGTGTTGGCTGTCAACTTTCAAGAGCTATTTTATTATTCTGTGTATGAGCATATTCCGGTATTCCTATTGTGTTGGTGTTAACACCATGCAGAGAAATATGTTGTTTTAAAAAATTGATGCAGATAGTGGCACAGGGAAATAGATAACACAATGCCATTGTGAAGAACGAATGCTCTTGCTTCTGTCACCTCAATATTTTCCTCAAACAGGGAGCGGACAATTTGCTTTGGTGTTGCTGCAATTTTAACTCTGGCCAAAAGGTTACCCACAATGTGTTGGTTACAGCTTCCTTTTCAAATACCATTTCTATCAGATCAGCTCTGATAAAGCAAAGGGATAGAGTGATCCAAAAGGGACAGCATATAACACAACACTCAACAGATTCAATCTGTTTGTTTTGTGAAATGAAGGATGAAGACCAGTATGGATCAGAGAGCTAGGGTCTAAAAAGATATCCTCAAAGGCTAGCAGAGCTGCTCTGCGAGATAGAGGTCTGTACCACAAACAGCCATGAGCTTCTAGGCTGTCGAGTTTATTGGTGATTTTATTTGGGACAGGCTTGCTGTCCTGAGTGCAGATCACCTTCTCATGTGGTGTAACAAGAAAGAAGGGGACAGAGTAACACCATTTTATTCCCAGGACTACAAATCATCATTGTCTAAAACAGCCATATACAGTGCAAAAGGGGGAGGAAGAAAGGAACACCAGCCAGATACACTGGCTTGCTGCATGGAAAGGTTAAGGCTAAAGTTAATCACTCTTTCTCAGGATGACACATGGTAAACAGCCCTCAGATGAATCAAGAACATAATGAAAAGAGAGGCTCAAAAAGGCTGCTTGCATACATTTTAGATGCCTTTAGAAAAATGTAAGCCCTGTAGAACGCTTTGGCCTTCATGAATGTCATTTTGTGTGATGAAAAAAGGGCACTGATGAATTAAATATCCGGAGTGGGACTATGGGTTTAGGCAAGATCATAACAAATGGGGGACTAAAGTGAAATGAATGAAATGGAAGTGGCCGAAGACTAGAGGCACTATTTTTCAGGACAGTCTCATATCATTTAAAGGCTTGATATGGTTATTGAAATTTACAGTGAATCAAGAAGGTTCAATTAAGTTGTCAGCTGCTGTCTGAACAATTTAAACTTGTCAATCCAATCTCTTGTTGAGGCTTCTTCAAGGACACATACACGTAGACACTTCATTATCTAAAAAAAACACATTGCAGCATTTCTTTCTTATGAAATAACTCATGTGGCTGCCAGCATGAGCCTTAGAAATATAATGCAAAGAATATCAAATCTCAGATCTCTTCTGATTTTCTTAAGGTTTAAGCTCACAAAGTGTTGCACAATCAACAATTTGTAAATAAATTGTTCAGCATTAAACCTTATTCTAAAAGAATTTCAATTAAGGAACACCCTTGGGACTGCCTTGTTTCGGCTTTCTAATCAACCATACACTCAGCTTTTGAAATATCTGATTGGCAGAATAAAACAGAAACCTACACTCATTGAAATAACAAGAATTCTTTCTCCCTTTCTTTGACATTCTTTCTCATCAGTTATTTCTCATGTATGACATATTATGTTTGTACTGGTGGTGTTGTACCAAATATTATAATTGTCAAATGTACTCTGGATGCACACGTTGTAAGTTTTCTTTTTCAAACTCCGATGTTCACTAATGATCTGCATAGATTTCGCAAATAATTTGGCCAAACATCGAACATTGAAAAAGAAAGTTAAATTTGAAATGTGCTGCATTTACAGCAACACATTCATACAAGGCAGGAATTCCTACAAAGAAAAGAGCTTCATGTCTCAGAGAAAGTTTTATTGAATCTGAGGGAAATCATTCACTGGTTGTCTCCCAAAGAACAACAGTCACCATGGTTACAGCATCCTTGTTTCACAGTAAAACACTCCTGGGAGAGTGAAAAAATCTTTAGAATCAACATCTCCTCCTTAAGTAGCGACACAAATCACCATACACTCTCATTCCATCTTCTCAGCCTGAATTTTCCCTAAAGGACTGCGATATTTAGTTTCTTCATTACATTCCTTCAGCCTAAAATAGCACTCTTATCCAATCATCTGGCAGACTTCAAAATAGAGGAAACGACGGGTGGCAAGACAGCTCCTTGTCTGATCTCTGTTCAGCAGTACTGTCCCATACATCATTGAATTAATACACTCTGGTTCCTTTTTCAAAAATCATTTCTTACAGATCTGCTCCCATATATATTCCATAGAGTTAGAGTTAGAGTGATGAAAAGAGAAAACATATAATGCAACTGCTTGAATGTGTTTGGTTTATGAAATAAAGGATAAAGACCAGTGTGGATTAGAGAGCTAAAATCTAAAAAGATATCCTCAAAGGCTAGCAGAGCTGCTCTGAGAGATAGATGTCTGTACCACAAACAGCCAGAAGCTACTAGGCAGGCTGTCGGGTTTATTGGTGATTTTATTTGGGACAGGCTTGCTGTCCTGAGTGCAGATCACCCTCTCATGTAGTGTAATAAGAAGGGGACGGAGTAACACCATTTTATTGCCAGGACTACAAATCATTGTCTGAAATAAGCCACATAGTGCAAAAAGGCAAAGACATGGAACATCAGCATGAAACACTGGCTTGCTGCATGGAAAGGCCATGCTAATGTTAGATATTCTTTCTTTGGATGACACACGGTAAACAGCCCACAGATGAATCAAGAACATAATGAACGAGAGGTTAAAAAAAGGCTGCTTAAATGCATTTTAGATTCCTTTAGAAAAAATTGCAAGCCTTTTCTGTAGGAGGCTTAAGCTAGAATATCGTTCATATCAGGCTGTGAGGGAAAAAAGGCAGGAATGAATAAAATATCCAGTGTAGGTTTTTCCGAAATCATAACAAATGGGAGACTGAAGTGACATGAACTGCAAGGAAGTAGTTTTAAGTGACATTTTGCAGGACAACCTTATTTCTGGCAAGGGGTGACAACTGTGACGTGGTGCTGAAATGGAAAAAAGGACAGCAATGAATAATACACCTGGCAATAGTTTAAGTAAACTTGTTGCAAAATGACTTGAACTACATGCAAACGGAAGTGGATGGAAGTCTAGAGGTGCCTTGTTGCACAAGTCTTATTGCTCAAATAGGTGATGTGGTGCTAAAATATAACCAGATAGATTAGCAGTTTGAAGAAAGAGTAACGGTTTGAAGGTGAAGAAAATCCCAAGATGGCTGCTGACTGGGAGAGTTGCAAAGTGCAAACACTCTCAGACTCTCACTTCTAAATCTAATAAATGCCAAAGGACAGAGAGCTTCACCATCCATTCTGAGCGTATCATCTGTCAACATCATTGAGCTCTTATTATACCTGCCTCCTGTATAGTTACATGTGTCATCGAGACTTAATATCAGCAACCACAAAACATGTCTGCACATTTTTGAAACTCATGGCAAAATGTTGTGACTATAACTTGAAACTTGAATGGATTATCAACATGGTGTCACTGCTTACTCTCATGTCTCAAACCCTTGATGATGCTTCAAAGATAAATTTTAACCTGATGTTTTGTCATCTCATTTCACAAGGAATGGTGGTGAAGTACAAGTGACAGCATCCTTGCCTTATCACAACTCTACCGCTCTATATAGTAAATAACATCAGAGAAGATTTGATATTTGATATTCTTTGCATAATTGGGAGGCATTTTTACTATTTAGGTCTCCTTTGGTTTCCAGTTTTTCCTTTTGAAACTGCTCAGATACTGCCTGACGGTTCTTTGTTTAATGAGTGTTGAGTTTGTCTTTTTGAGAATCTAATGGAATTTTTACTTTAAAAGTTTTTAAGTTCTCATGGTTGTATTGCATGACATACCAGAGGAACAGGTTCACAAAGCATGAAAGTAACATTTGTTATATTCTGTGAAGCCAGCATGGCTGTCTGTCCACATAATTGCAACCATTTTTATAGCAGCTAAAGATGTTGTTCAGAGGGCTCTCTTATGCATGCACAGAGGTACCTCTGGAGCCTGACTGAAGCCAAATGCCTGCATGACACTGCAGCTGCCAATTGTGAACCTAGCACCGCTGCACTGGTCCATGCAGCTGTGGTCAAGGCCGGTCTATTGTCAGCAATGTATGGCTTTGCACAGAGGGAGGGGGGACCACTGACCAATCCACCTGAAACCTCCTTCAAGAAACACCAATGGCCCTTAAAGTGAATGGTTCCAAGAGAATGGCTGCAGCAGCTCCAAACAAGCCAGCTCCTCCACTGCCAATACAACTGCATATCCTCCACCTCCCTGTTTTATTGATGCATTTGGTGAACACAATCAGGGCAGACCACTCCACAGCCTCAACAGGGCCCTGGGGCCTGCTCTAATCCAATAAATAAAACAACTTATCACCTCCTGACCATGGCCTTGCCCTGATTTCTGCTATTCACTTACTCAACTTCTGTTGATATTCTGCTTATACACCAGCATGGTTCTTGCCTGTTCTATTTATCCTGATCAGTGCAAAATATAGGACTAAAGCACTGACACCTTCCCTCCAAAATCACTGACTCGTTACTTGACCAGTTGAATGTCAATACTTCTTCGTTTGTGAGTAATTCCGGCAAATCTGTAACCATCAACTTTCACAGACTGTAATTGACTGCCATGATTGTGTACATGCCTTTTACTTGGTTTTTCACAGCTTTCTGGTTATTAGTTGAGCTTTTAGTTTGGTTTGTGCCTCCGATCGTTGCATTAATTATCCTATCCAGGCTCCATTTGAAATGATCATTAAATGTTGCTGCATGCATGCACTCTCCTGAAATTTCTTGTTGACATTTTATTTTCCTTCCCTTGGCATGTGCCTGCCTGTGAACTTGAGGGAAATGCTGCAAGATATTTCTTTTTAGATCGTGAAGTGTCTCTCTGTCCTTTGGGAATGGAGATTAGGGAAACTTTAATAAGAGCTTGGAATGACAAGTTTGAGACAATCAGACAGAGGTAAGAACTTTCTCCAATGATATGGAATGGGTTTCTGAAAACTCAACATTTCCCACCCTTTAATCCCATCTTGCATTGCACAGTATCTTCTGGAGAACAGTTTAACTGAAAGCCATTTCTGTTCCACTGCTAAGAAATACACATGGTACACACATTATTATTACCTTTGATGAATGAATGGTTACACAATGCCCATTTCTCCTTCACGAAACACATGCATCTATCATTACATTTTGTGATGAACTTCAAAAGATTAAGGCATTACAAAGCCAGATTTCACATTTGACAACAATTGTGTCTTTGGAATAGACCAACGAGGCTCTGTAATCCTTCTGCTCATGAAGATTTGGTTCATCTTCCTCTAGTTTGAAGGTTGTTGCAAATTGATAGCATTTAGAAGTAGCAATGATTCCATTAGGAAGTCCTGCAGTCTCAAACTTGTCATTGTACTCTCTTGTAAAAGCCTCTACAAGGACAGGGAGACACTTATCCTAAGAAGTACCTTGCAGCATTTTCTTGTTCTTATGAAATATCTCATCTAGCTGCCAAGTAGAACCTCAGAACTGCATGAGGAATATCAAACCTTAAATCCTTACTGATATTGTTAGGCTGCTGTTAAACCAAGGGCCTTGTCACCTGGTGTCTCTGGAGCACCTTTAGCTTTGTGGGCTGCAGAATAAGAAGTACGTAATATGATGAAGGTGAGAATCTGTTCAACATCTAAGCTGTGCCTGTTTAAGATGTGCCTAAAGTCACAACTTAAACTGTACTTCAGAAGCATAGACATGTAAATTGACTGATGGATAATCTTTACTGCAGATTCATTTAGTATGAGTTTCTCTGGTTAGTTTTCTCGGTATCCACATAGCATATTCAGCTTTACTGATTGGTTGGTAAGCAATGAAACGTCCTACAAATCTCTAAGTTGAACGTAGGAAGGTATGAAAAACATAACATTCTGCTTCAGTGAGCAACTTAGTTTGATGAAAGGATAAGATAAGCAGCTGAGAACTGACAGTTAAACTGACCACCAGGCACGTCAACTGGCCTTGAAATACATTTTTCACTGTCCTATTACAGAAACTCATACTTATTGTAATTGCAGTAATGGATTGATGCTATCATTGGGCCCTGAACAGCTCATTTGATTGAAAAGTACATTAGCACACAGCGCCTTTACCTCCTGGCAGCCATTTATCTGAGCCCTGCTTCTTGGAGCTGCGTCTTTATCTTATGTCCTGCTCTAGCACCACATGACCCCTTTGACTGATAGGACTGTCTCACAAGATGGCACCTCTTGTCTTCTCCCACTTCCTTTCTGTTCATGTCACTTTAGTGACCCATTTGTCATGATCTTGGCTAAACCTCATCCGGATGTTTTATTCATTGCTGCCCTTTTTGTCACCCACTGCCTGACATTAAGGTCAGCCAAGCAAAGCTTTCTTTAGACAGATTTCTTGGAGGACATCTAAAATGTGGTAGAGCAGCATTTTGAACCTTTCTTTCATTAATTCTTGATTCACTGGCAGGCTGTTTACCATGTGTCATCTTCTGAGGGTGGTATTAACCCAATACTATAGCTTGCTATCAATATGTCCAATTTTGCATCCATGTGCACATGTTTGAATCTAATTCATGGACACAAACACAAAATCAGACACATGCACCAGGCCGGGCCAGGCCCGTGTTTCATACTGGTATTTATTTAGTCTATCTGCAGCATGTGGCTGGTTTTAGACCTTGATTTGTGCTGGGAATAGATGGTGTTACCCTGGCCCCTCTTCCCCTATAATACTACAGAGGAGGGTGATCCGCACTCAGGACACTAAGCCTGGCCAAATAAAATTGTCAATAAACTCAACAGGCTGCCGACTGGTGCCCAGTAGCTACTGGCTGATTGTTGTACAGGTCCTGTCTCTCTCATGCTATCCTTCTGTGATATCTCTATAGGATTTTGGCTCTCTCATCCATCTATTCTACTTTTTATTTGGCTCACATTCACTGCATATCATCCCTTTTCTGGTACTCTAGTAATCCTCAGAGGTGATATGATAGAAACTAGACGTCAACATGATAGGGGCATGAGAGAAGTGTTCGCAACACTCCTGGCCTAATGAACACATATTTACGAAGGTATACAAACTGCTTGCAGTGTGTGACATACTGCAGCAGCTGCTTTACATGCCTTTTGAAACCACTGGACCAAACAAAAATACCAGGGGTGCCAAGGAATCACGGGCGGCAGGGGCAGTCAGACGAAAAAGGGCAAATCATATTCATGCCAATATCGCATGACAAAATTTAAATAGAGAGTCAATAATAGTTTTGAATATACTTTGTGCCTAAAATTAGTAAAATGGGGCCTAATAATTTTTTTTTCTTAAAGATCTAAAGGGCACCCTTGCCCCCTTGCCCCCCTGCCCCCCTACCAATGTTTTTATTGGCTCCAGAACTGTGTTGGCTCTATCTTTTTAATTTCCTGCCATTTTTTCAAGTTCTTTCAATGAGAAAAAATAAACATTATAAGTAAAACAAATCTGAATGAAAACATTCCTACCAGTATCAATTCTCAAAATCATTAAGTGCCAAGTGATCAAACATGAAATATATTATGATTGCAAATAATTTTGCTTCATGTAAAAGTGTTAAAAATTGTCATCACCAGGCAACTTTATGTGAAAAAGTGTCATGTTTTAAGTGATTTTCATGGAATTTATGAAACTGTAAACACCCATTCAAGATCAAGTTTCATTTGCAATTTACAGTTGGATTCAATAGTAATGACATCACTTGGCCTACCTACATCATTCATAATTCATACAGTCTATTAATACAATCAGTACATGTGACTATAATCATGTAAGACCTAATTTCATTGATATACTAATGTTTTCTCAAGTGCCTGTGCCCTTAATCAAACAGAAGTGGTAAACATTCATATGGAAACGCTTGGTGCACATGAGGTGGCAAAAAGAGGTGTAAATATCACACTACCAGGCTGATTACATGTGACAGCATTTAAGAAGACCCTAACTTTTAACTGACTGCATGTGCTAACCAATGCTAGAAAGCAAGCAGGACCCTTTTTTCATTCAGGTTATGCCAATTATTTTTGCCCAAACTACTGTGTACATTCATGAGAGATATATAATTTAATCAACCAAATTTCACTGGAATGGACGCTGTGATGAGCTGCATTTCCAGCCAACCTCCTATTAATTTTTGCGTTCCCTGAGCTGATATGGTATGATATGGTATGATCGCAATGAAATGAATCACCATAATCAAATTTAAATTTGGCTGCGTCTGCACATCCGGACAACTAATGGAGTCACATATGATATGTAGATAACCATCGTCACGTTTAGTATGCATGGTTACCAAGGCAATGTAGAGATTGACATGTGTGGTTTCCATGGCAACAATGAGGGATGGCTGGTGATGTCACTTGTGAAATTAGAGGCCACTGAATGGTAGATCCTTCTGATCTGTCTGAACCAGGAGAGGTCAGTTGTGCCTCTCATCAATTCACTTTGAAAAATTCCCGCCACACAGAAACAGAGACAGCTTTTGACCAAGGACCTAGCTGTTTGAAGCCCAGATCACTACTGACTGCAGTCGGGCATATTATGATGTGCATTTCAGTAACAATAATTACTAATCACACTTGGCAAAAAAGCCAGTTGCTGATCTATAGCAGCTGTAAGGCTATGCCATAACATGCCACAGCAAAGCTCTTCTCCATGGTGCCACAAATCACTGCACCGTCTCAGGCTGCAATTTTCCCAAATGACATGGGCATTAAGTTTCTTCATTATACTCCTTGAGCCACAACTGCCTGTGTCATTATCTGCCACACTCCTCCATCAGGGACCTACATATTGTAGAAGGCTCGTAGACTAATAGTAGTAATTATGATTCGACCTATCTTGTTTTCTTTGATTTTATTATTATTATTATTATTATTATTAAACTTCACCTATACCATAGGTGAAGTTTCTTATTTTCGTAAATATTTTTATTAGCATTCACCATCACTATGGTGAATGCTATTATTTTTGTAGATTTTTTTATTTTTATTATTAGCATTCACCATCACTATGGTGAATGCTATTATTTTTGTAGATTTTTTTATTTTTATTATTATTTTTCCGTCATTTTCGGTTGAGTTCAGGGTTGTCCTTTTGTGGATGGATAGTGCTAGGTGAGATATTATGATCCCCAAAATTTTTTTGACCTTGACCTATTTTTCAAGGTCAGAGGTCACTTCAAAGTTGGCATTTTTGGAGTGCTAACTTCTAAACTAATGAAGATAGAAATGTCTGGATTCAATGTTATATTACCCATCACTAGTACAAACAATATCAACCATCAAATTTGTAATTTTCGAAAAGGGGTAATTACCCCAACCCATTTAGTAGTTTACCCTTTGCTGTTCTTCTTCTCAGAAACCGGATATGGTAGGATGATTCTGACAACTGAATTGTGTTGCTAAAAGATAGTTCTAGTGCAGCAGCAACTTTCATATTGATCACTCAAGGGGTTTTTGAGATATTGAACTTTCAAATTTCAATAATTTCACCAAAAATTAAAAATGTTGAAAATTTTGAGTTTGAATGAAAGGAAATTCTTGAAACTTTATAGGGAAATAGCCTCATACATAAAAAAGTATGTTGCAAAAAATGAATGACCTTGACCTTGATTTCAGAATTGTCATTTTTATAAATTTGGTCAATTTGCTACAGATGAGGTTCCAGCTAACTTCTAAACTAATAAAGATAGAAATGTCTGGATTTCAATGTATCATTACTTATCATAAGCATAAACAATATCAATCATCAAGTTTGTCATTTTCGAAAAAAGGTAATTACCCCAACCCATTTAGTAGTTTACCCTTTGCCGTTCTTCTTCTCAGAAACCAGAAATGGCAGGATGATTCTAACAGCTGGATTGTGTAGCCAAAAGATAGTTCTAGTGCAGCAGCAACTTTCATATTGATCACTCAAGGGGTTTTTGAGATATCGAACTTTCAAATTTTAATAATTTCACCAAAAATTTAAAATATTGAAAATTTTCAGTTTGAATGGAGGGAATTAAGGAAACTTTACATGGTATTATCCTACTGCATAGAGAGGTCATGTTAAAGGAAATTAATGACCTTGACCTTGATTTCAAAATTTTCATTTCTATAAATTTGGTAAATTTGCTATAAATGTTGTTCGAGCTAACTTCTAAACTAATGAAAATAGAAATGTCTGGATTTCAATGTTTTATTTCCCATGATAAGCATAAGCAATATTATCCATAAAATTTGTTAATTTTGAAAAGGGGTAATCATCCCAATCCATTTAGTAGTTTACCCTTTGCCGTTCTTCTTCTCAGAAACCGGAAAAGGCGGGATGATGCTGATAACTGGACTGTATAGCCAAAAGATAGTTCTAGTGCCGCAACAACTTTCATATTGATCACTCTAGGGGTTATTGAGATATTTAACTTTAAAATTTTGATGATTTCACCAAAATTTTTATATGTTGAAAATTTTCAGTTTGAATGGAGGGAATTTGTGAAACTTTACATGGTAACTGGATTGTGTTGCCAAAAGATAGTTCTAGTGCAGCAGCAACTTTCATATATTGATAATTTCACCAAAAAAATGAAAATATTCGAAAGTTTGAGTATGAGTATGAATGAAGGGATTGTGATGAAACAAGGTGTATAAGCAGAATTTTGTTCATTTGTATTTCATTGATCAATTATATTTCACTGACCAAATTCATTTCATTTCATCGATCAAATTCCTTTCACCGTTCGGTTCCTTCACATTTCATTGATTGTTTCAATTACAGTTTCTTGGCAATTTCAAAAACATTTCACTGATCATTTCAGTTTCATTTCTTTGATCAATTTCATTTCATTGATCAATTTTGTTTCATTGATCCATTTCATTTTACTCATCAATTTCATTTCACTTTATTGATCATTTCAGTTATATATCATTGATCATTTCAATTAAATTTCATGAATCATTTCAATTACGTTTTTATTGGTCATTTCAATCACATTACATTGATTAATTAAATTTCATTGATCATTTCATTTCAATAAGCACAACTATGTCAGTAAAAGTATAATTGAAAATTATCATTGCATTGATAATTTCAATTTAATTTCACATTAGCATTTCAATTTCATTCTACATTGGATTGATCATTTCATTGTAATTTCATTGATAATTTATTTGATAATTTCATTGATCATTTCATTTATAATTTCATTGATCATTTCATTGATCACTTCATTGATCATTTCATTGATCATTTCATTGATCATTGATCATTTCATTGATCATTTCATTGATCATTTCATTTGAGTGATGAAATGGTGAATGCTCATTCCCAGTTGCACTGGGAATATCTAATGTCTAGTTTTTATTATTTTTATTATTATTTTTCCGTCATTTTCGGTTGAGTTCAGGGTTGTCCTTTTGTGGATGGATAGTACTAGGTGAGATATCATGATCCCCAAAATTTTTTTGACCTTGACCTATTTTTCAAGGTCAGAGGTCACTTCAAAGTTGGCATTTTTGGAGTGCTAACTTCTAAACTAATAAAGATAGAAATGTCTGGATTTCAATGTTATGTCACTTATCACTAGTACAAATAATATCAACCATAAAATTTGTAATTTTCGAAAAGGGGTAATTACCCCAACCCATTTAGTAGTTTACCCTTTGCTGTTCTTCTTCTCAGAAACCGGAAATGGTAGGATGATTCTAACAGCTGGATTGTGTAGCCAAAAGATAGTTCTAGTGCAGCAGCAACTTTCATATTGATCACTCAAGGGGTTTTTGAGATATCGAACTTTCAAATTTTGATGATTTCACTAAAAATTTTAAATGTTGACAATTTTGAGTTTGAATTAAGGAAAATTCTTGAAACTTTATATGGTAATAGCCTAATGCCTAAAAGAGGATGTTATGAAAAATGAATGACCTTGACCTTGATTTCAAAATTGTCATTTTTATAAATTTGGCCAATTTGCTTCAGATGTGGTTCCAGCAAACTTCTAAACTAATAAAGATAGAAATGTCTGGATTTCAATGTATCAATACTCATCATAAGCATAAGCAAAATCAATCATCAAGTTTGTCATTTTCGAAAAGGGGTAATTACCCCAACCCATTTAGTAGTTTACCCTTTGCCATTCTTCTACTCAGAAACCACAGATGGTAGGATGATGCTGACAACTGGATTGCATAGCAAAAAGATAGTTCTAGTGCAGCAAAAACTTTCATTTTGATCACTCAAGGGGTTATTGAGATATTTAACTTTCAAATTTTGATTATTTCACCAAAAATTTAAAATGTTGAAAATTTTCAGTTTGAATGGAGGGAATTGTGAAACTTAACATGATAATATACTGATGCATAGAAAGGGCATGTTACAGGAAATTAATGACCTTGACCTTGATTTCAAAATTTTCATTTTTATAAATTTGTTAAATTTGCTATAGATGCTTCATTCTACATTGGATACATTGGATTGAACATTTCATTTTAATTTAATTTCACTGACCATATCATTGATAATATCATTGATAATATCATTGATCATATCATTGATCATTTCATTGATCATTTCATTGATCATTTCATTGATCATTTAATTTTAATTTCATTTCATTTTAATTCCATTTCATTTTAATTCCATTTCATTTTAATTCCATTTCATTGATCATTTCATTGATCATTTCATTGATCATTTCATTGATCATTTCATTGATCATTTCATTGATCATTTCATTGATCATTTCATAAAATGGTGAATGCTCATTCCCAGTTGCACTGGGAATATCTAATGTCTAGTTAAACTTCACCTATTACATAGGTGAAGTTTCTTGTTTTCGTAAGTATTTTTATTATTATTAAGAATTTACCATATATGGTAAATTCTTATTGTTTTTGGTATTATTAAGAATTTACCATACCTATGGTAAATTCTTATTGTTTTTGCTATTATTCTTATTATTATTATTATTTCCGACAAAAATTTGCTTCGATTTTCTTGATTATTTTTGTGAATGTACCTGTATACTTGTAGACTACTGTATTCCGGTCCTGAGTTTGAATTTTTATTTTTAAGGTATATAGGACCTTTTTAGTGTCAATTTTAGTATATTTTCATGTACTATATCTGAATAAACTAATAAAGTAGAGTAATTTGCTTTAGTTTCTGTCCATAAACAATAAAATTCTATACTTTGGCGAAAAAATAATCGAAATCACTCAAGCGGAACATTCCACATTGAATATTTAGGTCATTTTCGAATTGTTTCGAGTTCGGCAAAAACCATAAATGATAGCAGCATGCTCATAGTGCCAAAAGTTGACCTATAGTACGGGCCAGTGCATAACATATTTTTAATTTTGATATTGCAACTATTTATGGAATGGCGGCCATTTTGGTATGTTGAATTTGCTAAGTTTGAGGTGCATGAGTTCAAAATCCATGAAGGAGCCATTTTAGGTAATGCAAATGTATAATGAACCCCCCCAAATATACCCATTTACACCCCATACCAATCTTAAAATTTGACCTTGACCTCATTTTTCAAGGTCATATGACCCGTCAAAGTTTCAATTTACTACATTTTCAAAAATTCCAACAATTATGTTTTTTCAAAGATATTGGGATCATATTATAGATTCTTATAGCCGGCAGCTGGATTGTTTAAACCCTGCAATCGGAATTGATCTATCTCCTTATGCTGATTTATAAAAAAATTCCAAATATTGCATACCGCGCAACATGTAAAATCAGCCTATTTTTGCCCTCTTGAGCAATAAATATTGATCCTACACAGTTCAAATAATAAAATGACCCCCCCTATGTCACACATTGCGAATCTGGGAAAAATATTGGTTTTGACCTAGAAAGGTATTTTCAAGGTCAAACTCAAGGTCAAATATTTGGCAAAATTGGATATTTGAGATACCTAATTTTTTAAACTAGGAAATAATTGAGGAATTTCCACAATCTCTTCAGTGTTTGGTGCCACAGTACCCTAGAGGACCCTTGCAAAGTTTTGAGTTCCTCGGACTGATGTACATTGCATAATAAAGGTCAGAAGGTCAAAAAATGACAGCTAAATTGACTGCTCATTTTCCAATTTCGCACTTGTACCCAAACTTTGATGGCCTGTATCTCCGGTTCTAATTAAGCTAGAGAACAACTGAAAGCATATTCAGAAAGGCCATAACCTCCTCTAGTATTTGTTTTCTATGCATTTTAACGTATCTCTGCTAGTTAAAAAGATCGCCGGACCCTGAAAATTTCATGTTTTTGGTCACGATTTTACACTTTAACATTTTTTTGACAAAGAAGGAAATCTTCAAAAAAATTAATACTCTTTGAAGATGTAATCCTAACACTTTTACAGTAGTGTGTGCAATTTCAAGGCTCTGCTGTAAATCGTTTGCCTTTGAGATCAAAATAATGTTCAAAACTTGACATTTTCAGAGTCAATTTTTTGGTGATATTTCACATTTTTGTCATTAATTCAATCGGCTCTATCTTCGGTTCTAATTAAGGTATAGGAATGATGAAAGCAGTTCTGAATACATCAGATTCTCATCTTTATTTTATTTAATGTTCATTTTGGTGTACCATTAATAGTTAAAAAGATCGGTCAACCCTGAAAAATTCAACTTTACCTATTATAACCAAATTAGTGCCCTGAGCTAAAAGAAGTCAATTTTGCTGTGAAGAAATACAAAATCAGTATAAAAGTTGCATGGACTTATTGTGTTAATGTGATACATTAAACTGATCTTACTATATCTATGATGCTAAGTACGTGAATGTTCATATTTGTTTTTTTCTTGTCAAGTGGTCAATAAAACAAAATTAAATGTACTTAACTAAATAAACCAAACTGATTAAACTATACTAAATAAACTAAACTAAATTAATTAAACTAAATAAGCTGAACTGAATTAAATAAACTTAACTAAATAAACTAAATTAAGCATGAGCATTCACACAATAGTCTGTACACATAAACATATACAATATACCTTTAAATAATAAATATATTGGTAAATTCTTCATCACTGACCATGGTCAGTTATAGCCATCTAGTTCTTATTATTATTCTTTCCGAGAAAAATTTGCTTTGATTTTCTTGATTATTTTTGTGAGGGTACCTGTATACTGGTAGACTACTGTACTCCGGTCCTGAGTTTGAATTTTTATTTTTAGCATATATAGGACCTTTTTAGTGAGAATTTTACTATATTTTGATGTACTATATCTGAATAAACTATTAATGTAGAGTAATTTGCTTTAGTTTCTGTCCATAAACTATGAAATTCTATACTTTGGCAAAAAAATTAATCAAAATCACTCAAGCGGAACATGCCACACGCACAATTTACGTCGTTCTTGATTTGTTTCGGGTTTAGCAAAATCCATGAATGATAGCAGCATGCTGATGAGGCCAAAAGTTGCTCTATGGTATGGGACATGGTAAGACATATTTTTAATTTTGATATTTTAAGTATTTATGGAATGGCGGCCATCTTGGTATGGTGTATTTGCTAAATTTGAGGTGCATGACTTCAAAATCCATGAAGGAGTAATTTTAGGTAATGCAAATGTATAATGAACCCCCCCAAATATGCCCATTTACACCCCATACCAATCTTCAAATTTGACCTTGACCTCATTTTTCAAGGTCATATGACCCGTCAAAGTTTCAATTCACTACATTTTCAAAAATTCCAACAATTATGTTTTTTCAAAGATATCCAATTCATATTATAGATTCTGATAGCCAGCAGCTGGATTGTCTGAACCCTGAAATCGGAATCGATTTATCTCTTCATGCTAATTTATAAAAAAATTCCAAATATTGCATACCGTGCGACATGAAAAATCAGCCTATTTTTGCCCTCCTGAGCAATAAATATTGATCCTACATAGTTCAAATAATGAAATGACCCCCCCTTTGTCACACATTGCCAATCTGGGTAAAATATTGGTTTTGACCTAGAAAGGTATCTTCAAGGTCAAACTCAAGGTCAAAATATTTGGCAAAATTGGATATTTGAGATACTTAATTTTTTTAACTAAGAAAAAATTAAGGAATTTCCACAATCTCTTCAGCGTTTGGTGCCACAATACCCTAGAGGAACCTTGCAAAGTTTCAAGGTATTCAGATTGACGTACACGGCACAATAAATGTCAAAAGGTCAAAAAATGACACCTAAATTGACGTACTTATTTTCCAATTTCGTACTTGTACCCAAACTTTGACGGCCTTTATCTCCGGTTCTAATTAAGCTACAGAAAAACTGAAGGGAATCTAGTATTTGTTTTCTATTCATATTAACGTATCTTTACTGGTTAAAAAGATCGCCGGACCCTGAAAAATTCATGTTTTCAAACATGATTTTACACTTTAACTTTTTTACGACAAAGATAGCAACCTTCAAAAAATTTGATACTCCTTGGACATGTAATTCTAACACATTTACAGTAGTGTGTGCAATTTCAAGTCTCTAGAGTTAACCGTTTGACTTAGAGATTAAAATAAAGTTCAAAACTTGATATTTTCAGAGTCAATTTTTTGGTGATATTTCACATTTTTGTCATTGATTCAATCGCTTCTACCTTCGGTTCTAATTAAGGTATAGGAATGATGCAAGCAGTTCTGAATACCTCAGATTCTCCTCTTTATTTTATTTAATGTTCGTTTTGGTGTAGCATCAATAGTTAAAAAGATCGGTCAACCCTGAAAAATTCAACTTTACTTATTACAACCAAATTAGTGCCCTGAGCTAAAAGAAGTCAATTTTGTAGTGAAGAAATACAAAATCAGTATAAAAGTTGCATGGACCTATTGTGTAAATGTGATACATTATACTGATCTTACTATATGTACGATTCTCAGTACGTAATTGTTCATATTTGCTTTCTTTCTTGTCAAGTGGTCAATAAAACAAAATTAAATGCACTAAACTAAACTGAGTAAAATATATTAAATAAACTAAACTAAATAAATTAAACTAAATAAGCTAAACTGAACTAAATAAACTAAACTAAATAAACTAAATTAAGCATGAGCATTCACACAATAGTCTGTACACATAAACATATACAATATACCTTTAAATAATAAATATATTGGTAAATTCTTTATCACTGACCATGGTCAGTTATAGCCATCTAGTTAAGAATTTACCATACCTATGGTAAATTCTTATTGTTTTTGCTATTATTAAGAATTTACCTATGGTAAATTCTATTTGTTTTTGCTATTATTATTATTATTATTATTATTCTTTTTATTTCAAAATGGGTTTATGTTGATGAAAGTTGGTCACAGTATAGGTCAGTTGTTGGCCATTACGTAATTGGGTCATTTGATGTCATTTTCACAGTTGTCTTTTTCACAGAGCCGTTCAAAGTCGAAAATGAGTAAACTTTCAAGGCCTATAACTCAAAAAGTATTTGAGATAATGAGTCAAGAATCAAAATCTTGTGATAAAAAGTTGTTTTCAACATTTTGGTTCTGGTCATATGAGAGTTGGTCCAACGGGTAAAGGGCTATTGATGCATGAGCAGTTTTGAATTGTCACTCTAGATCTCAAGTTACGTAAGAGATAGGAAGATGCTGATTGTGGGAAAAGTTGGCCAGTATCTTGGGCCAGTGCAAGAATGTGATATAGTTTGGATATGTGCAATACTTTTTGAAATATGGCATTTTTTGAATTTCAAGTGTTCGAAATTTAGGTTGAATTGTAAAATCTCCATGAAGGAATAGTCTGAGGTAATCAAAATGTATAATGAACTACCCTTAACTTTACTCAAAAAGACTATATTGACCAAAAATTTTGACCTATAGGTGATATTTGAAGGTGATATGAGCAATCAAATTCAAAAAAGTTGAATTTTTCAAAAATTCTGAAAATTATGTTATTTTCCTCCAATCCTCTTAAAAGTCTGAGATATACTGGTCACTAATATGGTTATCAAAAGCCCCCTATTGGAATAGTTTCATATCTTCAACTTAATTTGTAAAAAATTGTGAAAAGTGGTACTTCGCAACTTCGATGACATTTTGCATAAATGATTTAATTTGAGTGGGAAATATTACTCCTACAGCTTTTTGTAAATTAAATGACCCCCCTAGATCACATACTGGCAACACATGAGCACATTAATTTTCACCTGTGACAATTTCCGCAAGCTCAAATTTGAGGTCAAAGATGAAATGAAAATTGATCGTTTTCACAAATGATTTTTTTTAACTAGCAAGGAAAGTTCCAATTCTTTTGATTTTAATTGACAAGCTTGACCAAATACTTGCGGTAAGTTTTGGCAAATGACAAGTCTGTAGGTACAGTCAACTCGAAGCAACTGAGGTCAAAAGGTCAGAAAAATGAAGAAATTGTCAGCCAAAAATTCATTTTCACATGATGCAGGTGAGACGGTTTCACACTCCAACACAGGCTGGCCGCATATATTAGCATACATTAACCATATTTGGAAAGCTGTTTGGGCCGTTTCAGGTGACGGGGCCAGTGTACACTACTGTCTAATGTTTATATACATATAACAGTCTCAAATGACTGAGTCAGGAGTTGAAGTCAGGAGTTTGAGTCAGGAGTCGGGCCTGTGAGCCGGGGACTGTGAGTCGGGAACTGTGAGTCAGGACTGTGAGTCAGGTAGCCTGCTGTCATGCTGTTGTCAGTCAGGACTGGCAGTCAGGACTGTCAGTCAGGACTGTCAGTCAGGACTGTCAGTCAGGACTGTCAGTCAGGACTGTCAGTCAGGACTGTTCGTCAGGACTGTCAGTCAGGACTTTCAGTCAGGACTGTCAGTCAGGACTGTCAGTCAGGACTGTCAGTCAGGACTGTCAGTCAGGACTTTCAGTCAGGACTGTCAGTCAGGACTGTCAGTCAGGCCTCTGAGTCACGATTCTGAGTCACAATTCTGAGTCAAGGCTGTCAGTCAAGACTGTCAGTCAGGACTGTCAGTCAGGACTGTCGGTCAGGACTGTTCGGCAGGACTGTCAGTCAGGACTGTCAGTCAGGACTTTCACTCAGGACTCAGGCAGGACTTTGAGTGAGGACTCTGAGTGAGGACTCTGAGTCAGGACTCTGAATCAAGGACTCTGAGTTAGGACTTTGCAACAGGACTTTGCATCAGGGCTCTGAGTCAGGCCGCTGAATCAGGTACTCTGAGTCGGGACTTTGCGTCGTGACGTAGAGTCGGGACTCACACCTCAGTGTCACACCTCAGTGTCACACCTCAGTGTCACACCTCAGTGTCACACCTCAGTGTCACACCTCAGTGTCACGACTCAGTGTCACGACTCAGTGTCACGACTCTGAGTCACGACTCTGAGTCACGACTCTGAGTCACGACTCTGAGTCACGACTCTGATACACGACTCTGAGTCACGACTCTGAGTCACGACTCTGAGTCACGACTCTGAGTCACGACTCTGAGTCACGACTCTGAGTCACGCCTCTGAGTCACGACTCTGAGTCAAGACTGTCAGTCAAGACTGTCAGTCAGGACTGTCAGTCAGGACTGTCGGTCAGGACTGTTCGGCAGGACTGTCAGTCAGGACTGTCAGTCAGGACTGTCAGTCAGGACTTTCACTCAGGACTCAGGCAGGACTTTGAGTGAGGACTCTGAGTGAGGACTCTGAGTGAGGACTCTGAATCAAGGACTCTGAGTTAGGACTTTGCAACAGGACTTTGCATCAGGGCTCTGAGTCAGGCCGCTGAATCAGGTACTCTGAGTCGGGACTTTGCGTCGTGACGTAGAGTCGGGACTCACACCTCAGTGTCACACCTCAGTGTCACACCTCAGTGTCACGACTCAGTGTCACGACTCTGAATCACGACTCTGAATCACGACTCTGAGTCACGGCTCTGAGTCACGACTCTGAGTCACGACTCTGAGTCACGACTCTGAGTCACGGCTCTGAGTCACAACTCTGAGTCACGACTCTGAGTCACGACTCTGAGTCACGACTCTGAGTCACGACTCTGAGTCACGACTCTGAGTCACGACTCTGAGTCACGACTCTGAGGCACGACTCTGAGTCACGCCTCCGAGTCACGCCTCCGAGTCACGACTCTGAGTCACGACTCTGAGTCACGACTCTGAGTCACGACTCTGAGTCACGACTCTGAGTCACGCCTCTTGAGGCACGACTCTGAGTCACGACTCTGAGTCACGACTCTGAGTCACGACTCTGAGTCACGCCTCTGAGTCACGACTCTGAGTCACGACTCTGAGTCACGACTCTGAGTCACGACTCTGAGGCTGTGTTGAGTCGAGACAGGAATCAGAGGAAGTATTTGGCATCAGCCGTTACAGTCATGAGTCTGAGCCAGGAGTCCGGGTCAGAGAAAAGAGTCTGTGTCAGGAGTGAGAGTCAGTAGTCTGAATCGGAGATCTGATCAGGATTCAGAGTTGGAGTTGGAGTCAGAGTCGCAGTCATGGTGAGGAATCACTGTCAGCATGTGTTTGGCAGTCCGTCGGTTTCATCCATCTGTCCATCCATTTACAGGCAAAGTTTAGTCCATATGTCCATTTGTCTGTCGGTTTACAGGCCAAGTTTATTTAAAAGTAAAGGTAAATTCTTAGTAATTGTCAGTGCTGACAATTACCGTGTTCTCTAGTTATTATTATTTTTTCAAAATGGACTTACGTCTTTGTAAGTGTTTTCAGTTGATAGGTCAGTGGTTGGGTATTACGTAATTGAGTGATTCAATGTCATTTTCACAGTTGTCGTTTTCACAGAGCCGTTCAAAGTCGAAAATGAGTAAACTTTAAAGTGCTATAACTCAAAAAGTATTTGAGATAATTAGTCAACAGTGAAAATCCTGTGATAAAAGGTTATTGTCAACGTATTGGTACAAGTGATATGAGAGTTGGTCTAACGGGTAAGGGGCTATTGACACATGAGCTGTTTTCAGTTGGCGAATGAGATCTCAAGTTATGTAATAGATAGGAATATGGTGATGGTGGCAAAAGTTTGCCAGTATCTGGGGCCAGTGTTGACTGTAATATCATTGGGATTGATGCAATATATTTTGAAATATGGCACTTTTTCAAAATCAAGTGTTCAAAATTGAGGTGTAACTGTAAAATCTTCATGAAGGACTGGTCTGAGGTGATAAAAATGTTAAGGAACTACCCTTAACTTTACCCAAAAAGACTATATTGACTAAGAAATTTGACAAAAAGGTGATATTTGAAGGTGATATGAGCCATCAAAGTCAAAAAAGTTGAATTTTTCCAAAATTCTCAAAATTATGTTATATTTCACCAATCCTCTTAAAAGTCTGAGGTATACTGGTCAGTAGTATGGTTATCAAAAGCCCCCTATTAGAATTGTTTCATATCCTCAACTTAATTTGTAAAAAATTGTGAAAAGTGGTACTTCGCAACTTACATGACATTTTGCATAAATGATTTAATTTGAGTAGGAAATATTACTCCTACAGCTTTCTGTAAATTAAATGACCCCCCAAAATGACATACTGGCAATCACATGAGCACATAAAATTTGACAAGTAGTCTCATTCATCATGGTCAAATTTGAGGTCAAAGATGAAATGAAAATTGACCATTTTCAGAGATGATTTTTTTAAACTCTGAAGGAATGTTTCAATTTTCTTCATTTTAAAGGACAATGTGAACTGAATTGTTGTGGTCAATTGTGGTAAACAACAAGTCTGTAGCTACAGCCATCTCTGAGCAGTAAAGGTCAAAAGGTAAAAAAATGACCAAATGGTCAGCAAAAAAATTCATTTTTACATGATGCAGGTGAGAAGATTTCACACTCCACCTCAGGCTGGCCGCATATATTAGCATACATTAGCCATATTTGGAAAGCTGTTCTGGCCGTTTCAGGTAACGGGGCCAGTGTGCGCTACTGTCTAATGTTTATATACATATTACAGTCCCAAATGACTGAGTGGAGTTGGGGACAGGAGTTGTAGTCAGGACTCTGAATCAGGACCCAGAGTCAGGACACTGAGTCAGGACCCTGAGTCAGGACCCTGAGTCAGAACTCTGAGTCATGACTCTGAATCAGGCCCCTGAGTCATGGCTCTGAATCAGGACCCTGAGTAAAGACACTGAGTCAGGACCCTGAGGCAGGACCCGGAGTCAGGGCCCTGAGTCAGGCCTCTGAGTCTGGCCTCTGAGTCTGGGCCCTGAGTCAGGCCTCTGAGTCAGGCCTCTGAGTCAGGCCTCTGAGTCAGGACTCTGAGTCAGGACTCTGAGTCAGGACTCTGAGTCAGGACTCTGAGTCAGGACTCTGAGTCAGGACTCTGAGTCAGGACTCTGAGTCCGGACTCTGAGTCAGGACCCTCAGTCCGGACCCTAGGTCAGGGCTCTGATACAGGTCCCTGAGTCACGACCCTGAGTCACAACCCTGAGTCAGGCCTCTGAGTCAGGCCTCAGAGTCAGGCCTCTGAGTCAGGACTCTCAGTCAGGACTCTCAGTCAGGCCACTGAGTCAGGACTCTGAGGCAGGACCCTGAGTCAGGACTGTCAGTCAGAACCCTGATTTAAGCCTCTGAGGTCGGACCCTCTGTCCGGACCCTAGGTCAGGGTTCTGATACAGGTCCCTGAGTCACGACCCTGAGTCAGGCCCCTGAGTCTGGCCTCTGAGTCAGGACCCTGAGTCAGGCCTCTGAGTCAGGACTCTTGGTCAGGACTCTTGGTCAGGTCTCTTGAGTCAGGCCACTGAGTCAGGACTCTGAGGCAGGACCCTGAGTCAGGACCATCAGTCAGGACCCTGATTTAGGCCTCTGAGGCCGGACTCTGAGTCAGGGCTCTGAGTCAGGATTGTGAGTCGGGCCTCCGGGTCGGGCCTCTGAGTCAGGCCTCGGAGTCGGGCCTCGGAGTCGGGCCTCGGAGTCGGGCCTCGGAGTCGGGCCTCGGAGTTGGGCCTCGGAGTCGGGCCTCGGAGTCGGGCCTCTGAGTCGGGCCTCTGAGTCGGGCCTCTGAGTCGGGCCTCTGAGTCTGGGCTCCTTGTCAGATGCTGAGTTGGGCCCCTGAGTCGGGCCTCTGAGGCAGGCCTCTGAGTCGGGACTCTGAGTCGGGCCTCTGAATCAGATGCTGTGTCAGGCCCCTAAGTGGGGGCTCTGAGTTGGGACTCTGAATCAGGGACTCTGAGTCAGGACTCTGAGTCAGGGACTCTGAGTCAGGACTCTGAGTCAGGACTCTGAGTCTGGAGTCTGAGTCAGGCCTCGGAGTCAGGACTCGGAGTAAGGACTCGGAGTCAGGACTCGTAGTCAGGACTCGGAGTCAGGACTCGGAGTCAGGACTCGGAGTCAGGACTCTGAGTCGGGACTCTAAGTCGGGACTCTGAGTCGGGACTCTGAGTCCGTGTTGAGTCTGAGGAAGGATTTGGCATCAGCAGTTGAAGTCTCAACTCTGAGCCAGGAGTCTGAGTCCGGCATCAGAGAAAAGAGTCAGCGTCAGGACTGAGAGTAAGTAGTCTGAATTGTAGATCTGATCAGAAAGCTGACCAGGATTCAGATTCAGAGTCGTAGTCATGGTGAGGAGTCAGAGTCCGCATGTGTCTGTCAGTCCGTCGGTTTCATCCATCTGTCCATCCATCCATTTGTCTGTCCGTTTACAGGCAAAGTTTAGCTCATCTGTCCATTTGTCTGTCTGTTTACAGGCCAAGTTTAGTAAAAAGTAAAGGTAACGTCCATTTGTCTGTCAATTTACAGGCAAAGTTTACTTAAAAGTAAAGGTAAATTCTTTGTAATTGTCCGTGATGACAATTACCGTGTTCTCTAGTTCTTATTATTATTATTTCCGAAAAAGTTGTTTCGATTTTCTTGATTATTTTTGTAAATGTACCTGTATACTTGTAGACTACTGTATTCCGGTCCTGAGTTTCAATTTTTATTTTTAAAGTTTATATGACCTTTTTAGTGTGAATTTTTGTATATTTCAATATACTATATCTCAATAAATTTATAGTCCAGTGTAATTTACTTTACTTTCACCTAATGAACTGTAAAGAGCAATAATTTGAAGCAAAAATAATCAAAATCCTTAGAGCGGAATAGGCCACACTGAATATTTTGGTCATTTTCGAGTTGTTTCGAGTTCGGCAAAAACCATAAATGATAGCAGCATGCTGATGGTGCCAAAAGTTGCTCTATGGTATGGGACATGGTAAGACATATTTTTAATTTTGATATTTTAAGTATTTATGGAATGGCGGCCATCTTGGTTTGGTGTATTTGCTAAATTTGAGGTGCATGAGTTCAAAATCCATGAAGGAGTCATTTTAGGTAATGTAAATGTATAATGAACCCCCCCAAATATACCCATTTACACCCCATACCAATCTTCAAATTTGACCTTGACCTCATTTTTCAAGGTTATATGACCCGTCAAAGTTTTAATTCACTACATTTTCAAAAATTCCAACAATTATGTTTTTTCAAAGATATCGGGATCATATTATAGATTCTTATAGCCGGCAGCTGGATTGTTTGAACCCTGAAATCGGAATTGATCTATCTCTTCATGCTGATTTATAAAAAAATTCCAAATATTGCATACCGCGCAACATGTAAAATCAGCCTATTTTTGCCCTCTAGAGCAATAAATATTGATCCTACACAGTTCAAATAATAAAATGACCCCCCCTTTGTCACACATTGCCAATCTTGGTAAAATATTGGTTTTGACCTAGAAAGGTATTTTCAAGGTCAAACTCAAGGTCAAACATTTGGCAAAATTGGATATTTGAGATACCTAATTTCTTTAACTAGGAAATAATTAAGGAATTTCCACAATCTCTTCAGAATTTGGTGCCACAGTACCCTAGAGGACCCTTGCAAAGTTTTAAGTTCCTCGGATTGATGTACATTGCATAATATAGGTCACAAGGTCAAAAAATGACAGCTAAATTGACCTGCTCATTTTCCTATTTCACACTAGTACCCAAACTTTGATGGCCTGTATCTCCGGTTCTAATTAAGCTACAGAAAAACTGAAGCCATATTCGGAAAGGCCATAATCTCTTCTAGTATTTGTTTTCTATGCATTTTAATGTATCTCTACTAGTTAAAAAGATCGCCGGACCCTGAAAAATTCATGTTTTCGGTTATGATTTTACAATTTAACTTTATTTTGACAAACAAAGCAATCTTCAAAAAATTCAATACTCCTTGGACATGTAATCCTAACACATTTACAGTAGTGTGTCCAATTTCAAATCTCTACTGTAAACCGTTTGCCTTTGATATTAAAATAATGTTCAAAAATTGACATTTTCAGAGTCAATTTTTTGGTGATATTTTACATTTTTGTCATTATTTCAATTGGCTCTATCTCCTGTTATAATTAAGGTATACAAATGATGAAAGCAGTTCTGAATACCTCAGATTCTCATCTTTATTTTATTTAATGTTCATTTTGGTGTAGCATCAATAGTTAAAAAGATCGGTCTACCCTGAAAAATTCATCTTCACCTATTATAACCAAATTACTGCCCTGAGCTAAAAGAAGTTAATTTTGTCATGAAGAAATACAAAATGAGTATAAAAGTTGCATGGGCCTATTGTGTAAATATGATAATTTATACTGATCTTAGTATACCTTCGATGCTCAGTACATTTTTTTTCGTTCTTGTCAAGTGGTCAATAAAACTGAATTAAATTTACTAAACTAAATAAACTAAACTAAATAAGCTAAACTGAACTAAATAAACTAAACTAAGCATGAGCATTCACACAATGATGGTCTGTACACTTAAACATTATACAATATACCTTTAAATAATAAATATATATTGGTAAATTCTTCATCACTGACCATGGTCAGTTATAGCCATCTAGTTAAGAATTTACCATATATGGTAAATTCTTATTGTTTTTGGTATTATTAAGAATTTACCATTACATGGTAAATTCTTATTGTTTTTGGTATTATTAAGAATTTACCTATGGTAAATTCTATTTGTTTTTGCTATTATTATTATTATTCTTATTCTTATTTCAAAATGGTTGTACGTTCATGAAAGGCTGTCAATAGGTTCGTCAGTTGTTGGGTATTGCGTAATTGGTTCATTTGATGTCATTTTCACAGTTGTCTTTTTCACAGAGCCGTTCAAAGTCGAAAATTAGTAAAGTTTAAAGGCTCATAACTCAAAAACTATTTGAGATAATGAGTCATGAGTCAAAATCCTGTGACAAAAAGTTGTTGTCAATGTTTTGGTAGAAGTCATGTAACAATTGGTCCAGCGGGTAAAGGGCTATTACTCTTGAGCAGTTTTTAGTGTTGCACAGGTTTCTCAAGTTACGTAATAGATAGGAACATGGTGATGGTGGTAAAAGTTAGCCAGTATCTGGGGCCAGTGCACATTCAACAAATAGTTTGGATTGGCGGAAGACTTTTTGAAATATGGTCATTTTTCAAAATCAAGGGTTCAAAATTTAGGTGGACTTGTCAAATCTCCATGAAGGAGTAGTCTTAGGTGATCAAAATGTATAGTGAACTACCCTTAACTTTACCCAAAAAGACTATATTGACCAAAAAATTGGACAAAAAGGTGATATTTGAAGGTGATATGAGCCATTAATGTTTAAAAAGTACAATTTTCCAAAAATTCTGAAAATTATGTTTTTTCTCCACAATCCTCTTCACAGTCTGAGGTATACTGGTCACTAATATGGTTATCAAAAGCCCCCTATTAGAATTGTTTCATATCCTCAACTTAATTTGTAAAAAAATTGTTAAAAGTGGCACTTCACAACTTACATGACATTTTGCATAGATAATTTAATTTCAATGGGAAATATTGCTCCTACAGCTTTCTGTAAATTAAATGAAACCCAAAATGACATACTGGCAATCACATGAGCACATAAAATTTGACAAGTAGTCTCATTCATCATGGTCAAATTTGAGGTCAAAGATGAAATGAAAATTGACCATTTTCAGAGATGATTTTTTTCAACTCAGAAGGAATGTCTCAATTTTCTTAATTTTAAAGGACAATGTGAACTGAATTGTTGTTGTCAATTGTGGTAAACAACAAGTCTGTAGCTACAGCCATCTCTGAGCAGTAAAGGTCAAAAGGTCAAAAAATGACCAAATGGTCAGCAAAAAAATTCATTTTCACATGATGCAGGTGACACCATTTCACACTCCAAAGCAGGCTGGCTGCATATATTAGCATACATTAACCATATATGAAAAGCTGTTCTGGCCGTTTCAGGTGACGGGGCCAGTGTATGCTACTGACTTATGTTTATATACATATTACAGTCTCAAATGACCGAGTGCAGTTGGGGATAGGAGTTGTAGTCAGGACTCTGATCCAGGGCCCTGAGTCAGGTCTCTGAGTCATGTCCCTGAGTCAAGTCTTTGAGTCAGGTCTGTGAGTCAGGTCTGTGAGTCAGGTCTGTGAGTCAGAAAACTGAGTCAGGTCTCTGAGTCAGGTCGGTGAGTCAGGTCCCCGAGTCAGGACTATTGGGTCAGGACTCTGAGGCAGGACTCTGAGTCAGACATCTGAGTCAGGTCTCGGAGTCAGGCATCTGAGTCAGGACTCGGAGTCAGGTCTCTGAGTCAGGCATCTGAGGCAGGCCTCTGAGGCAGGACTCTGAGGCCGGACTTGGAGGCAGGGCTCAGAGTCAGGACTCGGAGTCAGGCCTCAGAGTCAGGGATCTCAGTCAGGGATCTGAGGCAGGACTCTGAGTCAGGACTCTGAGTCAGGCATCTGAGGCAGGCCTCTGAGGCAGGACTCTGAGGCCGGACTTGGAGGTAGGGCTCAGAGTCAGAACTCAGAGTCAGAACTGAGAGTCAGGGATCTGAGTCAGCACTCTGAGGCAGGACTCTGAGTCAGGACTCTGAGTCAGGCATCTGAGTCCGGTCTCGGAGTCAGGCATCTGATTCAGGACTCGGAGTCAGGACTCTGAGTCAGGCATCTAAGTCAGGACTCGGAGTCAGGTCTGTGAGTCAGGCCTCTGAGTCAGGCCCCTGAGTCAGGAATCTGAGTCAGGACTCTGAGACAGGACTCGGAGTCAGGCCTCGGAATCAGGACTCGGAGTCAGGACTTGGTGTCAGGACCCTCGGTCAGGACTCTGAGTCAGGTCTGTGAGCCAGGACCCTGATTCGGGCCTCTGAGTCAGGGATCTGAGTCAGGGATCTGAGTCAGGACTCTGAGTCTCGACTCTGAGTCAGGCCGCTGAGTCAGGATGCACTGAGTCAGGACTCAGAGTCAGGACTCAGAGTCAGGACTCGGAGTCAGGACTCGGAGTCAGGACTCTGAGTCGGGAATCTGAGTCAGGACTCTGAGTCAGGACTCTGAGTCAGGACGCACTGAGTCAGGACTCAGAGTCACTTCTCTAAGACAGGACTCAGAGTCAGGCCTCAGAATCAGGACTCGGGGTCAGGACTAGGAGTCAGGACTAGGAGTAAGGACAATCGGTCAGGACTCTGAGTCAGGTCTGTGAGTCAGGACCCTGAGTCAGGCCCCTAGGTTAGGACTCTGAGTCAGGGATCTGAGTCAGGACTCTTGAGTCTCGACTGAGTCAGGCCGCTGAGTCAGGACGCACTGAGACAGAACTCTGCGTCAGGACTCTGCGTCAGGACGCTGAGTCAGGACTCTGAGGCAGGACTTTGAGTCAGGACTGTGAGCCAGGCCTGTGAGTCAGGACTGTGAGTCAGGAATATGAGTGAGGACTCTGAGTCAGGACTCTGAGTCAGCACTCTGAGTCAGCACTCTGAGTCAGGATGCTGAGTCAGGACGCTGAGTCAGGACGCTGAGTCAGGACGCTGAGTCAGGACGCTGAGTCCGGACTCTGCGTCAGGACTCTGAGTCAGGGCTCTGAGTCAGGACTCTGAGTCAGGACTCTGAGTCTGGCCTGTGATTCAGGCATGTGAGTCAGGACTCTGAGTCAGGACTGTGAGTCAGTACTCTGCATCAGGACTCTGAGTCAGGACTCTGCGTCAGGACTGTGAGTCAGTACTCTGCATCAGGACTCTGAGTCAGGACTCTGAGTCATGACTCTGAGTCAGGACTCTGAGTCAGGACTCTGAGTCAGGACTCTGAGTCAGGACTCTGAGTCAGGACTCTGAGTCAGGACTCTGAGTCAGGACTCTGAGTCAGGACTCTGAGTCAGGACTCTGAGTCAGGACTCTGAGTCAGGACTCTGAGTCAGGACTCTGAGTCAGGACTCTGAGTCAGGACTCTTGAGTCAGGACTCTGAGGCAGGACTCTTGAGTCAGGACTCTGAGTCAGGACTCTGAGTCAGGGCTCTGAGTCAGGACTCTGAGTCAGGACTCTGAGTCAGGACTCTGAGTCAGGACTCTGAGTCAGGACTCTGAGTCAGGACTCTGAGTCAGGACTCTGAGTCAGGACTCTGAGTCAGGACTCTGAGTCAGGGCTCTAAGTCAGGACTCTAAGTCAGGACTCTAAGTCGCTGTCATGGTGAGGAAACAGAGTCCCCATGTGTTTCTCAGTCCGTCGGTTGCATCCATCTGTCCATTTGTCTGTCCATTTACAGGCAAACTTTAGTTGAAAGTAAAGGTAAATTCTTTGTAATTGTCCCTGATGACAATTACCGTCTTCTCTAGTTCTTATTATTATTCTTTTTTCAGATTGCTCCGATTTTCATGAAACTTTAGCACAGGGTACCTCTAGGACTAGGACTAGGTCATGCACAAAAGATATGACCTTGACCTATTTTTCAAGGTCACAGGGCCTTTCAAACATTAAATTTGCGAAATTTACATGGGCTATTATTCAGGAAGCATAACAGGTAGCACCATGGTATAGGGTAAGTCTTACTCAAAAGTACTAGGCTGTATTTTGGCGCAAAAAATTCTGAAATCGCTCAAGCGGAACCAGAGCTACAGCATAAACACCGTTTTAGGTCTCAAGACGTAATGTCAGAAACCGCAATAGGTAGAATAAAGCCGATGGCACCAACAGATGGCCAGTATCTGGGACCAGTGCACGTTTTATTTTTCATGTAGATATCTGCAACGGTTACGGAGCAGCGGCCATTTTAGTGAATTGAGTCTGCGCCATATGGGGTATGGGTCTCAGAACACCATGAAGGAGTCATTTGAGGTCATGCAAATGTATAACAAACTACCCTTAAGATACCCCAAAAACCCCATACAGACCTTCAGATTTGACCTTGACCTCATTTTTCAAGGTCATTTGACCCCTCAAAGTTCAAATATGGGCGATTTTCAAAAATTCTGAAAATTATCATTCTTTTCACATATCAGTCTCATCATCTGGTTTCTGGAAGGCGCCAGCCAGTTTGTTTAAGGCCTGAAATCGGAATTCAGATATCCTTTCATGCTGATTTGTTAAAAAATCACAAATATTGCATACCGCGTGACATGTAAAAACACCCTATTTTGCCCCTGTGACAGGTAAATATTGATCCTACACAGTTCAAACGATTGAATGACCCCCCCAAAGTCACACACTGCCAATCTGGGGAAAATATTGGATTTGACCTAGAAACGTTTTTTCTAGGTCAAACTCAAGGTCAAATATGAGGCAAAATTGGATATTTCAGACATTATATTTTTCTTAACAGGGAATCAGTTGAGGGATTTGCCTTATCTCATCAGCATTTGGTGCCATAATACCCTAGAGGCCCCACGCAAAATTTGAAGGCCCTCGGATTGACCTACATTGCACAATTGAGGTCACAAGGTCAAGAAATGACTTGAAAATTGACCTGCTCATTTGTCAATATTGCACTTGTACCCATACTTTGACGGTCTGTATCTCCGGTTCTAATTAAGCTACAGGAAAAATAAAAACAGATTTGGAAAGCCCAGATTCTCCTCTAGTATTTGTTTTCTATACATTTTAGCGTATCTCTGCTAGTTAAAAAGATCGTCCGACCCTGAAAAATTCATATTTTGGGTCATGATTTTACATCTTTACATTTTTTTTACTCAGAACTCCATCTTCAAAAAATTCAATAATATTTGTGGATATAGTCCTAACACATTTACAGTAGTTGGTGCAATTTCAAGTCTCTCCTCTTGACCGTTTGCCTTCTGGAACAAATTGAAGTTCAAAACTTGACATTTTCAGAGACCATTTTTTGATGAAATATCACAATTTTACCATTATTTCAATGGGCTGTATCTCCGGTTCTAATAAAGCTACATGAATGACACAACCAGTTTTGGAAAGCTAAGATTCTCCTCTTAATTTAATTTATTGTGTATTTTCTTGTAACATTGACAGGTAAAAAGATCGGTCAACCCTGAAAAATTCAACTTTCCCACACCTTATCAAATGACTGTAGCTCTGCAGAGACTGGAACATCAGCTTTCACTCTTGTTAAATGTGCTTAGGGTTATCATAATTGTGCATCATGGTGGCACTTTTCATCATGGTGGCACTGTGCATCATTATGGCACTGTGCATCATAGTGGCACTGTGCATCATTGTGGCACTGTGCATCACTGTGGCACTGTGCATCACTGTGGCACTGTGCATCACTGTGGCACAATGACAGGCTGCACCACAATGGCAGAGTGCACCACAGTGGCACTGTGCACCACAGTGGCAGTGTGTACAAGTGTCAGTGTGCAACACAGTGGCAGTGTGCAACACAGTGGCAGTTTAGAGCACAGCAGTGTGCACCAAAGTGGCAGTTTAGCAGCGCAGTCACAGTCACAGTCACAGTGGTACTGTGCACCAGAGTGGCAGTGTGCAGAGCAGTGGCTCTGTGCGCCACCGTCTCACTGTGCACCACGGTGGCACTGTGCACCACAATATTGTTGCAAGCTGTCTTTTGGCTTTGCTGCATGAACCGGTAAAAGCTTGGTAAATTCTTAGTCACTGACCTTGGTCAGTTACAGGGTTCTAGTTCTTCTTATTATTATTATAGTTTCCGGAAAAAATTTGCTCCGATTTTCTTGATTATTTTTGTGAATGTACCTGTATACTTGTAGACTACTGTATTCCGGTCCTGAGTTTGAATTTTTATTTTTAAGGTATATAGGACCTTTTTAGTGTGAATTTTGGTATATTTCAATATACTATATCTCAATAAATTTATAGTCCAGTGTAATTTACTTTACTTTCACTGAATAAACTGTAAAGAGCAATAATTTGAAGCAAAAATAATCAAAATCCTTAGAGCGGAACAGGCCACACTGAATATTTAGGTCATTTTCGAATTGTTTCGAGTTCGGCAAAAACCATAAATGATAGCAGCATGCTCATAGTGCCAAAAGTTGACCTATAGTACGGGCCAGTGCAGAACATATTTTTAATTTTGATATTGCAACTATTTATGGAATGGCGGCCATTTTGGAATGGTGTATTTGCTAAATTTGAGGTGCATGAGTTCAAAATCCATGAAGGAGTCATTTTAGGTAATGCAAATGTATAATGAACCCCCCCAAATATACCCATTTACACCCCATATCAATCTTCAAATTTGACCTTGACCTCATTTTTCAAGGTCATACCACCCGTCAAAGTTAAAATTCACTACATTTTCAAAAATTCCAACAATTATGTTTTTTCAAAGATATCGGGATCATATTATAGACTCTTATAGCCGGCAGCTTGATTGTTTAAATCCTGAAATCGGAATTGATCTATCTCTTCATGCTGATTTATAAAAAAATTCCAAATATTGCATACCGCGCAACATGTAAAATCAGCCTATTTTTGCCCTCTTGAGCAATAAATATTGGTCCTACACAGTTCCAACAATTAAATGACCCCCCCTTTGTCACACATTGCCAATCTGGGGAAAATATTAGTTTTGACCTAGAAAGGTATTTTCAAGGTCAAACTCAAGGTCAAATATTTGGCAAAATTGGATATTTGAGATACCAAATTTTTTTTACTAGGAAATAATTGAGGAATTTCCACAATCTCTTCAGTGTTTGGTGCCACAGTACCCTAGAGGACCCTTGCAAAGTTTTAAGTTCCTCGGATTGATGTACATTGCATAATAAAGGTCACAAGGTCAAAAAATGACAGCTAAATTGACTGCTCATTTTCCAATTTTGCACTTGTACCCAAAGTTTGATGGCCTTTATCTCCGGTTCTAATTAAGTTAGAGAAAAACTGAAAATGTATTCCGAAAGCCCCGAGTCTCTTCTAGTATTTGTTTTCTATGCATTTTAACGTATCTCTGCTAGTTAAAAAGATCGCCGGACCCTGAAAATTTCCTGTTTTTGGTCATGATTTTACACTTTAACATTTTTTTCACAAAGAAGGCAATCTTCAAAAAAATAATACTCTCTGAAGATGTAATCCTAACACTTTTACAGTAGTGTGTGCAATTTCAAGTCTCTGCTGTAAACCGTTTGCCTTTGAGATCAAAATAATGTTCAAAACTTGACATTTTCAGAGTCAATTTTTTGGTGATATTTCACATTTTTGTCATTAATTCAATCGGTTCTATCTTCGGTTCTAGTTAAGGTATAGGAATGATGAAAGCAGTTCTGAATACCTCAGATTCTCCTCTTTATTTTGTTTAATGTTCATTTTGGTGTACCATCAATAGTTAAAAAGATCGGTCAACCCTGAAAAATTCAACTTTACCTATTATAACCAAATTAGTGCCCTGAGCTAGAAGAAGTCAATTTTGCAATGAAGAAATACAAAATCAGTATAAAAGTTGCATGGACCTATTGTGTTAATGTGATACATTAAACTGATCTTACTATATCTATGATGCTAAGTACTTGAATGTTCATATTTGTTTTCTTCTTGTCAAGTGGTCAATAAAACAAAATTAAATGTACTTAACTAAATAAACCAAACTGAGTTAACTATACTCAATAAACTAAACTAAATTAATTAAACTAAATAAGCTAAACTGAACTAAATAAACTAAACTAAATAAACTAAATTAAGCATGAGCATTCACACAATAGTCTGTACACATAAACATATACAATATACCTTTAAATAATAAATATATTGGTAAATTCTTTATCACTGACCATGGTCAGTTATAGCCATCTAGTTATTATTCTTTCCGAGAAAAATTTGCTTTGATTTTCTTGATTATTTTTGTGAGGGTACCTGTATACTGGTAGACTACTGTACTCCGGTCCTGAGTTTGAATTTTTATTTTTAGCATATATAGGACCTTTTTAGTGAGAATTTTACTATATTTTGATGTACTATATCTGAATAAACTATTAATGTAGAGTAATTTGCTTTAGTTTCTGTCCATAAACTATGAAATTCTATACTTTGGCGAAAAAATAATCGAAATCACTCAAGCGGAACATGCCACACGCACAATTTACGTCGTTCTTGATTTGTTTCGGGTTTAGCAAAATCCATGAATGATAGCAGCATGCTGATGAGGCCAAAAGTTGCTCTATGGTATGGGACATGGTAAGACATATTTTTAATTTTGATATTTTAAGTATTTATGGAATGGCGGCCATCTTGGTATGGTGTATTTGCTAAATTTGAGGTGCATGAGTTCAAAATCAATGAAGGAGTCGTTTTAGGTAATGCAAATGTATAATGAACCCCCCCAAATATGCCCATTTACACCCCATACCAATCTTCAAATTTGACCTTGACCTCATTTTTCAAGGTCATATGACCCGTCAAAGTTTCAATTCACTACATTTTCAAAAATTCCAACAATTATGTTTTTTCAAAGATATCCAATTCATATTATAGATTCTGATAGCCAGCAGCTGGATTGTCTGAACCCTGAAATCGGAATTGATTTATCTCTTCATGCTAATTTATAAAAAAATTCCAAATATTGCATACCGTGCGACATGAAAAATCAGCCTATTTTTGCCCTCCTGAGCAATAAATATTGATCCTACATAGTTCAAATAATGAAATGACCCCCCCTTTGTCACATATTGCCAATCTGGGTAAAATATTGGTTTTGACCTAGAAAGGTATCTTCAAGGTCAAACTTAAGGTCAAAATATTTGGCAAAATTGGATATTTGAGATACTTAATTTTTTTAACTAAGAAAAAATTAAGGAATTTCCACAATCTCTTCAGCGTTTGGTGCCACAATACCCTAGAGGAACCTTGCAAAGTTTCAAGGTATTCAGATTGACGTACACGGCACAATAAATGTCAAAAGGTCAAAAAATGACACCTAAATTGACGTACTCATTTTCCAATTTCGTACTTGTACCCAAACTTTGACGGCCTGTATCTTCGGTTTTAATTGAGCTACAGAAAAACTGAAGGCATATCCTGAAAGCGTTTAATCTCCTCTAGTATTTGTTTTCTATTCATATTCACGTATCTTTACTAGTTAAAAAGATCGCCGGACCCTGAAAAATTCATGTTTTCAGTCATTATTTTACACTTTAACTTTTTTACGACAAAGATAGCAACCTTCAAAAAATTTGATACTCCTTGGACATGTAATTCTAACACATTTACAGTAGTGTGTGCAATTTCAAGTCTCTAGAGTTAACCGTTTGACTTAGAGATTAAAATAAAGTTCAAAACTTGATATTTTCAGAGTCAATTTTTTGGTGATATTTCACATTTTTGTCATTGATTCAATCGCTTCTACCTTCGGTTCTAATTAAGGTATAGGAATGATGCAAGCAGTTCTGAATACCTCAGATTCTCCTCTTTATTTTATTTAATGTTCGTTTTGGTGTAGCATCAATAGTTAAAAAGATCGGTCAACCCTGAAAAATTCAACTTTACTTATTACAACCAAATTAGTGCCCTGAGCTAAAAGAAGTCAATTTTGTAGTGAAGAAATACAAAATCAGCATAAAAGTTGCATGGACCTATTGTGTAAATGTGATACATTATACTGACCTTACTATATGTACGATTCTCAGTACGTAATTGTTCATATTTGCTTTCTTTCTTGTCAAGTGGTCAATAAAACAAAATTAAATACACTAAACTAAACTGAGTAAAATACATTAAATAAACTAAACTAATTAAATTAAACTAAATAAGCTAAACTGAACTAAATAAACTAAACTAAATAAACTAAATTAAGCATGAGCATTCACACAATAGTCTGTACACATAAACATATACAATATACCTTTAAATTATAAATATATTGGTAAATTCTTTATCACTGACCATGGTCAGTTATAGCCATCTAGTTATTATTATTTCCGACAAAAATTTGCTTCGATTTTCTTGATTATTTTTGTGAATGTACCTGTATACTTGTAGGCTACTGTATTCCGGTCCTGAGTTTGAATTTTAATTTTTCAGGTATATAGGACCTTTTTAGTGTGAATTTTAGTATATTTTGATGTACTATATCTGAATAAACTATTAAACTAGAGTAATTTGCTTTAGTTTCTGTCCATAAACTATAAAATTCTATACTTTGGCGAAAAAATTATCAAAATCGCTCAAGCGGAACATTCCACACTGAATATTTAGGTCATTTTCGAATTGTTTCGAGTTCGGCAAAAACCATAAATGATAGCAGCATGCTCATAGTGCCAAAAGTTGACCTATAGTACGGGCCAGTGCATAGTATATTTTTAATTTTGATATTGCAAGTATTCATAGAATGGCGGCCATTTTGGTTCAGTGTATTTGATAAATTTGAGGTGCCTGAGTTCAAAATCTATGAAGGAGTCATTTTAGGTAATGCAAATGTATAATGAACCCCCCCAAATATGCCCATTTACACCCCATACCAATCTTCAAATTTGACCTTGACCTCATTTTTCAAGGTCATATGACCCGTCAAAGTTTCAATTCACCTCATTTTCAAAAATTCCAACAATTATGTTTTTTCAAAGATATCAAGATCATATTATAGATTCTTATAGCCGACAGCTGGATTGTTTGAACCCTGAAATCGGAATTGATCTATCTCTTCATGCTGATTTATAAAAAAATTCCAAATATTGCATACCGCGCAACATGTAAAATCAGCCTAATTTTGCCCTCTCGAGTGATAAATATTGATCCTACACAGTTCAAATAATAAAATGACCCCCCCTTTGTCACACATTGCCAATCTGGGTAAAATATTGGTTTTGACCTAGAAAGGTATTTTCAAGGTCAAACTCAAGGTCAAACATTTGGCAAAATTGGATATTTGAGATACCTAATTTATTTAACGAGGAAATAATTGAAGAATTTCCACAATCTCTTCAGTGTTTGGTGCCACAGTACCCTAGAGGATCCTCGCAAAGTTTTATGTTCCTCGGATTGATGTACATTGCATAATAAAGGTCACAAGGTCAAAAAATGACAGCTAAATTGACTGCTCATTTTCCAATTTCGCACTTGTACCCAAACTTTGATGGCCTGTATCTCCGGTTCTAATTAAGCTACAGAAAAACTGAAATCATATTCGGAAAGGCCATAATCTCCTCTAGTATTTGTTTTCTATGCATTTTAACGTATCTATTCTAGTTAAAAAGATCGCCGGACCCTGAAAAATTCATGTTTTCGGTTATGATTTTATACTTTAACTTTTTTTTGACAAACAAAGCAGTCTTCAAAAAATCTAATACTCCTTGGACATGTAATCCCAACACATTTACAGTAGTGTGTGCAATTTCAAGTCTCTGCTATAAACCGTTTGCCTTTGAGATCAAAATAATGTTCAAAACTTGACATTTTCAGTGTCAATTTTTTGGTGATATTTCACATTTTTGTCATTAATTCAATCGGTTCTATCTCTTGTTCTAATTAAGGTATAGGAATGATGAAAGCAGTTCTGGATACCTCCGATTCTCCTCTTTATTTTATTTAATGTTCATTTTGGTGTACCATCAATAGTTAAAAAGATCGGTCCACCCTGAAAATTTCAACTTTACATATTATAACCAAATTAATGCCCTGAGCTAAAAGAAGTCAATTTTGCAGTGAAGAATATACAAAATCAGTATAAAAGTTGCATGGACCTATTGTGTTAATGTGATACATTATACTGATCTTACTATATCTATGATGCTAAGTATGTGAATGTTCATATTTGTTTTTTTCTTGTCAAGTGGTCAATAAAACAAAATTAAATGCACTTAACTAAATAAACCAAACTGAGTAAACTATACCAAATAAACTAAACTAAATTAATTAAAATAAATAAGCTAAACTGAACTAAATAAACTGAACTAAATAAACTAAATTAAGCATGAGCATTCACACAATAGTCTGTACTCATAAACATATACAATATACCTTTAAATAATAAATATATTGGTAAATTCTTCATCACTGACCATGGTCAGTTATAGCCATCTAGTTAAGAATTTACCATATATGGTAAATTCTTATTGTTTTTGGTATTATTCTTCTTATTATTATTATAGTTTCCGGAAAAAATTTGCTCCGATTTTCTTGATTATTTTTGTGAATGTACCTGTATACTTGTAGACTACTGTATTCCGGTCCTGAGTTTGAATTTTTATTTCTAAGGTATATAGGGCCTTTTTAGTGTGTTTTTTTGTATATTTCAATATACTATATCTCAATAAATTTATAGTCCAGTGTAATTTACTTTACTTTCACTCAATAAACTGTAAAGAGCAATAATTTGAAGCAAAAATAATCAAAATCCTTAGAGCGGAATAGGCCACACTGAATATTTAGGTCATTTTCGAATTGTTTCGAGTTCGGCAAAAACCATAAATGATAGCAGCATGCTAATTGTGCCAAAAGTTGACCTAGAGTACGGGCCAGTGCATAACATATTTTTAATTTTGATATTGCAAGTATTTATGGAATAGCGGCCATTTTGGTACGGTGTATTTGCTCAGTTTGAGGTGCATGAGTTCAAAATCCATGAAGGAGTCATTTTAGGTAATGCAAATGTATAATGAACCCCCCCAAATATACCCATTTACACCCCATACCAATCTTCAAATTTGACCTTGACCTCATTTTTCAAGGTCATATGACCCGTTAAAGTTTCAATTCACTACATTTTCAAAAATTCCAACAATTATGTTTTTTCAAAGATATCGAGTTCATATTATAGATTCTAATAGCCAGCAGCCAGATTGTTTGAACCCTGAAATCGGAATTGATCTATCTCTTCATGCTGATTTATAAAAAAATTCCAAATATTGCATACCGCGCGACATGAAAAATCAGCCTATTTTTGCCCTCTTGAGCAATAAATATTGATCCTACACAGTTCAAATAATGAAATGACCCCCCCTTTGTCACATATTGCCAATCTGGGGAAAATATTGCTTTTGACCTAGAAAGGTATTTTCAAGGTCAAACTCAAGGTCAAATATTTGGCAAAATTGGTTTTTTGAGATACCTAATTTTTTTAACTAGGAAATAATCAAGGAATTTCCACAATCTCTTCAGTGTTTGGTGCCACAGTACCCTAGAGGACTCTTGCAAAGTTTTAAGATCCTCGGATTGATATACATTGCATAATAAAGGTCACAAGGTCAAAAAATGACAGCTAAATTGACTGCTCATTTTCCAATTTCGCACTTGTACCCAAACTTTGATGGCCTTTATCTCCGGTTCTAATTAAGCTACAGAAAAACTAAAAACATATTTGGAAAGGCCGTAATCTCCTCTAGTATTTGTTTTCTATGCATTTTAACGTACCTCTACTAGTTAAAAAGATCGCCGGACCCTGAAAATTTCATGTTTTTGGTAATGATTTTACACTTAAACAATTTTTTCACAAAGAAGGCAATCTTCAAAAAAATTTATACTCTTTGAGGATGTAATCCTAACACTTTTACAGTAGTGTGTGCAATTTCAAGTCTCTACTGTAAACCGTTTGCCTTTGAGATCAAAATAATGTTCAAAACTTGACATTTTCAGAGTCAATTTTTTGGTGATATTTCACATTTTTGTCATTAATTCAATCACTTCTATCTTCGCTTCTAATTAAGGTATAGGAATGATGAAAGCAGTTCTGAATACCTCAGATTCTCCTCTTTATTTTATTTAATGTTCATTTTGGTGTACCATCAATAGTTAAAAAGATCGGTCAACCCTGAAAATTTCAACTTTACCTATTATAACCAAATTAGTGCCCTGAGCTAAAAGAAGTCAATTTTGCAGTGAAGAAATACAAAATCAGTATAAAAGTTGCATGGACCTATTTTGTTGATGTGATACATTACACTGATCTTACTATATCTATCATGCTAAGTACGTGAATGCTCATATTTGTTATTTTCTTGTCAAGTGGTCAATAAAACAAAATTAAATATACTTAACTAAATAAACCAAACTGAGTAAACTATACTAAATAAACTAAACTAAATTAATTAAACTAAGTCAGCTAAGCTGAACTAAATAAACTAAACTAAATAAACTAAATTAAGCATGAGCATTCACACAATAGTCTGTACACATAAACATATACAATATACCTTTAAATAATAAATGTATTGGTAAATTCTTCATCACTGACCATGGTCAGTTATAGCCATCTAGTTAAACTTCACCTATTACATAGGTGAAGTTTCTTGTTTTCGTAAATATTTTTATTATTTTTCCGCCAAAAAAATTTTCCTCAAAAAATTCACATATATAGTGTTACATGACCTCATTACACTGACCCAGTTTCGGTGACCTTGAAACATTTTTCAAGGTCACAGGCCACTTCAAAGTCAGTTTTTTCATTATTTCAAGTGATTGTTTCTCAGGTAATTACAGGCAAATTTAATTTTCCAATTACATGACATATACTACATACAAGTTACACAATCTGACCCAATTTCATGAAAGTAGGTCAAGGTCAAGGTCGTACAGAACCAATTTCACTCCTACAATTGAGAACACATGATCTCAGAAACCGGAGGTTTCTGAATTGTGTAATTGATGCCAAAAGTTGCCTAAATGACCAATCTGGGTCTGCGACTCATTTTTGTAATTTTGTCATGCTTACTTTTTGGGTTACGTAATTTTAAATATTGACCGCGTCGTAAAAACAGGTGACCTTGAATGTCTGACCCTGAAATATCGATTTTAGGCCATTACAATGTATAGTGAACCCCCCCAAAGTAGCCCCCAAAACCCCCATATCCACCTTCAAATTTGACCTTGACCTCATTTTTCAAGGTCATTTGGCTCTTCAAAGTGCAAAAAGTGCTTATTTTCAAAAATTCTGAAAATTATGTTTTTTTCATGATATCACCTTGATATATTATCTCTAGACAGACAAAAATATGTACATTTATAATATGCAATCCAAATTCCTCTAACATTTTACCTTAATTTTCTACAAAATTCCAAATATAGCAAACCGGAGAATGTTAAAATATGACAAATTATCGCGTTTTTGACATGGAAATATCGATCCGAGAGAGTTACAATAATTAATTGATCCCCCCATTTTGACATCCTGATTCTGAAAATTATATTGGTTTTGACCTATAAACTTATTTTCAAGGTCAAATTCAAGGTCAAACATGATAAAAAATTTTACTTTTTTGACATTTGATTTTTTTACACAGGCAAGGAATAAAGATATTTTTACAAAAATGGCAGGCATACTTGCTACAATAGTCTAGAAGGATTGTGTAAATTTTCAAGGTCCTCGGACTGACATATGTCACACCAAAAAGGTCACAAGGTCAAAAAATGAAGGAAATATTATAATATTTTTTCAATGATAGCGCTTTTTCAATCGTCCATAGCTTCGGTCCTAACTAAGATACAGAGAATCTGAAAACAGATTCGGAAAGGCCACATTCTCTTCTAGTTTTCATATATTGAACATTTTTTCGTAGCTCTTACGGTTTAAAAGATCGCCGGACCCTGAAAATTTCATGTTTTTTGTCAAATTTTCACAATTTATCATCATTTTAACAAGGAAGTAATCATTTTATTTCAGTGAAGCTATTTGAGCATACTTTCATCGTCCGTTCACATAATCCTGCCAAGTTATATATGTTTCCATTGAACCGTTTTGGTTCTAGAGTAATTTTAAGGGAAAAACTACATTTTTTCATAAATTTCTGAAGTCCACCTTTCAGAATTGTACCATTATTTCAATCGGCCGTATCTGCGGTCCTAATAAAGTTACGGAGAATCTGAAAATAGATTTGGAAAGCACAAATTCTCCTCTAGTGTCTATGTTTAACCAATTTCTTGTATCACTGACGGTTAAAAAGATCGCCGGACTCCGAAAAATGTATGTTTTCAGAAATTGCTGTCATTTCGATATGTTTTCAGGACTAGAAGAACGGTGCCAGTTTCAATCAGCAGTAACTCTAATCGATGTATTGGTTGATGTATTGGTTGATGTATTGGTTGATGTATTGGTTGATGTACTGGTTGATGTACTGGTTGATGTGCTGGTTGATGTACTGGTTGATGTACTGGTTGATGTACTGGTTCATGCACTGGTTCATGCACTGGTTCATGTACTGGTCAATGTACAGGTCCATGTACTGTCCATGTACTGGTCCATGTACTGGTCCATGTTATTTTCTATATATATATTCATGAAGCTCAAATTCTCCTCAAGTTTTCATTCTCTGAATTTTTTCTTGTAGCTCTGACGGTCTAAAAGATCCCCTGACCCTCAAAATACTGATTAACATGTTTCAGTAAGGGTTTATTGCAGGGTTTATCTGTCTGCTGACTATAATTTTGTCACATCACAACTAGTTCATGGACAGATAGTTTATAAGTACTTCCATGTATCTGCGCACGCTTCATACATTTTAATTGACATGCGAAATTACACATAATAAATTGATATTGCATGTGATATGATTTAGCATGATATTGCAAGTGATATTGTATGTTTGATACATTGCATGTAACTTTGCATATATGTGATACTGCAAAATATTACATGTGATACTGTGTTTGATATTGCATGCAAAATGTGTGCAATTACATTCATGTTCAAGTTCATGTTCAAGTTCATGTTCAAGTTCATGTTCAAGTTCATGTTTAAGTTCATGTTTAAGTTCATGTTCATGTTCACATTCATGTCAAATGTCATTTCCAATGTCATTTAGTTGCAAATAATTACTATGAAAGGTGAAGTTTCGTCACCGCATCGCGGTTACCCGATTTCTAGTTATTATTTATTTTTCTTTTTTCCGCCGAAAACATGTCTTCAAAAAAATCAGGTATATAGTATTACATGACCTCATTACACTGACCCAGTTTCAGTGACCTTGAATTATTTTTCAAGGTCACAGGCCATTTTAAAGTTTGTTTTTCATATATTTCTCAAGAGCATATCACAGGCAATTACATGCGTATTTCATTTTTATCTAAGGTTCTAAGTTCTACAAGTACATTACATAATCTAACCCTATTTCAAGAATGTAGGTCAAGGTCACGGTCCTACAGATCAATTTTTAGTGCTCGAGATTTGCGCGCATGATCTCAAGATCTGTGAGCCACACAGTATCAAAATTGATGCGATGTGATGCCCAAATGTCTGGCCCATGGTAAGAAGTTATTTTTGTGATGATGTCATGCTTTCTTTTTGAGTTATGTAATTTTGAGTTACAACCGCATCATCGAAACCAGTGACCTTGGTAATTTCACCCTGAAATATCGATTTTAGGCCATAACAATGTATAGTGAACCCCCCAAAGATACCCCTAAAACCCCCATAACCACCTTCAAATTTGACCTTGACCTCATTTTTCAAGGTCATTTGGCTCTTTAAAGTGCAAAAAGTGCTTATTTTCAAAAATTCTGAAAATTATGTTATTTTCATGATATCACCTTGATATATTATCTCTAGACAGACAAAAATATGTACATTTATAATATGCAATCCAAATTCCTCTAACATTTTACCTTAATTTTCTACAAAATTCCAAATATGGCAAACCGGAGAATGTTAAAATATGACAAATTATCGCGTTTTTGACATGGAAATATCGATCCGAGAGAGTTACAATAATTAATTGATCCCCCCATTTTGACATCCTGATTCTGAAAATCATATTGGTTTTGACCTATAAACTTATTTTCAAGGTCAAATTTAAGGTCAAACATGATAAAAAATTTTACTTTTTTGACATTTGATTTTTTTACACAGGCAAGGAATAAAGATATTTTTACAAAAATGGCAGGCATACTTGCTACAATAGTCTAGAAGGATTGTGTAAATTTTCAAGGTCCTCGGACTGACATATGTCACACCAAAAAGGTCACAAGGTCAAAAAATGAAGGAAATATTATAATATTTTTTCAATGATAGCGCTATTTCAATCGTCCATAGCTCCGGTCCTAACTAAGATACAGAGAATCTGAAAACAGATTCGGAAAGGCCACATTCTCTTCTAGTTTTCATATATTGAACATTTTTTCGTAGCTCTTACGGTTTAAAAGATCGCCGGACCCTGAAAATTTCATGTTTTTTGTCAAATTTTCACAATTTATCATCATTTTGACAAGGAAGTAATCATTTTATTTCAGTGAAGCTATTTGAGCATACTTTCATCGTCCGTTCACATAATCCTGCCAAGTTATATATGTTTCCAATTAACCGTTTTGGTTCTAGAGTAATTTTAAGGGAAAAACTACATTTTTTCATAAATTTCTGAAGTCCACCTTTCAGAATTGTACCATTATTTCAATCGGCCGTATCTGCGGTCCTAATAAAGTTACGGAGAATCTGAAAATAGATTTGGAAAGCACAAATTCTCCTCTAGTGTCTATGTTTAAACCAATTTCTTGTATCACTGACGGTTAAAAAGATCGCCGGACCCCGAAAAATGTATGTTTTCAGAAATTGCTGTCATTTCGATATGTTTTCAGGACTAGAAGAACGGTGCCAGTTTCAATCAGCAGTAACTCTAATCGATGTATTGGTTGATGTATTGGTTGATGTATTGGTTGATGTATTGGTTGATGTATTGGTTGATGTATTGGTTGATGTATTGGTTGATGTACTGGTTGATGTACTGGTTGATGTGCTGGTTGATGTACTGGTTGATGTACTGGTTGATGTACTGGTTGATGTACTGGTTCATGCACTGGTTCATGCACTGGTTCATTCACTGGTTCATGCACTGGATCATGTACTGGTCAATGTAGAGGTCAATGTACTGTCCATGTACTGTCCAAGTACTGGTCCATGTTATTTTCTATATATATATTCATGAAGCTCAAATTCTCCTCTTGTTTTCTTTCTCTGAATTTTTTCTTGGAGCTCTGACAGTTGAAAAGATCCCCTGACCCTCAAAATATTTTTGTGTCAGTCACTGTATCAGTCAGTGTATCAGTCAGTGTATCAGTCAGCGTATGGCAACAAACTGATTAACATGTTTCAGTAAGGGTTTATTGCAGGGTTTATCTGTCTGCTGACTATAATTATGTCACATCACAACTAGTTCATGGACAGATAGTTTATAAGTACTTCCATGTATCTGCGCACGCTTCATACATTTTAATTGACATGCGAAATTACACATAATAAATCGATATTGCATGTGATATGATTTAGCATGATATTGCAAGTGATATTGTATGTTTGATACATTGCATGTAACTTTGCATATATGTGATACTGCAAAATATTACATGTGATACTGTGTTTGATATTGCATGCAAAATGTGTGCAATTACATTCATGTTCAAGTTCATGTTAAAGTTCATTGTCAAGTTCATGTTAAAGTTCATGTTCAAGTTCATGTTCAAGTTCATGTTTAAGTTCATGTTTAAGTTCATGTTCATGTTCACATTCATGTCAAATGTCATTTCCAATGTCATTTACCCTATCATTTCCAATATCATTTCCGTGTTTTCTCACTTTCATTTCGTTGCAAATAATTACTATGAAAGGTGAAGTTTTGTCACCGCATCGCGGTTACCCGATTTCTAGTTATTATTAAACTTCACCTATACCATAGGTGAAGTTTCTTGTTTTCGTAAATATTTTTATTAAACTTCACCTATACCATAGGTGAAGTTTCTTGTTTTCGTAAATATTTTTATTATTATTATTATTATTATTATTATTATTTTTCTTTCCGAAAAATGTTCTCGAAAAATTTTCAAATAATTTGTGTACATAGTCCTATGTGACCTAATTAAATTGTCCAATGTAACCCTATACCTCTGACCTATTTTTCAAGGTCATTGACCCCTTTGAAATAAATTTTTTCTATATTTCAATTGACCATTACTCATATATTAACTGATCAATTATAATTTCCTAATAAACTATATATAATAGACTTATACTAAATAAACTGACCTAATTTTCAAAAGTATAGGTCAAGGTCGAGGTCATACAGGTCAATTTTTACTCTCAGAGGTTTGCGCGCCTGATCTCTATATAAGCAACTTCGAAAATTGCAGAATTCAAGCCAATTGTTACAGTAAATGACTAATCCATGGCAAGCGATCATTTTTATGATGATATCATGCTTAGTTATTTAATCATGGAATTTTTAGTGTCAACCGCGTCGTCAAAACTGGTGACCTTGATTACTTGACACTGAAATATCGATTTTAGGCCAATAAAATGTATTGTGAACCCCCCCAAATATGCCCATAAAACCTCCATAGCCACCTTCAAATTTGTCCTTAACCTCATTTTTCAAGGTCATTTGACCTGTTTAATGTTCAAATCACTCAATTTTCAAAAATTCCAACAATTATGTTATTTCCAGCATATCGGGTTCATATTTTAAATTATAATAGCCAGGAGCTATATTGTTGAAACCCTGAAATCGGAATTGATTTATCTCTTCATGCTGATTTATAAAAAAATTCCAAATATGGCATACCGTGCGACATGAAAAATTTGCCTATTTTTGCCAATTTGAGAGGTAAATATTGATCCTACATAGTTCATATAATGAAATGACCCCCCCTAAGTCATACGACGCGAATCTGTAGAAATTATAGATTTTGACCTTGAAAGGTATTTTCAAGGTCAAAATCAAGGTCAAATATTTGACAAAATTGGATATTTGAGATATTTAATTTTTTTTAAGTAGGAAATAATAAAGGGATTTTTACAGTCTTTTCACAGGTCAGTCCTACAATACCCTAGAAGAAATTTGTAAAGTTTTAAGTCCATCGGATTGACCTACATTGCACAATAAATGTCACAAGGTCAAAAAATTACTGCAAAATTGACCCTCTCATTTTCCAATTTCGCACTTGCACCCAAACTTTGATGGTCTGTATCTCCGGTTCTAATTAAGCTACAGAAAAACTGAAAGCATATTCAGAAAGTCCAAATTCTCCTCTAGTATTCATTTTCTATACATTTTAACGTATCTCTGCTAGTTAAAAAGATCGCCGGACCCTGAAAAATACATGTTTTCGGTCAAGATTTCACCAATTTACATTTTTTTGACAAAGAAGTCAGTCTTCAAAAAATTTGATAATATTTCGAGATATAGTCCTAACATATTTACAGTATTTTGTGCTATTTTAAGTCTCTCCTTCAAACTGTTTACCTTTGGGAGCAATTTGGAGTTCAAAACTTGATATTTTCAGAGTCAATTTTTCGCACTTGCACCCAAACTTTGATGGTCTGTATCTCCGGTTCTAATTAAGCTACAGAAAAACTGAAAGCATATTCAGAAAGTCCAAATTCTCCTCTAGTATTCATTTTCTATACATTTTAACGTATCTCTGCTAGTTAAAAAGATCGCCGGACCCTGAAAAATACATGTTTTCGGTCAAGATTTCACCAATTTACATTTTTTTGACAAAGAAGTCAGTCTTCAAAAAATTTGATAATATTTCGAGATATAGTCCTAACATATTTACAGTATTTTGTGCTATTTTAAGTCTCTCCTTCAAACCGTTTACCTTTGGGAGCAATTTGGAGTTCAAAACTTGATATTTTCAGAGTCAATTTTTCGGTGAAATTTCATATTTTTACCATTACTTCAATCAACTCTATCTCGGGTTCTAATAAAGTCATATGAATGATACAAGCCGTTTTGGAAAGCTCAGATTCTCCTCTTATTCTAATTTGTGTGCATTTTGTTGTGTCGTGAACAGGTAAAAAGATCGGTCAACCCTGAAAAATTCATCTTTTCCTCACCTAACCGAAAGACTGTACTCAGACTGGTACACCAGTGATTACTAAAATTTGTGTATTAATTGCCTAAACGATGTCAATAAACTAATTTTTAACTAAAGTAAACTAAATAAATTAAACTAAGCTAAATAAACTAAGCTAAACATACATTCACCGGGAAAGGGGGGGCTGTCCGCTAGCTTCATTAACTTGTGCATTGCAATATATCACAAATAAATAAGGTACATTTTTTATGCTATTTTTTGTACCATTTTATACAATATTTTTGATACTATTTTATATTTTATTCATATAATATTTTATATCTTGTTTATATACTTGTTTATATACTTGTTTATATACTTGTTTATATACTTGTTTATATACTTGTTTATATACTTGTTTATATACTTGTTGATATACTTGTTGATATACTTGTTGATATACTTGTTGATATACTTGTTGATATACTTGTTGATATACTTGTTGATATACTTGTTGATATACTTGTTGATATACTTGTTGATATACTTGTTGATATACTTGTTGATATACTTGTTGATATACTTGTTGATATATACTTATATACATTTAGACTATTTTCACCCACTGAACTAAATAAACTAAACTAAACATGGGCATTCACTGAGCAAGCTGCTTAAACATGTACAATATACCTTCATATACTTGTTCGTATACTTGTTTATTTTTATACTTAAACATATTTAGACTATTTTCACCAACTGCTCGGTGAAGTTTTATTACCGCTAGCGGTTATCGGAATCTAGTTAAACTTCACCTATTACATAGGTGAAGTTTCTTGTTTTCGTAAATATTATTATTAAGAATTTACCTATGGTAAATTCTATTTGTTTTTGCTATTATTATTATTATTCTTATTCTTATTTCAAAATGGTTGTACGTTCATGAAAGGCTGTCAATAGGTTCGTCAGTTGTTGGGTATTGCGTAATTGGTTCATTTGATGTCATTTTCACAGTTGTCTTTTTCACAGAGCCGTTCAAAGTCGAAAATTAGTAAAGTTTAAAGGCTCATAACTCAAAAACTATTTGAGATAATGAGTCATGAGTCAAAATCCTGTGACAAAAAGTTGTTGTCAATGTTTTGGTAGAAGTCATGTAACAATTGGTCTAGCGGGTAAAGGGCTACTGCTCTTGAGCATATTTGAGTGTTGCACAGGTTTCTCAAGTTACGTAATAGATAGGAACATGGTGATGGTGGTAAAAGTTAGCCAGTATCTGGGGCCAGTGCACATTCAACAAATGGTTTGGATTGGCGGAAGACTTTTTGAAATATGGTCATTTTTCAAAATCAATGGTTCAAAATTTAGGTGGACTTGTCAAATCTCCATGAAGGAGTAGTCTTAGGTGATCAAAATGTATAGTGAACTACCCTTAACTTTACCCAAAAAGACTATATTGACCAAATAATTTGACAAAAAGGTGATATTTGAAGGTGATATGAGCCATTAATGTTTAAAAAGTACAATTTTCCAAAAATTCTGAAAATTATGTTTTTTTCCCACAATCCTCTTCACGGTCTGAGGTATACTGGTCACTAATATGGTTATCAAAAGCCCCCTATTAGAATTGTTTCATATCCTCAACCTAATTTGTAAAAAAATTGTTAAAAGTGGCACTTCACAACTTACATGACATTTTGCATAGATAATTTAATTTGAATGGGAAATATTGCTCCTACAGCTTTCTGTAAATTAAATGAAACCCAAAATGACATACTGGCAATCACATGAGCGCATAAAATTTGACAAGTAGTCTCATTCATCATGGTCAAATTTGAGGTCAAAGATGAAATGAAAATTGACCATTTTCAGAGATGATTTTTTTCAACTCAGAAGGAATGTCTCAATTTTCTTAATTTTAAAGGGCAATGTGAACTGAATTGTTGTTGTCAATTGTGGTAAACAACAAGTCTGTAGCTACAGCCATCTCTGAGCAGTAAAGGTCAAAAGGTCAAAAAATGACCAAATGGTCAAAAAAAAAATTCATTTTCACATGATGCAGGTGACACCATTTCACACTCCAAAGCAGGCTGGCTGCATATATTACCATACATTAACCATATATGAAAAGCTGTTCTGGCCGTTTCAGGTGACGGGGCCAGTGTATGCTACTGACTTATGTTTATATACATATTACAGTCTCAAATGACCGAGTGCAGTTGGGGATAGGAGTTGTAGTCAGGACTCTGATCCAGGGCCCTGAGTCAGGTCTCTGAGTCATGTCCCTGAGTCAAGTCTTTGAGTCAGGTCTGTGAGTCAGGTCTGTAAGTCAGGTCTGTGAGTCAGAAAACTGAGTCAGAAAACTGAGTCAGATCTCTGAGTCAGGTCGGTGAGTCAGGTCCCCGAGTCAGGACTATTGGGTCAGGACTCTGAGGCAGGACTCTGAGTCAGACATCTGAGTCAGGTCTCGGAGTCAGGCATCTGAGTCAGGACTCGGAGTCAGGTCTCTGAGTCAGGCATCTGAGGCAGGCCTCTGAGGCAGTACTCTGAGGCCGGACTTGGAGGCAGGGCTTAGAGTCAGGACTCGGAGTCAGGCCTCAGAGTCAGGGATCTCAGTCAGGGATCTGAGGCAGGACTCTGAGTCAGGACTCTGAGTCAGGCATCTGAGGCAGGTCTCGGAGTCAGGCATCTGAGTCAGGACTCGGAGTCAGGACTCTGAGTCAGGCATCTGAGGCAGGCCTCTGAGGCAGGACTCTGAGGCCGGACTTGGAGGTAGGGCTCAGAGTCAGAACTCAGAGTCAGAACTGAGAGTCAGGGATCTGAGTCAGCACTCTGAGGCAGGACTCTGAGTCAGGACTCTGAGTCAGGCATCTGAGTCCGGTCTCGGCGTCTGGCATCTGATTCAGGACTCGGAGTCAGGACTCTGAGTCAGGCATCTAAGTCAGGACTCGGAGTCAGGTCTGTGAGTCAGGGCTCTGAGTCAGGCCCCTGAGTCAGGAATCTGAGTCAGGACTCTGACACAGGACTCGCAGTCAGGCCTCGGAATCAGGACTCGGAGTCAGGACTTGGAGTCAGGACCCTCGGTCAGGACTCTGAGTCAGGTCTGTGAGTCAGGTCTGTGAGCCAGGACCCTGATTCGGGCCTCTGAGTCAGGACTCTAAATCAGGGATCTGAGTCAGGGATCTGAGTCTCGACTCTGAGTCAGGCCGCTGAGTCAGGACGCACTGAGTCAGGACTCAGAGTCAGGACTCAGAGTCAGGACTCGGAGTCAGGACTCGGAGTCAGGACTCGGTGTCAGGACTCGGAGTCAGGACTCAGAGTCAGGACTCGGAGTCAGGAGTCTTTGTCAGGACTCTGAGTCAGGCCGCTGAGTCAGGACGCACTGAGTCAGGACTCAGAGTCACTTCTCTGAGACAGGACTCGGAGTCAGGCCTCAGAATCAGGACTCGGAGTCAGGACTAGGAGTCAGGACTAGGAGTAAGGACAATCGGTCAGGACTCTGAGTCAGGTCTGTGAGTCAGGACCCTGAGTCAGGCCCCTAGGTTAGGACTCTGAGTCAGGGATCTGAGTCAGGACTCTGAGTCTCGACTGAGTCAGGCCGCTGAGTCAGGACGCACTGAGTCAGAACTCTGCGTCAGGACTCTGCGTCAGGACTCTGAGTCAAGACTCTGAGTCAGGACTCTGAGTCAGGATGCTGAGTCAGGATGCTGAGTCAGGACGCTGAGTCAGGACGCTGAGTCTGGACTCTGCATCAGGACTCTGAGTCAGGACTCTGAGTCAGGACGCTGAGTCAGGACGCTGAGTCAGGACTGTGAGTCAGGACTGTGAGTCAGGAATATGAGTGAGGCCTTTGAGTCAGGACTCTGAGTCAGGACTCTGAGTCAGACCGCTGAGTCAGGATGCTGAGTCAGGACGCTGAGTCAGGACGCTGAGTCCGGACTCTCCGTCAGGACTCTGAGTCAGGGCTCTGAGTCAGGACTCTGAGTCAGGACTCTGAGTCAGGCCTGTGAGTCAGGCATGTGAGTCAGGACTCTGCGTCAGGACTGTGAGTCAGTACTCTGCATCAGGACTCTGAGTCAGGACTCTGAGTCAGGACGCTGAGCCAGGACTCTGAGTCAGGACTTTGAGTGAGTCAGGAATATGAGTCAGGAATATGAGTCAGGCCTTTGAGTCAGGACTCTGAGTCAGGACTCTGAGTCAGGACTCTGAGTCAGGACTCTGAGTCAGGACTCTGAGTCAGGACTCTGAGTCAGGACTCTGAGTCAGGACTCTGAGTCAGGACTCTAAGTCAGGACTCTGAGTCAGGACTCTGAGTCAGGACTCTGAGTCAGGACTCGCACTCATGGTGAGGAAACAGAGTCCCCATGTGTTTTTCTCAGTCCGTCGGTTGCATCCATCTGTCCATTGGTCTGTCCATTTTCAGGCAAACTTTAGTTGAAAGTAAAGGTAAATTCTTTGTAATTGTCCCTGATGACAATTACCGTGTTCTCTAGTTAAGAATTTACCTATGGTAAATTCTATTTGTTTTTGCTATTATTTTTTTTATTCTTATTCTTATTCTTATTCTCTCAAAATGGTTTTATGTTCACAAAAGATTGTCAAAAGGTAAGTCAGTTGTTGGGTATTACGTAATTGGGTCATTTGATGTCATTTTCACAGTTGTCTTTTTCACAGAGCCGTTCAAAGTCGAAAATTAGTAAACTTTAAAGGCTCATAACTCAAAAAGTATTTGAGATAATCAGATAGGATTAAAAATCCTGTGACAAAAAGTTGTTGTCAATGTATTGGTAGAAGTGATATGACAATTGGTCTAGCGGGTAAAGGGCTATTGCACTTGAGCAGTTTTCAGTGTTGCGCAGGTTTCTCAAGTTACATAATAGATAGAAACATGGTGATGGTGGCTAAAGTTAGCCAGTAACTGGGGCCAGTGCTGATTCAACAAATGGTTGAAGTCGGACAAAGACGTTTAGAAAAAAGGCAATTTTTCAAAATTGTGGGTTCAAAATTTAGGTGGAATTGTAAAATCTCCATGAAGGAGTAGTCTGAGGTCATCAAAATGTATAATGAACTACCCTTAACTTTTCCCAGAAACACTATATTGACCAAAACATTTGACCTATAGGTGATATTTGAAGGTGATATGAGCCATCAAAGTCAAAAAAGTTGAATTTTTCAAAAATTCTGAAAATTATGTTTTTTTTCCACAATCCTCTTAAAAGTCTGAGGTATGCTGGTCACTAATATGGTTGTCAAAAGCCCCTATTAGAATTGTTTCATATCCTCAACTTAATTTGTAAAAAAATTGTGAAAAGTGGCACTTCACAACTTACATGACATTTTGCATAAATAATTTAATTTGAATGGGAAATATTACTCCTACAGCTTTCTGTAAATTAAATGAAACCCAAACTGACATTCTGGAAATCACATGAGCACATAAAATTTGACAAGTAGTCTCATTCATCATGGTCAAATTTGAGGTCAAAGATGAAATGAAAATTGACCATTTTCAGAGATGATTTTTTTTAACTCAGAAGGAATGTCTCAATTTTCTTCATTTTAAAGGACAATGTGAACTGAATGGTTGTGGTCAATTGTGGTAAACAACATGTCTGTAGCTACAGCCATCTCTGAACAGTAAAGGTCAAAAGGTCAAAAAATGACCAATTGGTCAGCAAAAAAATTCATTTTCACATGATGCAGGTGAGACAATTTCACACTCCACCTCAGGCTGGCCGCATATATTAGCATACATTAGCCATATTTGGAAAGCTGTTCTGGCCGTTTCAGGTAACGGGGCCAGTGTACTCTACTGTCTAATGTTTCTATACATATTACAGTCTCAAATGACTGAGTGGAGTTGGGAACAGGAGTTGTAGTCAGGACTCTGAGCCAGGACTCTGAGTCAGGTCTGTGAGTCAGGTCTGTGAGTCTGGTCTGTGAGTCAGGTCTGTGAGTCAGGTCTGTTAGTCAGGTCTGTGAGACAGGACCCTGAGTCAGGTCTCGAGTCAGGTCCCTGAGTCTGGACCCTAGGTCAGGACTCTGAGTCAGGACTCTGAGTCTCGACTATGAGTCAGGCCGCTGAGTCAGGACTCTGAGTCAGGACTCGGAGTCAGGATTCGGAGTCAGGAATCTGAGTCAGGACTCTTAGTCAGGACTCGAAGTCAGGACTCAGTCAGGTCTGTGAGTCAGGTCTGTGAGTTAGGACCCTGAGTCAGGGCTCTGAGTCAGGTCCCTGAGTCAGTTCCCTGAGTCAGGACCCTAGGTCATGACTCTGAGTCAGGAATCTGAGTCGGGAATCTGAGTCAGGAATCTGAATCAGGACCCTGAGTCAGGCCCCTGAGTCAGGACTCTGAGTCACGACTCAGAGTCAGGACTCAGAGTCTCGACTCTGAGTCTCAACTGTGCGTCTCGACTATGAGTCTCGACTATGAGTCTCGACTATGAGTCTCGCCTTTGAGTCTCGACTATGAGTCTCGACTATGAGTCTCGACTATGAGTCGCGACTTTGAGTCAGGACTCAGAGTCAGGACTCTGAGTCTCGACGGTGCGTCTCGACGGTGCGTCTCGACTATGAGTCTCGACTATGAGTCTCGACTATGAGTCTCGACTATGAGTCTCGACTATGAGTCTCGACTATGAGTCTCGACTATGAGTCTCGACTATGAGTCTCGACTATGAGTCTCGACTATGAGTCAGGGGCCGCTGAGTCAGGGGCCGCTGAGTCAGGGGCCGCTGAGTCAGGGGCCGCTGAGTCAGGCCTTGGAGTCAGGACTCGGAGTCAGGACTTGAGGTCAGGACTCGGAGGCAGGACTCAAAGGCAGGACTTGGAGTCAGGCCTCGGAGTCAGGCCTCGGAGTCAGGCCTCGGGGTCAGGCCTCGGAGTCAGGCCTCGGAGTCAGGCCTCGGAGTCAGGACACGGAGTCAGGTCTCGGAATCAGGTCTCTGAGTCTGGACTCGGAGTCAGGTCTGGGAGTCAGGACTCTGAGTCAGGACTCTGAGTCAGGACTCCGAGTCAGGACTCCGAGTCAGGACTCTGAGTCAGGACTCTGAGTCAGGACTCTGAGTCAGGACTCTGAGTAGGACTCTGAAATGAACGTTCTCACTCCTGACATGTAAAACATTGATGAAGGTAGTGAAAATGTGAACCAGTCCCGTCGAATATTATCATTTGCGTGTGTCCCTGAGTCCTTCAGTTTTATCTGTCTGTCTCAGTGTCTGACCGTTGGTCCGGCCATTTGTCTGTTCATTTACAGGCAAACTTTAGTTGAAAGTAAAGGTAAATTCTTTGTAATTGTCCCTGATGACAATTACCGTCTTCTCTAGTTATTATTATAATTTATTATTTTTCCAGACAAAAATTTCTTCAAAAAAAATCTCAAAAAAATCACATACGGAGTGTTACATGACCATATTACACTGACAAAATCGGAATGACCTTGACCTATTTTTCAAGGTCACAGGCCACTTCAAAGTCCGTTTTTTCATTTACTTTAAGTGATCATATCACGGCAAGTTACAGGCAAATTTCATTTCCCATTTCAATTACATGTCCTACAGGTAAATTACATAATCTGACCCAATTTCAAGAAAGTAGGTCAAGGTCAATATTTTACAGGTGCCATTTCACTCTCAGAGGTGTGCGCACGGGAAGTCAGGATCCGCTAGTCACAGAGTTACAAGCATGACACCAAAAGTTGCCCGAATGACTTACGCATTGCGGAAAGGACTGTGGTGATGATGCCATACTTAGTTTTTGAGTTACGTAATTTTAAAGATTGACCGCGTCATCAAAACAGGTGACCTTGGGTGTCTCACCTTGAAATATCGATTTTAGGCCATAACAATGTATAGTGAACCCCCCCAAAGTAGCCCCCAAAACCCCCATATCCACCTTCAAATTTGACCTTGACCTCATTTTCCAAGGTCATTTGGCTCTTCAAAGTGCAAAAAGTGCTTATTTTCAAAAATTCTGAAAATTATGTTTTTTTCAAGATATCACCTTGATATATTATCTCTAGACAGACAATAATATGTGCATTTAGAATATGTAATCCAAAGTCCTCTAACATTTTACCTTAATTTTCCACAAAATTCCAAATATCGCAAACCGGAGAACGTTGAAAAATGACAAATTATCGCGTTTTTGACATAGAAATATCGATTCGAGAGAGTTACAATAATTAATTGATCCCCCCATTTTTGCATCCTGATTCTGAAAATTATATTTGTTTTGACCTAGAAACTTATTTTCAAGGTCAAATTCAAGGTCAAACATGATGAAAAATTTTACTATTTTGACATTTGATTTTTTTACACAGGCAAGGAATCAAAATATTGTTACAAAAATGTCACACAAACTTGCTACAATAGTCTAGAGGCAGCGTATAAATTTTCAAGGTCTTCGGATTAACCTACGTTAGACCGTAAAGGTCACAAGGTCAAAAAATTAGGGAAAAATTAACGATATTTTTTCACATTTCTCAATGATAGCGTTATTTCGATCGGCTGTAGCTCCGGTCCTAATTAAGTTACAGAGAATCTGAAAACAGATTTGGAAAGACCAAATTCTCCTCTAGTTTTAGTTTTCTGAACTTTTTGTCGTAGCTCTGACGGTTTAAAAGATCGCCGGACCCTGAAAATTTCATGTTTTTTGTCAAATTTTCACAATTTATCATCATTTTGACAAGGAAATAATCATTTTGTTTCAATGAAACTATTTGAGGATACTTTCATCTTTCGTTCACATAATCCTGCCAAGTTATATATGTTTCCATTGAACCGTTTTGGTTCTAGAGTAATTTTAAGTGAAAAACAACATTTTTTCAGAAATTTCCGAAGTCCACATTTCTGAATTGTACCATAATTTCAATCGGCCTTATCTCCGGTCCTAATAAAGTTACAGAGAATCTGAAAATAGATTTGAAAAGGCCAAATTCTTCTCTAGTTTCCATATATTGAACATTTTGTCGTAGCTCTGACGGTTTAAAAGATCGCCGGACCCTGAAAATTTCATGTTTTTTGTCAAATTTTCACAATTTATCAATTTTTTGACAGGGACGGAATCATCCTTTTGTGATGAACCTGTCTAGACATATTTCTAACTTCTATTTACATAATCCTGCCAAGTTATATATATCCTCATTGAACCGTATTGGTTCTAGAGTGATTTCCAGTTAAAACTGCATATTTTCAGGAATATCTTAAAGGCCATATTTTTGAGTTGTGCCATCATTTCAATCCGCTCTATATCCGGTCCTATTTAAGTTACAGAAAATCTGAAAACAGATTCGGAAAGCACGCTTTCACCTCTAGCTGGCATATTTGAAGATTTTGTCAGAGCTCTGACGGTTAAAAAGATCGCCGGACCCTGAAAAATTCATGTTTTTTGTCAAATTTTCACAATTTATCATAGTTTTGACAAGGAAATAATCATTTTATTTCAATGAAGCTATCTGAGCGTATTGCCATCCTTCGTTTACATAAAACTGGCAAGTTATATATGTTTCCATTGAACCGTTTTGGTTCTAGAGTAATTTTAAGTTAAAAAATACATTTTTTCAGTAATTTCTGAAGTCAATATTTCTGAATTGTACCATTATTTGAATCAGTCGTATCTCCGGTTCTGATAAAGTAACAGAGAATCTGAAAATATATTTGGAAAGCCAAAATTCTGCTCTAGCTTTTATATTTGTACATTTTCTTGTATCATGGGCGGATAAAGAGATCGCCGGACCCTGAAAATTGTATGTTTTCAGAAATTGCAGTCATTTCCAAATGTTTTCAGGACTAGAAGTACTTTAGCCAAGAAATTCCTAAAATTCCAATACGAGAACGGTTCCAGTTTCAATCAGCAGTAACTGGTTGATGTAACTGGTTGATGTAACTGGTTGATGTAACTGGTTGATGTAACTGGTTGATGTAACTGGTTGATGTAACTGGTTGATGTAACTGTTTGATGTAACTGGTTGATGTAACTGGTTGATGTAACTGGTTGATGTACTGGTTCATGTACTGGTTCATGTACTGGTCCATGTACTGGTCAATGTACAGGTCAATGTACTCTCCATGCACTGTCCATGTATTGGTCCATGTTATTCTCTATATATATATTCATGAAGCTCAAATCCTCCTCTTGTTTTCATTCTCTGAATTTTTTCTTGTAACTCTGGCGATTTAAAATATCCCCTGTCCCTCAGAATATTTTTGAGTCAGTCAGTGTATCAGTCAGTGTAACAGTCAGTGTATGAGTCAGTGCATCAGTTAGCGTATGGCCACAAACCGATTGAAATGTTTCAGTAAGGGTTTATTGCAGGTTTTATCGGTCTGCTGACTATATGTCACATCACGACTAGTCCATGGACAGATTGTTTATATGTACTTTCAAATATCTGTGCACACTATGTACATTTTAATTGACATGCAAAATTACAGGTAATAAATTGATATTGCATGTGATATGATTTAGCATGATATTGCAAGTGATATTGTATGTTTAATACATTGCATGTAACTTTGCATGTGATACTTCATAATATTTCAAGTGATATTTTGTGTGATATTGCATATTACATGTGCAAGACGTGTGCAATTACATTCATGTTCAAGTTCATGTTCAAGTTCTTGTTCAAGTTCATGTTCAAGTTCATGTTCAAGTTCATGTTCAAGTTCATAATCAAGTTCATGTTCAAGTTCATGTTCAAGTTCATGTTCATGTCCAATGCCATTTCCAATGTCATTTCCAATATCATTTCAAATATCATTTCCGTGTTTTCTCACTTTCATTTCACTGTCAATAATTACTATGATGGGTGAAGTTTTGTCACCGCATCGCGGTTACCCGATTTCTAGTTATTATTATTATTATTATTATTATTTTTCTTTCCGAAAAATGTTCTCGAAAAATTTTCAAATAATTTGTGTACATAGTCCTATGTGACCTAATTAAATTGTCCAATGTAACCCTATACCTCTGACCTATTTTTCAAGGTCATTGACCCCTTTGAAATAAATTTTTTCTATATTTCAATTGACCATTACTCATATATTAACTGATCAATTATAATTTCCTAATAAACTATATATAATAGACTTATACTAAATAAACTGACCTAATTTTCAAAAGTATAGGTCAAGGTCGAGGTCATACAGGTCAATTTTTACTCTCAGAGGTTTGCGCGCCTGATCTCTATATAAGCAACTTCGAAAATTGCAGAATTCAAGCCAATTGTTACAGTAAATGACTAATCCATGGCAAGCGATCATTTTTATGATGATATCATGCTTAGTTATTTAATTATGGAATTTTTAGTGTCAACCGCGTCGTCAAAACTGGTGACCTTGATTACTTGACACTGAAATATCGATTTTAGGCCAATAAAATGTATTGTGAACCCCCCCAAATATGCCCATAAAACCTCCATAGCCACCTTCAAATTTGACCTTAACCTCATTTTTCAAGGTCATTTGACCTGTTTAATGTTCAAATCACTCGATTTTCAAAAATTCCAACAATTATGTTATTTCCAGCATATTGGGTTCATAATTTAAATTATAATAGCCAGGAGCTATATTGTTGGAACCCTGAAATCGGAATTGATTTATCTCTTCATGCTGATTTATAAAAAAATTCCAAATATGGCATACCGCGCGACATGAAAAATTAGCCTATTTTTGCCAATTAGAGAGGTAAATATTGATCCTACATAGCTCAAATAATGAAATGACCCCCCCTAAGTCATACACCCCGAATCTGTAGAAATTATAGATTTTGACCTTGAAAGGTATTTTCAAGGTCAAAATCAAGGTCAAATATTTGACAAAATTGGATATTTGAGATATTTAATTTTTTTTAAGTGGGAAATAATGAAGGGATTTTTACAGTCTTTTCATAGGTCAGTCCTACAATACCCTAGAAGAAATGTGTAAAGTTTTAAGTCCATCGGATTGACCTACATTGCACAATAAATGTCACAAGGTCAAAAAATTACTGCAAAATTGACCCTCTCATTTTCCAATTTCACACTTGTACCCAAACTTTGATGGTCTGTATCTCCGGTTCTAATTAAGCTACAGAAAAACTGAAAGCATATTCAGAAAGCCCAAATTCTCCTCTAGTATTCATTTTCTATACATTTTAACGTATCTCTGCTAGTTAAAAAGATCGCCGGACCCTGAAAAATATATGTTTTCGGTCAAGATTTCACCAATTTACATTTTTTTGACAAAGAAGTCAGTCTTCAAAAAATTTGATAATATTTCGAGATATAGTCCTAACATATTTACAGTATTTTGTGCTATTTTAAGTCTCTCCTTCAAACCGTTTACCTTTGGGAGCAATTTGGAGTTCAAAACTTGATATTTTCAGAGTCAATTTTTCGGTGAAATTTCATATCTTTACCATTACTTCAATAAACTCTATCTCGGGTTCTAATAAAGTCATATGAATGATACAAGCCGTTTTGGAAAGCTCAGATTCTCCTCTTATTCTAATTTGTGTACATTTTGTTGTGTCGTGAACAGGTAAAAAGATCGGTCAACCCTGAAAAATTCATCTTTTCCTCACCTAACCGAATGACTGTACTCAGACTGGAACACCAGTGATTACTAAAATTTGTGTAGTAATTGCCTAAAAGATGTCAATAAACTAATTTTAAACTAAAGTAAACTAAATAAATTAAACTAAACTAAATAAACTAAGCTAAACATGCATTCACCGGGAAAGGGGGGGCTGTCCGCTAGCTTCATTAACTTGTGCATTGCAATATATCACAAATAAATAAGGTACATTTTTTATGTTATTTTTTGTACCATTTTATACAATATTTTTGATACTATTTTATATTTTATTCATATAATATTTTATATATTATTTTATATCTTGCTTATATACTTGTTTATATACTTGTTTATATACTTATATACATTTAGACTATTTTCACCCACTGAACTAAATAAACTAAACTAAACATGGGCATTCACTGAGCAAGCTGCTTAAACATGTACAATATACCTTCATATACTTGTTCGTATACTTGTTTATTTTTATACTTAAACATATTTAGACTATTTTCACCAACTGCTCGGTGAAGTTTTATTACCGCTAGCGGTTATCGGAATCTAGTTATTATTAAACTTCACCTATACCATAGGTGAAGTTTCTTATTATCGGTGTTATTTTTTTTTATTATTTTTCTTTCCGAAAAATTTTCTCAAATAATTTTCAAATAATTCATGTACATAGCCTACAATAATCTAAGAATACAATTTCAAGATAAATGACCTTGACCTATTTTTCAAGGTCATAGACCCTTTTAAAGTCCATTTTTTCAATATTTCAATTGACCATTACTCATGTAATTACTAATGAATTACAATTTCCCAATAAAGTATGTATAATAAACTTATACTATATTAACTGACCTAATTTCAAGAATGTAGGTCAAGGTCAAAATCATACAGGTCCATTTTTACTCTCAGAGGTTGTTACGCGAGATCTCTATATCAGCAACTTCCTGATTTATAGAATTCAAGCCAATTGTTGCGGTAAATGATTGACGCAGGTGAAGCGCTTTTTTTTATGATGATATCATGCTTGGTTATTGAGTTATGTGATTTTTAGTATCAACCGCGTCGTCAAATCTGGCGACCTTGATTACTTGACACTGAAATATCGATTTTAGGCCATTAAAATGTATTGTCAACCCCCCCAAATATACCCATAAAACCCCCATAGCCACCTTCAAATTTGACCTTGACCTCATTTTTCAAGGTCAATTGACCTGTTTAAGCTAAAATTCAATCGATTTTCAAAAATTCCAACAATTATGTTTTTTCCAGCATATCGGGTTCATTTTATAATTTATAATAGCCAGTAGCTGGACTGTTTAAATCATGCAATCGGAATTGATCTATCTCTTCATGCTGATTTATAAAAAAATTCCAAATATTGCATATCGCGCGACATGTAAAATTTGCCTATTTTTGCCATATGGAAAGGTAAATATTGATCCTATGTAGTTCAAATAATTAAATGACCCCCCCTAAGTCACACACTGCCAATCTGGAGAAAATATAAATTTTGACCTTGGGAGGTATTTTCAAGGTCAAAATCAAGGTCAAACATTTGACAAAATTGGATATTTGACATATTAAATTGTTTTGAAGTAGGAAATAATAAAGGGATTTTTACAATCTTTTCACAGGTTACTTGTACAATACCCTAGAAGAAATATATTAAATTTCAAGTCCATCGGATTGACTTACATTGCACAATAAATGTCACAAGGTCAAAAAATTACTGCAAAATTGACCCTCTCATTTTCCAATTTCGCATTTGTACCCAAACTTTGACGGTCTGTATCTCTGGTTCTAATTAAGCTATAGAAAAACTGAAAGCATATTCGGAAAGCCCATATGCTTCTCTAGTATTCATTTTCTATACATTTTAACGTATCTCTGCTAGTTAAAAAGATCGCCGGACCCTGAAAAATTCATGTTTCCAGTCAATATTTCATCATTTAACATTTTTTTGACAAAGAAGTCAGTCTTCAAAAAATTTGATAATATTTGGAGAAATAGTCCTAAGACATTTACAGTAGTGTGTGCAATGTCAAGTCTCTCCTTCAAACCGTTTGCCTTTGGGAGCAAATTGAAGTTCAAAACTTGATATTTTCAGAGTCAATTTTTTGGTGAAATTTCATATTTTTACCATTATTTCTATCAGCTCTATCTCTGGTTCTAATAAAGCCAAATGAATGATACAAGCAGTTTTGGAAAGCTCATATTCTGCTCTTATTCTAATTGATGTACATTTTGTTCTAGCATCAACAGGTAAAAAGATCAACCCTGAAAATTCATATTTTCCTCACCTTACCAAAAACATGTGCAAATATACCTTTAAAAAAATATGGTAAATTGTTTTAAGTACTATTTTATATACTATTTTACATTTCTGCTTTTATGCTATTTTCTTTCTTGCTTATATACTTGTTTATATAATTTAAAATATACTTGCTTATATACCAGTTTATATACTTGTTTATATACCTTTACATATTTAGACTATTTTCAGCAACTGCTAGGTGAAGTTTTATTACCGCTAGCGGTTATCGACATCTAGTTAAGAATTTACCATACCTATGGTAAATTCTTATTGTTTTTGCTATTATTCTTATTAAACTTCACCTATTACATAGGTGAAGTTTCTTGTTTTCGTAAGTATTTTTATTATTAAGAATTTACCTATGGTAAATTCTATTTGTTTTTGCTATTATTATTATTATTATTATTATTATTATTCTTTTTATTTCAAAATGGGTTTACGTTGATGAAAGTTGGTCACAGTGTAGGTCAGTTGTTGGCCATTACGTAATTGGTTAATTTGATGTCATTTTCACAGTTGTCTTTTTCACAGAGGCGTTCAAAGTCGAAAATGAGTAAACTTTCAAGGCCTATAACTCAAAAAGTATTTGAGATAATTAGTCAAGAATCAAAATCCTGTGATAAAAAGTTGTTTTCAACATTTTGGTCAAGGTCATATGAGAGTTGGTCCAACGGGTAAAGGGCTATTGATGCATGAGCAGTTTTGAATTGTCACTCTAGATCTCAAGTTACGTAAGAGATAGGAAGATGGTGATTGTGGGAAAAGTTGGCCAGTATCTTGGACCAGTGCAAGAATGTGATATAGTTTGGATATGTGTAATACTTTTTGAAATATGGCAATTTGTCAATATCAAGTGTTCGAAATTTAGGTTGAATTGTAAAATCTCCATGAAGGAATAGTCTGAGGTAATCAAAATGTATAATGAACTACCCTTAACTTTTCTCAAAAAGACTATATTGACCAAAAATTTTGACCTATAGGTGATATTTGAAGGTGATATGAGCCATCGAAGTCAAAAAAGTTGAATTTTTGAAAAATTCTGAAAATTAGGTTATTTTCCACCAATCCTCTTAAAAGTCTGAGGTATACTGGTCATTTATATGGTTATCAAAAGCCCCCTATTAGAATTGTTTCATATCCTCAACTTAATTTGTAAAAAAATGTAAAAAATAGCACTTCGCAATTTACATGACATTTTGCATAAATCATTTAATTTGAGTGGGAAATATCACTTCTACAGCTTTCTGTAAATTAAATGACCCCCCAAGACCACATGCTGCAATCACATGAGAACATTAATTTTCACCTGTGACAATTTCCGCAAGGTCAAATTGGAGGTCAAAGATGAAGGGAAAATTGATCATTTTGGCAGATGATTTTTTTTTACTAGGAAGGAATATTTCAATTTTCTTGATTTTAAGGGCAGATGTAGACCAAATACTTCTGGTTATTTGTTGCAAATGACAAGTCTGTATCTACATCCACCTCTGAGCAGTAAGGGTCAAAAGGTCAAAAAAATGACAAAATGGTCAGCAAAAAATTCATTTTCACATGATGCAGGTGTGACAGGTTCACACTGTAAGACGTTGTGGCCGCATAAATTAGCATACATTATCCATATATAGAGTGCTCCTCTGGCCAGTTCATTTGAGTGCTGGTTACAAGGGCAGGCCTACTGATTGGAACAGTATCTGCTGTCATGCTGTTGGGAGTCAGGACTCTGAGTCAGGACTCTGAGTCACGATTCTCAGTCAGGACTTTGAGTCGGGATTCGCAGTCAGGCCTAGGAGTCAGGCCTCGGAGTCGGGATTGTCAGTCAGGACTGTCGGTCAGGACTGTCGTTCAGGATTGTCAGTCAGGATTGTCAGTCAGGACTGTCGGTCAGGACTGTCGGTCAGGACTGTCAGTCAGGACTGTCGGTCAGGATTGTCAGTCAGGACTGTCAGTCAGGACTGTCGGTCAGGACTATGAGTCAGGACTATGGGTCAGGACTCTGAGTCAGGACTGTGAGTCAGGACTGTGAGTCAGGACTGTCAGTGAGGACTGTGAGTCAGGACTGTGAGTCAGGACTCTGGGTCAGGACTCTGGGTCAGGACTCTGGGTCAGGACTGTGAGTCAGGACTGTGAGTCAGGACTCTGAGTCAGGACTCTGAGTCAAGACTCTGAGTCAGGACTCTGAGTCAGGCCTTGTGAGTCAGGTCTCTGAGTCAGAACTCTGAGTCAGGACTCTGAGTCAGGAGTCTGGGTCAGGAGTCTGGATCAGGACTCTGAGTCAGGACTCTGAGTCAGGACTCTGAGTCAGGACTCTGAGTCAGGACTCTGAGTCAGGACTCTGAGTCAGGACTCTGAGTCAGGACTCTGAGTCAGGACTCTGAGTCAGGACTCTGAGTCAGGACTCTGAGTCAGGACTCTGAGTCAGGACTCTGAGTCAGGACTCTGAGTCAGGACTCTGAGTCAGGACTCTGAGTCAGGACTCTGAGTCAGGACTCTGAGTCAGGACTCTGAGTCAGGACTCTGAGTCAGGACTCTGAGTCAGGACTCTGAGTCAGGACTCTGAGTCAGGACTCTGAGTCAGGACTCTGAGTCAGGACTCTGAGTCAGGACTCTGAGTCAGGACTCTGAGTCAGGACTCTGAGTCAGGACTCTGAGTCAGGACTCTGAGGCCGTGTGGAGTCGAGACAGGAGTCTGAGGAAGGATTTAGCATCAGAAGTTGAAGTCACAAGTCTGAGCCCGGAGTCTGAGTCAGTCATCAGAGAAAAGAGTCTGTGTCAGGAGTGAGAGTCAGTAGTCTGAATCGGAGATCGGATCAGGAAGCTGATCAGGATTCAGATTTGGAGTCGGAGTCAGAGTCGCAGTCATAGTGAGGAATCAGAGTCAGCATGTGTTTGTCAGTCCATCGGTTTCATCCATCTGTCCATTTGTCTGTCCATTTACAGGCAAAGTTGAGCCCATCTGTCCGTCTGTCCATTTGTCTTTCAATTTACAGGCAAAGTTTGGTTAAAAGTAAACGTAAATTCTTTGTAATTGTCCGTAATGACAATTACCGTGTTCTCTAGTTTATTTTTATTTTTCCGCCGAAAAATTTCTTCAAAAAAATCATGTATATAGTATTACATGACCTCATTACACTGACCCAGTTTCAGTGACCTTGAATCATTTTTCAAGGTCACAGGCCATTTCAAAGTTCGTTTTTCATATATTTCTCAAGAGCATATCACAGGTAATTACATGCCTATTTCATTTTTCACTGAGGTTCTAAGTGCTACAAGTACATTACATAATCTGACCCAATTTCAAGAAAGTAGGTCAAGGTCAAGGTTGCACAGGTCCATATTTAGTGCTGGAGATTGTCACGCATGATAGCAAAATCTGTAAGCCACACGGTATCAAAAATGATGCAATGTGATGCCTAAATGTCTGGCCCATGGTAAGAAGTTATTTTTGTGATGATGTCATGCTTTGTTTTTGAGTTATGTAATTTTGAATAACAACCGCATCATCAAAACCAGTGACCTTGGTAATTTCACCCTGAAATATAGATTTTAGGCCATAACAATGTATAGTGAACCCCCCCAAAGATACCCCTAAAACCCCCATACCCACCTTCAAATTTGACCTTGACCTCATTTTTCAAGGTCATTTGGCTCTTCAAAGTGCAAAAAGTGCTTATTTTCAAAAATTCTGAAAATTATGTTTTTTTCATGATATCACCTTGATATATTATCTCTAGACAGACAAAAATATGTTCATTAAGTATATGCAACCCAAAGTCCTCTAACATTTTACCTTAATTTTCTAAAAAATTCCAAATATCGCAAACCGGAGAATGTTAAAAAACGACAAACTATCGCGTTTTTGACATGGAAATATCGATCCGAGAGAATTACAATAATAAATTGATCCCCTCATTTTCCCATCCTGATTCTGAAAATCATATTGGTTTTGACCTAGAAACTTATTTTCAAGGTCAAATTCAAGGTCAAACATGATGAAAAATTTTACTTTTTTGACATTTGATTTTCTTACACAGGCAAGGAATCAAAATATTGTTACAAAAATGTCACACTTACTTGCTACAATAGTCTAGAGGCACCGTATAAATTTTCAAGGTCCTCGGCTTAACCTACGTTAGCCCGTAAAGGTCACAAGGTCAAAAAATTAGGGAAAAATTTACGATATTTTTTCACATTTCTCAATGATAGCATTATTTCAATCGGCTGTAACTCCGGTCATAATTACGATACAGAGAATCTGAAAACAGATTTAGAAAGGCCAAATTCTCTTCTAGTTTTCGTTTTCTGAACATTTTGTCGTAGCTCTGACGGTTTAAAAGATCGCCGGACCCTGGAATGTTCATGTTTTTTGTCAAATTTTCACAATTTATCATCATTTTGACAAGGAAATAATCATTTTATTTCAATGAAGCTATTTGAGCATACTTTCATCGTTCGTTCACATAATCCTGCCAAGATATATATGTTTCCATTGAACCGTTTTGGTTCTAGAGTAATTTTAAGTTAAAAACTGCATTTTTTCAGAAATTTCTGAAGTCCACATTTCTGAATTGTACCATAATTTCAATCGGCCTCATCTCCAGTCCTAATAAAGTTACGGAGAATCTGAAATAGATTTGGAAAGCACAAATTCTCCTCTAGTTTCTATATTTGAACGATTTCTTGTATCACTGACAGTTAAAAAGATCGCCAGACCCTGAAAAATGTATGTTTTCAGAAATTGCAGTCATTTCGATATGTTTTCAGGACTAGAAGTATCTTAGCCAATGCATTCCTAAAATTCCAAGGTTGATGTACAGTTGATTTACTGATTGATGTTCCGTTGATGCACTGGTTGATGCCCTGGTTGATGTACTGGTTGATGCATGGTCAATGCGCTGGTCAATGCGCTGGTCCTTGGACTGGTCCATGTACTGGTCCATGTACTGGTCCATGTACTGGTCCATGTACTGGTCCATGTACTGGTCCATATACTGGTCCATGTACTGGTCCATGTACTGGATCATGTTATTTTCTGTATATAATATTCGGCAAGCTCATATTTTCCTCTAGTTTTCATTCTCTGAATGTTTTCTTGTCACTCTTATGATTTAAAAGAATGCCCAACCCTCAAAATTACATGTTTTTGGTCACATATCTTTGTATCAGTCAGTGTATCAGTCAGTGTATCAGTCAGTGTATCAGTCAGTGTATCAGTCAGTGTATCAGTCAGTGTATCATTCAGTGTATCAGTCAGTGTATCAGTCAGTGTATCAGTCAGCGAATCAGTCAGTTTATGGCCACAATCCGATTGACATGTTACAGTAAGGGTTTATCTGTCTGCTGACTATCTGTCACATCACAACTAGTCCACGGACAGATAGTTTAGAAGTACTTCAATAATTATCTGTGCACACTATGTACATTCTAAGTAACATGCAAAATTACAGGTAATAAATTAATATTACATGTGATATGATTTTGCATGATATTGCAAGTGATATTGTATGTTTAATACATTACATGTAACTTTACATTTGATATTGCATAATATTACATGTGATATTGTGTGTGATATTGCGTGTTATGTAACATGTGCAAGACGCATGCAATTGCATGTACAAGTTTATGTACAAGTTTATGTGCAAGTTCATGTTCGAGTTCATGTTCATGTTCAAGTTCATGTCCAATGTCATTTCCAATATCATTTCTGTGTTTTCTCACATTAATTTTACTGCAAATAATTATATGATAGGTGAAGTTTTGTCACCGCATCGCGGTTACCCGATTTCTAGTTATTATTATTTTTCTTTCCGAAAAATGTTCTCGAAAAATTTTCAAATAATTTGTGTACATAGTCCTATGTGACCTAATTAAATTGTCCAATGTAACCCTATACCTCTGACCTATTTTTCAAGGTCATTGACCCCTTTGAAATAAATTTTTTCTATATTTCAATTGACCATTACTCATATATTAACTGATCAATTATAATTTCCTAATAAACTATATATAATAGACTTATACTAAATAAACTGACCTAATTTTCAAAAGTATAGGTCAAGGTCGAGGTCATACAGGTCAATTTTTACTCTCAGAGGTTTGCGCGCCTGATCTCTATATAAGCAACTTCGAAAATTGCAGAATTCAAGCCAATTGTTACAGTAAATGACTAATCCATGGCAAGCAATCATTTTTATGATGATATCATGCTTAGTTATTTAATTATGGAATTTTTAGTGTCAACCGCGTCGTCAAAACTGGTGACCTTGATTACTTGACACTGAAATATCGATTTTAGGCCAATGAAATGTATTGTGAACCCCCCCAAATATGCCCATAAAACCTCCATAGCCACCTTCAAATTTGACCTTAACCTCATTTTTCAAGGTCATTTGACCTGTTTAATGTTCAAATCACTCAATTTTCAAAAATTCCAACAATTATGTTATTTCCAGCATATCGGGTTCATATTTTAGATTATAATAGCCAGGAGCTATATTGTTGGAACCCTGAAATCGGAATTGATTTATCTCTTCATACTGATTTATTAAAAAATTCCAAATATGGCATACCGCGTGACATGAAAAATTAGCCTATTTTTGCCAATTTGAGAGGTAAATATTGATCCTACATAGTTCAAATAATGAAATGACCCCCCCTAAGTCATACAACGCGAATCTGTAGAAATTATAGATTTTGACCTTGAAAGGTATTTTCAAGGTCAAAATCAAGGTCAAATATTTGACAAAACTGGATATTTGAGATATTTAATTTTTTTTAAGTAGGAAATAATAAAGGGATTTTTACGGTCTTTTCACAGGTCAGTCCTACAATACCCTAGAATAAATGTGTAAAGTTTTAAGTCCATCGGATTGACCTACATTGCACAATAAATGTCACAAGGTCAAAAAATTACTGCAAAATTGACCCTCTCATTTTCCAATTTCGCACTTGTACCCAAACTTTGATGGTCTGTATCTCCGGTTCTAATTAAGCTAGAGAAAAACTAAAAGCATATTCAGAAAGCCCAAATTCTCGTCTAGTATTCATTTTCTATACATTTTAACGTATCTCTGCTAGTTAAAAAGATCGCCGGACCCTGAAAAATACATGTTTTCGGTCAAGATTTCACCAATTTACATTTTTTTGACAAAGAAGTCAGTCTTCAAAAAATTTGATAATATTTCGAGATATAGTCCTAACATATTTACAGTATTTTGTGCTATTTTAAGTCTCTCGTTCAAACCGTTTACCTTTGGGAGCAATTTGAAGTTCAAAACTTGATATTTTCAGAGTCAATTTTTCGGTTAAATTTCATATTTTTACCATTACTTCAATCAACTCTATCTCCGGTTCTAATTAAGCTACAGAAAAACTGAAAGCATATTCAGAAAGTCCAAATTCTCCTCTAGTATTCATTTTCTATACATTTTAACGTATCTCTGCTAGTTAAAAAGATCGCCGGACCCTGAAAAATACATGTTTTCGGTCAAGATTTCACCAATTTACATTTTTTTGACAAGGAAGTCAGTCTTCAAAAAATTTGAAAATATTTCGAGATATAGTCCTAACATATTTACAGTATTTTGTGCTATTTTAAGTCTCTCCTTCAAACCGTTTACCTTTGGGAGCAATTTGAAGTTCAAAACTTGATATTTTCAGAGTCAATTTTTCGGTTAAATTTCATATTTTTACCATTACTTCAATCAACTCTATCTCGGGTTCTAATAAAGTCATATGAATGATACAAGCCGTTTTGGAAAAGCTCAGATTCTCCTCTTATTCTAATTTGTGTACATTTTGTTGTGTCGTGAACAGGTAAAAAGATTGGTCAACCCTGAAAAATTCATCTTTTCCTCACCTAACCGAATGACTGCACTCAGACTGGAACACCAGTGATTACTAAAATTTGTGTAGTAATTGCCTAAAAGATGTCAATAAACTAATTTTAAACTAAAGTAAACTAAATAAATTAAACTAAACTAAATAAACTAAGCTTAACATGCATTCACCGGGAAAGGGGGGGCTGTCCGCTAGCTTCATTAACTTGTGCATTGCAATATATCACAAATATAAGGTACATTTTTTATGCTATTTTTTGTACCATTTTATACAATATTTTTGATACTATTTTATATTTTATTCATATAATATTTTATATATTATTTTATATCTTGCTTATATACTTGTTTATATACTTGTTTATATACTTGTTTATATACTTATATACATTTAGACTATTTTCACCCACTGAACTAAATAAACTAAACTAAACATGGGCATTCACTGAGCAAGCTGCTTAAACATGTACAATATACCTTCATATACTTGTTCGTATACTTGTTTATTTTTATACTTAAACATATTTAGACTATTTTCACCAACTGCTCGGTGAAGTTTTATTACCGCTAGCGGTTATCGGAATCTAGTTCTTATTATTATTATTATTATTTTTTCCGAAAAAGTTGTTTCGATTTTCTTGATTATTTTTGTGAATGTACCTGTATACTTGTAGACTACTGTATTCCGGTCCTGAGTTTGAATTTTTATTTTTATGGTATATAGGACCTTTTTAGTGTGAATTTTAGTATATTTTAATGAGCAAAATCTCAATAAACTAATAAACTAGAGTAATTTGCTTTAGTTTCTGTCCATAAACTATAAAATTCTATACAATGACGAAAAAATAATCAAAATCGCTCAAGCGGAACATTCCACACTGATTATTTAGGTCATTTTCGAATTGTTTCGAGTTCGGCAAAAACCATAAAAGATAGCAGCATGCTGATTGTGCCAAAAGTTGACCTATGGTACGGGCCAGTGCAGTGTATATTTTTTATTTTGATATTGCAAGTATTTATGGAATGGCGGCCATTTTGGTGCGGTGTATTTGCTAAATTTGAGGTGCATGAGTTCAAAATCTGTGAAGGAGTCATTTTAGGTAATGCAAATGTATAATGAACCCCCCCAAATATACCCATTTACACCCCATACCAATCTTCAAATTTGACCTTGACCTCATTTTTCAAGGTCATATGACCCGTCAAAGTTTCAATTCACTACATTTTCAAAAATTCCAACAATTATGTTTTTTCAAAGATATCAAGATCATATTATAGATTCTTATAGCCGACAGCTGGATTGTTTGAACCCTGAAATCGGAATTGATTTATCTCTTCATGCTGATTTATAAAAAAATTCCAAATATTGCATACCGCGCGACATGAAAAATCAGCCTATTTTTGCCCTCTTGAGCAATAAATATTGATCCTACACAGTTCAAATAATAAAATGACCCCCCCTTTGTCACACATTTCCAATCTGGGAAAAATATTGGTTTTGACCTAGAAAGGTATTTTCAAGGTCAAACTCAAGGTCAAATATTTGGCAAAATTGGTTTTTTGAGATACCTAATTTTTTTAACGAGGAAATAATTGAGGAATTTCCACAATCTCTTCAGCATTTGGTGCCACAGTACCCTAGAGGACCCTTGCAAAGTTTTATGTTCCTCGGATTGATGTACATTGCATAATAAAGGTCACAAGATCAAAAAATGACAGCTAAATTGACCTGCTCATTTTCCAATTTCACACTTGTACCCAAACTTTGACGGCCTGTATCTCCGGTTCTAATTAAGCTACAGAAAAATTGAAGATATATTCAGAAAGGCCATAATCTCTTCTAGTATTTGTTTTCTATGCATTTTAATGTATCTCTACTAGTTAAAAAGATCGCCGGACCCTGAAAAATTCATGTTTTCGGTTATGATTTTACAATTTAACTTTATTTTGACAAACAAAGCAATCTTCAAAAAATTCAATACTCCTTGGACATGTAAACCTAACACAATTACAGTAATGTGTACAATTTCAAGTCTCTACTGTAAACCGTTTGCCTTTGAGATTAAAATAATATTCAAAACTTGACATTTTCAGAGTCAATTTTTCGGTGATATTTTACATTTTTGTCATTATTTCAATTGGCTCTATCTCCTGTTATAATTAAGGTATACGAATGATGAAAGCAGTTCTGAATACCTCAGATTCTCATCTTTATTTTATTTAATGTTCATTTTGGTGTAGCATCAATAGTTAAAAAGATCGGTCAACCCTGAAAAATTCAACTTCACCTATTATAACCAAATTACTGATCTGAGCTAAAAGAAGTCAATTTTGATATGAAGAAATACAAAATGAGTATAAAAGTTGAATGGGCCTATTGTGTAAATATGATAAATTATACTGATCTTAGTTGACCTTTGATGCTCAGTACATTTTTTTCGTTCTTGTCAAGTGGTCAATAAAACTAAATTAAATTTACTAAACTAAATAAACTAGACTAAATTAATTAAACTAAATAAGCCAAACTGAACTAAGTAAACTAAACTAAGCATGAGCATTCACACAATGATGGTCTTTGAGCATTCACACAATGATGGTCTGTACACTTAAAGATTATACAATATACCTTTAAATAATAAATATATTGGTAAATTCTTCATCACTGACCATGGTCAGTTATAGCCATCTAGTTATTATTATTATTTCCGAAAAAGTTGTTTCGATTTTCTTGATAATTTTTTTGAATGTACCTATATACTTGTAGACTACTGTATTCCGGTTCTGAGTTTGAATTTTTATTTTTGAGGTATATAGGACCTTTTTAGTGTGAATTTTAGTAAATTTTGATGTACTATATCTGAATAAACTATTAAACTAGAGTAATTTGCTTTAGTTTCTGTCCATAAACAATAAAATTCTATACTTTGGCGAAAAAATTATCGAAATCACTCAAGCGGAACATTCCACACTGAATATTTAGGTCATTTTCGAATTGTTTCGAGTTCGGCAAAAACCATAAATGATAGCAGCATGCTGATTGTGCCAAAAGTTGACCTATGGTACGGGCCAGTGCAGTGTATATTTTTAATTTTGATATTGCAATTATTTACGGAATGGCGGCCATTTTGGAATGATGTATTTGCTAAATTTGAGGTGCATGAGTTCAAAATCCATGAAGGAGTCATTTTAGGTAATGCAAATGTATAATGAACCCCCCCAAATATACCCATTTACACCCCATATCAATCTTCAAATTTGACCTTGACCTCATTTTTCAAGGTCATACCACCCGTCAAAGTTAAAATTCACTACATTTTCAAAAATTCCAACAATTATGTTTTTTCAAAGATATCGGGATCATATTATAGACTCTTATAGCCGGCAGCTTGATTGTTTAAATCCTGAAATCGGAATTGATCTATCTCTTCATGCTGATTTATAAAAAAATTCCAAATATTGCATACCGCGCAACATGTAAAATCAGCCTATTTTTGCCCTCTTGAGCAATAAATATTGGTCCTACACAGTTCCAACAATTAAATGACCCCCCCTTTGTCACACATTGCCAATCTGGGGAAAATATTAGTTTTGACCTAGAAAGGTATTTTCAAGGTCAAACTCAAGGTCAAATATTTGGCAAAATTGGATATTTGAGATACCAAATTTTTTTTACTAGGAAATAATTGAGGAATTTCCACAATCTCTTCAGTGTTTGGTGCCACAGTACCCTAGAGGACCCTTGCAAAGTTTTAAGTTCCTCGGATTAATGTACATTGCATAATAAAGGTCACAAGGTCAAAAAATGACAGCTAAATTGACTGCTCATTTTCCAATTTTGCACTTGTACCCAAAGTTTGATGGCCTTTATCTCCGGTTCTAATTAAGTTAGAGAAAAACTGAAAGTATATTCCGAAAGCCCCAAGTCTCTTCTAGTATTTGTTTTCTATGCATTTTAACGTATCTCTGCTAGTTAAAAAGATCGCCGGACCCTGAAAATTTCCTGTTTTTGGTCATGATTTTACACTTTAACATTTTTTTCACAAAGAAGGCAATCTTCAAAAAAAATAATACTCTCTGAAGATGTAATCCTAACACTTTTACAGTAGTGTGTGCAATTTCAAGTCTCTGCTGTAAACCGTTTGCCTTTGAGATCAAAATAATGTTCAAAACTTGACATTTTCAGAGTCAATTTTTTGGTGATATTTCACATTTTTGTCATTAATTCAATCGGTTCTATCTTCGGTTCTAATTAAGGTATAGGAATGATGAAAGCAGTTCTGAATACCTCAGATTCTCCTCTTTATTTTGTTTAATGTTCATTTTGGTGTACCATCAATAGTTAAAAAGATCGGTCAACCCTGAAAAATTCAACTTCACCTATTATAACCAAATTAGTGCCCTGAGCTAGAAGAAGTCAATTTTGCAGTGAAGAAATACAAAATCAGTATAAAAGTTGCATGGACCTATTGTGTTAATGTGATACATTAAACTGATCTTACTATATCTATGATGCTAAGTACTTGAATGTTCATATTTGTTTTTTTCTTGTCAAGTGGTCAATAAAACAAAATTAAATGTACTTAACTAAATAAACCAAACTGAGTTAACTATACTAAATAAACTAAACTAAATTAATTAAACTAAATAAGCTAAACTGAACTAAATAAACTAAACTAAATTAAGCATGAGCATTCACACAATAGTCTGTACTCATAAACATATACAATATACCTTTAAATAATAAATATATTGGTAAATTCTTCATCACTGACCATGGTCAGTTATAGCCATCTAGTTAAGAATTTACCATATATGGTAAATTCTTATTGTTTTTGGTATTATTCTTATTATTATTAAACTTCACCTATTACATAGGTGAAGTTTCTTGTTTTCGTAAATATTATTATTATTATTTTTCCAGACAAAAATTTCTTCAAAAAAATCTCAAAAAAATCACATATGGAGTTTTACATGACCATATTACACTGTAAAAATCGGAATGACCTTGACCTATTTTTCAAGGTCACAGGTCACTTCAAAGTCAGTTTTTTCATTTACTTTAAGTAATCATATCTCACAAAATTACAAGCAAATTTCATTTTCCATCTAGATTACATGTCTCACATATAAATTACATAATCTGACCCAATTTCAAGAAACTAGGTCAAGGTCACTATTGTACAAGTGCCATTTCATTCTCAGAGGTTTATGCACGGGAAGTCAGAATCCGCAAGTCATAGAGTTGCATGCATGACACCAAAAGTTGCCCGAATGACGTACGCATTGCAGTGACTCACTTTTGTGATGATCCCATGCTTAGTTTTTGAGTTACGTAATTTTAAAGATTGATCGCGTCGTCAAAACAGGTGACCTTGGGTATCTCACCTTGAAATATCGATTTTAGGCCATAACAATGTATAGTGAACCCCCCCAAAGATACCCCTAAAACCCCCATATCCAACTTAAAATTTGACCTTGACCTCATTTTTCAAGGTCATTTGGCTCTTCAAAGTGTGAAAAGTGCTTATTTTCAAAAATTCTGAAAACTATGTTTTTTTCATGATATCACTTTGATTTTTTTTCTCTAGACAGACAAAAATATGCAGATTCATAATATGCAATCCAAAGACCTCTAACGTTTTACCTTAATTTTCTACAAAATTCCAAATATCGCAAACCGGACAATGTTGAAAAATGACAAATTATCGTCTTTTTGACATGGAAATATCGATCCGAGAGAGTGACAATAATTAATTGATCCCCCCATTTTCACATGTTGATTCTGAAAATCATATTGGTTTTGACCTAGAAAATGATTTTCAAGGTCAAATTCAAGGTCAAATTCAAGGTCAAATATGACGAAAAATTGTACGTTTTTGACATGTGATTTTTTTCCCAGACAAGGAATCAAGATATTGTTACAAAAATGCCAGACATACTTGCTACAATAGCCTAGAGGCATCATGTAAATTTTCAAGGTCCTCGGACTGACCTACGTCACCCCGTAAAGGTCATAACGTCAAAAAATGAAGGAAAAATTTACGATATTTTTTCACATTTCTCAATTATAGCGTTATTTCAATCGGCTGTAGCTCGGTCCTAATTCAGTTACAGAGAATCTGAAAATAGATTTGGAAAGCCCAAGTTCTCCTCTAGTATCCATATATTGAACATTTTGTCATAGCTCTGACAGTTTAAAAGATCGCCGGACCCTCAAAATTTCATGTTTTTTGTCATATTTTCACAATATATCAATTTTTTGACAGGGAAGGAATCATTCTTTTGTGATGAACCTTTCTAGACATATTTCTAACTTCTATTTACATAATCCTGCCAAGTTATATATATCTCCATTCAACCGTTTCGATTCTAGAGTGATTTCAAGTTAAAACTTCATATTTTCAGGAATATCTTAAAGGCCATATTTCTGAGTTGTACCATCATTTCAATCCGCTGTATCTCCGGTCCTATTTAAGTCACAGAAAATCTGAAAACAGATTCGAAAAGCCCGCATTCACCTCTAGCTGGCATATTTGAACATTTTATGGTAGCTGTGACGGTTAAAAAGATTGCCGGACCCTGAAAAATTCATGTTTTTTGTCAAATTTTCACAATTTATCATCATTTTGACAAGGAAATAATCATTTTATTTCAATGAAGCTTTCTGAGCATATTTTCATCTTTCGTTTACATAAAACTGGCAAGTTATATATGTTTTCATGGAACCGTTTTGGTTCTAGAGTAATTTTAAGTTTAAAAAATACATTTTTTTTTCAGAAATTTCTGAAGTCCATATAGTTATTTGAATTGTACCATTATTTGAATCGGTCGTATCTCCGGTTCTGGTAAAGTTACAGCAGAGAATGTGAAAATAGATTTGGAAAGCCAAAATTCTGCTCTAGCAGTAACTCTAATCGATGTACGGGTTGATGTACTGGTTGATGTCAGGGTTGATGTACGGGTTGATGTATGGGCTGATGTACGGGTTGATGTATGGGTTGATGTACTGGTTGATGCACTGGATCATCTACTGGTTGGTGTTCTGATTGATGCGCTGGTTCATGCACTGGTTGATGTGCTGGTTCATGTACTGGTCAATGGACTGGTCAGTGGACTGGTCCATATACTGTCCATGTAGTGGTCCATGTTATTTTCTATGTATATTATATTAATGAAGCTCTAATTCTCCTCCTGTTTTCATTCTCTGAATTTTTTCTTGTAGCTCTGACGCTTTACAATATTCCCTGACCCTCAGGATATTTTTGTGTCAGTCAGTGTATCAGTCAGTGCATCAGTCAGCGTATGACCACAAAGGGATTGATATGTTTCAGTAAGGGTTTATTGCAGGGTTTATTGCAGGGTTTATCTGTCTGCTGACTATATGTCACATCACAACTAGTCCATGGACAGATAGTTTATAAGTACTTTCATATATCTGTGGACACTATGTACATTTTAATTGACATGCAAAATTACAGGTAATAAATTGATATTGCATGTGATATGATTTAGCATGATATTGCAAGTGATTTTGTATGTTTAATACATTGCATGTAACTTTGTTCATGTTCAAGTTCATGTTCAAGTTCAAGTTCATGTTCAAGTTCATTATTTCCAATATCATTTCCCATATCATTTCCGTGATTTCTCACTTTCATTTCATTGCCAATAATTTCTATGATTGGTGAAGTTTTGTCACCGCATCGCGGTTACCCGATTTCTAGTTATTATTATTATTATTATTTTTCTTTCCGAAAAATGTTCTCGAAAAATTTTCAAATAATTTGTGTACATAGTCCTATGTGACCTAATTAAATTGTCCAATGTAACCCTATACCTCTGACCTATTTTTCAAGGTCATTGACCCCTTTGAAATAAATTTTTTCTATATTTCAATTGACCATTACTCATATATTAACTGATCAATTATAGTTTCCTAATAAACTATATATAATAGACTTATACTAAATAAACTGACCTAATTTTCAAAAGTATAGGTCAAGGTCAAGGTCATACAGGTCAATTTTTACTCTCAGAGGTTTGCGCGCCTGATCTCTATATAAGCAACTTCGAAAATTGCAGAATTCAAGCCAATTGTTACAGTAAATGACTAATCCATGGTAAGCGATCATTTTTATGATGATATCATGCTTAGTTATTTAATTATGGAATTTTTAGTGTCAACCGCGTCGTCAAAACTGGTGACCTTGATTACTTGACACTGAAATATCGATTTTAGGCCAATAAAATGTATTGTGAACCCCCCCAAATATGCCCATAAAACCTCCATAGCCACCTTCAAATTTGTCCTTAACCTCATTTTTCAAGGTCATTTGACCTGTTTAATGTTCAAATCACTCGATTTTCAAAAATTCCAACAATTATGTTATTTCCAGCATATCGGGTTCATATTTTAAATTATAATAGCCAGGAGCTATATTGTTGGAACCCTGAAATCGGAATTGATTTATCTCTTCATGCTGATTTATAAAAAAATTCCAAATACGGCATACCGCGCAACATGAAAAATTAGCCAATTTTTGCCAATTTGAGAGGTAAATATTGATCCTACATAGTTCAAATAATGAAATGACCCCCCCTAAGTCATACACCGCGAATCTGTAGAAATTATAGATTTTGACCTTGAAAGGTATTTTCAAGGTCAAAATCAAGGTCAAATATTTGACAAAACTGGATATTTGAGATATTTAATTTTTTTTAAGTAGGAAATAATAAAGGGATTTTTACAGTCTTTTCACAGGTCAGTCCTGCAATACCCTAGAAGAAATGTGTAAAGTTTTAAGTCCATCGGATTGACCTACATTGCACAATAAATGTCACAAGGTCAAAAAATTACTGCAAAATTGACCCTCTCATTTTCCAATTTCGCACTTGCACCCAAACTTTGATGGTCTGTATCTCCGGTTCTAATTAAGCTACAGAAAAACTGAAAGCATATTCAGAAAGTCCAAATTCTCCTCTAGTATTCATTTTCTATACATTTTAACGTATCTCTGCTAGTTAAAAAGATCGCCGGACCCTGAAAAATACATGTTTTCGGTCAAGATTTCACCAATTTACATTTTTTTGACAAAGAAGTCAGTCTTCAAAAAATTTGATAATATTTCGAGATATAGTCCTAACATATTTACAGTATTTTGTGCAATTTTAAGTCTCTCCTTCAAACCGTTTACCTTTGGGAGCAATTTGGAGTTCAAAACTTGATATTTTCAGAGTCAATTTTTCGGTGAAATTTCATATTTTTACCATTACTTCAATCAACTCTATCTCGGGTTCTAATAAAGTCATATGAATGATACAAGCCGTTTTGGAAAAGCTCAGATTCTCCTCTTATTCTAATTTGTGTACATTTTGTTGTGTCGTGAACAGGTAAAAAGATCAGTCAACCCTGAAAAATTCATCTTTTCCTCACCTAACCGAATGACTACTCAGACTGGAACACCAGTGATTACTAAAATTTGTACAGTAATTGCCTAAAAGATGTCAATAAACTAATTTTAAACTAAAGTAAACTAAATAAATTAAACTAAACTAAATAAACTAAGCTAAACATGCATTCACCGGGAAAGGGGGGGCTGTCCGCTAGCTTCATTAACTTGTGCATTGCAATATATCACAAATAAATAAGGTACATTTTTTATGCTATTTTTTGTACCATTTTATACAATATTTTTGATACTATTTTATATTTTATTCATATAATATTTTATATATTATTTTATATCTTGCTTATATATATACTTGTTTATATACTTGTTTATATACTTGTTTATATACTTATATACATTTAGACTATTTTCACCCACTCAACTAAATAAACTAAACTAAACATGGGCATTCACTGAGCAAGCTGCTTAAACATGTACAATATACCTTCATATACTTGTTCGTATACTTGTTTATTTTTATACTTAAACATATTTAGACTATTTTCACCAACTGCTCGGTGAAGTTTTATTACCGCTAGCGGTTATCGGAATCTAGTTATTATTATTTTTCTTTCCGAAAAATGTTCTCGAAAAATTTTCAAATAATTTGTGTACATAGTCCTATGTGACCTAATTAAATTGTCCAATGTAACCCTATACCTCTGACCTATTTTTCAAGGTCATTGACCCCTTTGAAATAAATTTTTTCTATATTTCAATTGACCATTACTCATATATTAACTGATCAATTATAGTTTCCTAATAAACTATATATAATAGACTTATACTAAATAAACTGACCTAATTTTCAAAAGTATAGGTCAAGGTCGAGGTCATACAGGTCAATTTTTACTCTCAGAGGTTTGCGCGCCTGATCTCTATATCAGCAACTTCGAAAATTGCAGAATTCAAGCCAATTGTTACAGTAAATGACTAATCCATGGTAAGCGATCATTTTTATGATGATATCATGCTTAGTTATTTAATTATGGAATTTTTAGTGTCAACCGCGTCGTCAAAACTGGTGACCTTGATTACTTGACACTGAAATAATGATTTTAGGCCAATAAAATGTATTGTGAACCCCCCCAAATATGCCCATAAAACCTCCATAGCCACCTTCAAATTTGTCCTTAACCTCATTTTTCAAGGTCATTTGACCTGTTTAATGTTCAAATCACTCGTTTTTCAAAAATTCCAACAATTATGTTATTTCCAGAATATCGGGTTCATATTTTAAATTATAATAGCCAGGAGCTATATTGTTGAAACCCTGAAATCGGAATTGATTTATCTCTTCATGCTGATTTATAAAAAAATTCCAAATATGGCATACCGCGCGACATGAAAAATTAGCCTATTTTTGCCAATTTGAGAGGTAAATATTGATCCTACATAGTTCAAATAATGAAATGACCCCCCCTAAGTCATACACCGCGAATCTGTAGAAATTATAGATTTTGACCTTGAAAGGTATTTTCAAGGTCAAAATCAAGGTCAAATATTTGACAAAATTGGATATTCGAGATATTTAATTTTTTTTAAGTAGGAAATAATAAAGGGATTTTTACAGTCTTTTCACAGGTCAGTCCTACAATACCCTAGAAGAAATGTGTAAAGTTTTAAGTCCATCGGATTGACCTACATTGCTAAATAAATGTCACAAGGTCAAAAAATTACTGCAAAATTGACCTTCTCATTTTCCAATTTCGCACTTGCACCCAAACTTTGACGGTCTGTATCTCCGGTTCTAATTAAGCTACAGAAAAACTGAAAGCATATTCAGAAAGTCCAAATTCTCCTCTAGTATTCATTTTCTATACATTTTAACGTATCTCTGCTAGTTAAAAAGATCGCCGGACCCTGAAAAATACATGTTTTCGGTCAAGATTTAACCAATTTACATTTTTTTGACAAAGAAGTCAGTCTTCAAAAAATTTGATAATATTTGGAGATATAGTCCTAAGACATTTACAGTAGTGTGTGCAATGTCAAGTCTCTCCTTCAAACCGTTTACCTTTGGGAGCAAATTGAAGTTCAAAACTTGATATTTTCAGAGTCAATTTTTTGGTGAAATTTCTCTGGTTCTAATAAAGCTACATGAATGATACAAGCAGTTTTGGAAAGCTCAGATTCTCCTCTTATTCTAATTGATGTACATTTTGTTCTAGCATCAACAGGTAAAAAGATCAACCCTGAAAAATTCATATTTTCCTCACCTTACCAAAAACATGTGCAAAATACCTTTAAAAAATATGGTAAATTGTTTTCAGTACTATTTTATATACTATTTTACATTCTTGCTTATATGCTATTTCCATTCTTGCTTATATACTTGTTTTTATACTTGTCTATGTACTTGTTTATATACTAGTTTATATACCTGTTTATATACTTGTTTATATACCTTTACATATTTAGACTATTTTCAGCAACTGCTAGGTGAAGTTTTATTACCGCTAGCGGTTATCGACATCTAGTTATTATTATTATTATTATTTTCTTGGCCAGTAGGTTTTTGTGCTAGAGACTTGAAACTTGGTACATATATAGTCCATGGTTAGTACTTCATTTTGGGAGAAGATGGTTGACCTTGACCTTGAACTCAAGGTCACAGGTCATCTCAAAGTCGAAAATTGGAAAACTTAAAAGTGGAATAACTTTTTTAATATTACAAGAATCAATTTGAAACTTTGGAATATATATATAAACATGTATCCCAACATTTGTAACCCATAATTGTTTTTGTGCAATGAGGGTAAGGGGGTAATTACCCCAATTTGACTAAAACAGGTTTGCACAGGTTTCCAGAAAAACTAAGCAAGCTAGAAACTCAGTTCTTTCACTGATAGGTAGCCTGACTAACCATTCAAGGTAAGTGATATTTTATATTTTGATTATGTGAAGGGGTAACTATGTAATGGGGTGTTGAAAATAGGGTGTTTTGCCCCAAGAGTGAAAGCATTGTAAAACTTTGGTTTTAATGAAAGGATTTCAATGATAGTCTGGTAATATATTAATGGTTTCTGTATTATGCAATCCTTGTTGCCCGAAGCTTGGTAATTACCCCCCAAAAAGGGGTAAATGTCTATAACTTGTGATTGACCTGGACGATTTTCTTCAAATTTTGCACACGTTTGGGATATTGACTCAGGCACATATTAAACTAATAATTTTAACAGTATTGCCAACATAGGGTATTTACCCTCGTAATCAATGCCAAAAGGGGTGAATATATATTTTGAGGAGTTATGTTGTTCAAAATGGAATATCAGCTGTATGTTTGGTCTACGGGTATCCGGTTGGATTTTACTGGATGAAAAGTTTCTGTTTTGGGTAATTACCCCCAAAAGGGGTAAATGTCTATAACTTGTGATTGACATGGACGATTTACTTCAAATTTTGCACACGTTGCGGATATTGACTCAGGCACATATTAAACAAATAATTTTAACAGTATTGCCAACATAGGGTATTTACCCTCGTAATCAATGCCAAAAGGGGTGAATATATATTTTGAGGAGTTATGTTGTTCAAAAGGGAATATCAGCTGTATGTTTGGTCTACTGCTATCCGGTTGGATTTTACTGGATGAAAACTTTCTGTTTTGGGTAATTACCCCCAAAAGGGGTAAATGACTATAACTTGTGATTGACATGGATGATTTACTTCAAATTTTGCACACGTTTGTGACATTGACTCAGACACATGCTAAAAGGAAAAAATTCACAGAATAGGGTGATTTACCCTCGTAATCAAGTTCTAAGGGGGTAAATACATATTTTGAAGAACTTGGTTGTTTAAAATGGAATATTAGTTGCACGTTTGGTCTAGGTTATTCGTATGGATGTTACTGGACGAAAAGTTTCGGTTTTTAATAATTACCCCCAAAAGGGGTAAATGACTATAACTTGTGACTGACATGGACGATTTACTTCAAATTTTGCACACGTATGGGATATTGACTCAGGCACATGTTAAAAGAGAAAACGTTACAGTATAGGATAATTTACCCTCGTAATCAAGGTCAAAGGGGGGTAAATACGTATTTTGAGGAATTTGGTTGTTTAAAATGGAATGTCAAGTTTATGTTGGATCTAGGCTTGTACTTAATGGATGTTACTGGATGAACAGTTTCGGTTTTAGGTAGTAACCCCCAAAAGGGGTAAATGGCTATATCTTGTGATTGACATGGACAATTTTCTTCAAATTTTGCATGGGCTAAGTGTGTCTACTTTACGACATAATATAAGTAGAAACTTCAGCTTACAGGGTCTCTACCATAATAATCCGACATAGTCTCAAGTAATTTGTTTTACTCATATATTTGAGGTCGAATCATTGCCTAACCTTTTTAAAGGTTGAATACTAGTTGTGTCTTAGATCTGTTCAAATTTCATGATGTAGTCTACTGTTATTCCATGACTATTTATAGTCAGGGAGCCAAGGGCCAAAAATGTGAATAAAAAGGGTACTTTGTTCGCAGCGATCCACACCTCCTCAAATTTGGTACTATCGGAAAGGAAATTTTCTGAATTTTTTCATGGTGGCCATGGTTTTATCAATTTCTTGGACCGGAGATGTTTTATTTTGGTTTCCATGGCAACAAGTCTGATTTTGTCAAAGTAATTTTTATGAAACTTATCATGGTGTATCACAGTTGCTGTGGAAGCAAGGTTTCCATTGATGAGTAATGTGGTGCCTATTTACTGGTCTCACTACTTTATGGGTGAAATTTTGATTTTCCATCTCTTTCTTGTTACCATGGCAACACTTTAGGAGACTATTTCTCAGATTTTGTTAGTCTGTGTCCTTATTTTCTTTCAGAGAGCCACAATTTAACTGTATAACTTGAAAAATTATAAATATCTGAAGTCTGGTTGGGCAACTCTTTCAATCAGTGGGTGTTACAAAATCAGATTTTGTTTGAGTGAGTTGCTATAGCAACCAATTTAAAATTATGTAACCAGAACTCCCGTGAGGTCCTAGTTTTCAAATGGCTGCCTCTCAAAAGGCAAGCAACATAGCCAGCTGATGTTTTAAAGGAAGCTCAACCTTAGTTTTAAAATTTTGAAAACATTCAATTGACTAATTTTGGTTGCCATGAAAACCACCAGAAATGGCAAACATGCATTTCAAAGCGATTTTCATCAAATGTGTAGAACACCAGGTTAATTCAAAGCAAAAAAGATTGAAATATGGGCAACATAAAAATGAAACACTTGTTCAAAAAGATATAAAGTGTTATATATGAATTATGTTGCCATAGCAACCAGAGTAAACATGTTTCAGATGCTAGCACAATAGATATGCAATGTTTTGCATATCTCTGGACTTATTTAAGGTAGAGTCTTTTATGATACATCAATCTTGATGTTTGTGAGGCCAACAAATCTAATTTTGATATCAAAAGTAAGCTAATTTGCATATTTGCTCATAAAAAGATGCAAAATCGGTGCCTTTACGGATTTATTGAGCATGATTCCTCTCTCTGACCGTACAAAATCTTGTTAAACTGCAACATATTTATATTCTAAGGTTCATTTGCTTATTCCCCAAAATAATCTGAAATCTAGTGGATAACTCTTTCAGTCAGTTGGTATATCGCAGTATCAGATTTTGATTCAGTGTGTTGCTATGGAAACTATATTCAAATAACAAAGCTATCAATTTCACAAAGTTCTCTTTTTTCAAATGGCTGTTTGTCGCTAGCCATAAAAGGTTGCCTGATGATATTTTAGGAATAGATTAAATTCAATTTCATAATCATGAAACAATTCTAGTCTAGTTTTTGTTGCTATGGAAACCACCAGAAAAGGTGAACTTTCTCTCCAAAGTGATTTTCATTGAATGTGTAGAATACAATGCTCGTTACATACAAAAGAGTGAAATATGTAAAAAATATATACATTACAAATTAACTTAAGCACTGACAGGAAGCATTATATTTGAAATATGTTACCATAGCAACCAGAATAAACAAGTCTCAAAGAAACTATCATAATAGATACAGAAGTTGTTTTGTATCTTAGGACCCGTCGAAGGTGCAACCTTATACGGTACATAAATTCTGATGTTTGTGAGGCCAAGGAATTGAATTTCGATGTCAGAAGTTAGCTAATTTGCATATTTACTAATAAATTTAAAATAGTGTGTTTACGTTTATGAGGCATCATTTCTCATGAAAACGACATTATTCCTCTCTTTGAGCGCACGAAATCTTGTCAAACTGTAATATAGGCCCTAGTTACATCCTGAGATTCATTTGTTATAAATGCCCCAAAATAATAAACATGTGAGATCTGATGGGAGAACTCTTTCAGGCAGTTGGTATCAAAATATCATTTTGTGTTAGAGTGTGTTGCTGTAGCAACCATTCTGAAATTACAAAGCCACCAATTTCATGAAGTCCTGTTTTTCAAAGAGATGTTTTTCACTAACTGAGAAAGGTTGCCTCAAGACATTTAAGGGGTCAACCTTTCTTTTATAATTACGAATAACTCTATTGATCACTCTTGGTTGCCATGGAAACCGCAAGAAAAGGTAAATTTTTCCCTCTAAATGATTTATTGTTGTAAGTGATGAATATAATGCTAATCACACACAAAAAGAGTGACATTTGGACAAAATAAATAGACTCATCAAAAATGTAATGAAGCAGTGTATATGAAATCTCTGTTCATAGCAACCAGAATCAACATGTCTCAGACACTAGCATGCAAGGTAAATACATCTATTGTGTATTTCTGGACCTATATAAGGTACAATGTTAAGTTACAGATCAATTCTGATATTGACGAGGCCACAAATGTAAGCTATAGTGAGGTTTCGGCCTCATTTTCAGTGTGGTTGCCATGGTGACACATTGTAGGCCACCATAGCCATAACAACAATTGACATAAAAAGAAAAATGATTATATGCCTACATTCTGCAAAAGATATTTTGAACCACACTGTAAAACTAGAATATGTGGGATATGCACTGTATAAATCTGGAAGTCTGGAGAAGCTCAGACGCCTAAAACAAAGGACCGAAGCTCCAAAAAACAACTTGGAAGTTTAGATTTGGTCTGGGAATATTAATCAGAAATGAGGGAATTTACCATAAATTTTGGCTAATGAAACATGTTATTGTATCTCCAAGCGGGGACTGCGGTCCGAAACCTGGAAACTGGCCTTCAGCTGCTCTACTAAAATTAATAACATCAGTTTCATGAAATTAAAAACCCCTAATAATACTGTAAACAGTCATTTTGTACTCATAATTATGAAGATATGCAAATTAGCTTTCTTTTGATACTACAATTTGAATCCTTGGCCTCGCAAACATCAGACGTGATATATCGTATAAGGTTGCACATGCGATAGGTCCTTAGATACACAATAAATTGTATATATCTATCATGCTAGTTTTCGGAAGATGCTGGTTACTATGGCAACATATTTCGCATATAATACTTTCCATCAGTTTTCAAGCTAGTTTTGAATATATTTTGTCTGTAATTCACATTTTTTGTGTGTGATGAGAATTGTATTCTACACATACAATGGAAATCACTTTAGAGAGAAAATTTACCATTTCTGGGGGTTTCCATAGTAACAAGATTCTACTAGAATTGTTCCATAATTATGAAAGTGAATGTGATCTATTCCTAAAATATCATAAGGCAACCTTTCATGGTTAGCGAGAAACGGCCATTTGAAAAAGAGGAATTCATGAAATTTTAGGCTTTGTTATTTCAATATAGTTGCCATAGCAACGCAATAAAAATCTGATACTGTGATACCAACTGACTGAAAGAGTTATCCACCAGATTTCAGATTATTTTGGGGCATAAGCAGATGAAACTCAGAATATAAATATGTTTCAGTTTAACAAGATTTTGTGTGGTCAGAGAGGAATAATGCCCAATAAATCTGTAAATACACCAATTTTGTTTCTTTTTATGAGCAAATATGCAAATTAGCTTACTTTTGATATCAAAATTAGATTTCTTGGCCTCACAACCATCAAGATTGATGTATCATAAAAGACTCTACCTCAAATAAGTCAAGAGATACGCAACAAATTGTATATCTATTGTGCTAGCATCTGAAACATGTTTATTCTGGTTGCTATGGCTACATAATTCATACATAATACTTTCATATCTTTTTGAACAGGTGTTTAATTTAGATTTTGCCCATATTTCAATCGTTTTGCTTTGATTTAACTTGGTATTCTACACATTCGGTGAAAATCACTTTGAAATGCATGTTTGCCATTTCTGGTGGTTACCATGGCAACCAAAATTAGTCAATGGAATGTTTTCAAAATTTTGAAAGTATGGTTGAGCTTCCCCTAAAATATCAGCTGGCTATGTTGCTTGCCTTTTGAGAGGCAGCCATTTGAAAACTAGGACCTCATGGGAGTTCTGGTTCCATAATTTTAAATTGGTTGCTATAGCAACACACTCAAACAAAATCTGATTTCATAACACCCACTGGTTGAAAGAGTTGCCCAACCAGAATTCAGATATTTATAATTTTTTAAGTTATACTGTTAAATTGTGGCTCTCTAAAAGAAAATAAGGACACAGACTAACAAAATCTGAGAAATAGTCTCCTAAAGTGTTGCCATGGTAACAAGAAAGAGATGGAAAATCAAAATTTCACCCATAAAGTAGTGAGACCAGTAAAACGCACCACATTACTCATCAATGAAAGCCTTGCTTCCACAGCAATTATGATACACCATGATAAGTTTTATAAAATGTATTTTTTCAAAAGCAGACTTGTTGCCATGGAAACCAAAATAAAACATCTCCGGTCCAAGAAATTGATCAAACCATGGCCACCATGAAAAAATTCAGAAAATTTCCTTTCCGATAGTACCAAATTTGAGGAGGTGTGGATCGCTGCGAACAGAAATCCCAATTTTGAGGGGTTGGCTCCCTGACTATTAGCCATGTATTGGCCCCAAGAACATGTGCAACATGCGATCCAGGGAAATAAACAACTCTAGAGGGACAATAACTCATATTCTCCCTCAAAGACGTTGCTTACATGGCTGGTTGTGGAATTAAAAAGTTATAACATGGATTGTTTTGCACTGACCCTCATAGTCTCCCTGCCAACCCACATTTTCTCAGCTTTTTAATACAAAATAGTCTATGTAGTAATACTGAGCCATATATGAAGCTTTTGAAACTGCATGCTGGTCGTGCCCGGTCTGTACAGTTGTCCATGCATTATAAAACCCCTGGACTGACTTGCCTTATGTGACAACAGCATTTTTTGTGCATTTTGCCTTTCTTGAGGCAAGCTTTAAAGACGACCACAACTCCATGATCACAAGTCATTTAGGCTGTTGTTCTTGTTGCTGTCTAATTAATGTCTGTTTCACGTGCAACAACAAAACAAATAGCTGCTTCTATGTGTCTCTCTGCTTCTCATAGTGATATACTCCAGGGGTCATTGAAGGGTGCATCAGTCAGTGACAGACAGCTTGCCAGCAATAAGCATGGGACACAACAGTTGGATACCAGAGCTGATTTATGTCATTTGAGAGTTTGACCTGTATGACCTAGCACACTATATAAATAATATGTTTACTCATTACTTCTGCTTCTAACTGCTGGTTATCTCATATAAAATGGCTTTAGAGGTAGCATTGATATTTATAGTGCCATGCATGAGTGTCCAGTATGTAGAAAAAAACTAGTAAACCCGATTTAGTCATATTTTTTTAGTTATTTTCTCTTGATGACCCATCGGTATGCCTTTGAGACGTCAGAGAGTGGAATGAAATAATAAAACTGTGAAATAGTGCGCACAGACTTAAAGTGCAGAACATTATTGATAGCATTGTTGGCACAAAGTCAAAGACATTTCTATTAATTCCTGTAGCGTATTGCCAACTACCTGTCTGATTTGCCTCATTTCGGTCTGCCAGTAACATAAAATTTATGAAGCTGTTCCAAAATCATTTCTGAAGGCTTCTCTTTTCTTCCTGGAGCTTTTTGAGTGATCTCTTTGTCATTAGACTAAGACCAAGACTTACTTCTTTAGTGGTCATTCGTGTAAAAATACAATATTACAGATTGAAATTGTTGGTGCAAATATTTGACATTATAAGTATGTTGGCTGTCAACTTTCAGGAGCTATTTTATTATGCTGTTTATGAGCATATTCCAGTATTCCTATTGTGTTGGTGTTTACACCACACAGAGAAATATGTTGTTTTAAAAAGTTGATGCGGATAATGGCACTGGGAAATAGATTTATATAACACTTTATATAACACAATGCCATTGTGAAGAACGAATGCTCTTGCTTCTGTCACCTCAATATTTGCCTCAAACAGGGAGCTACGAACTTGCTTTGATGTTGCTGCAATTTTAACTCCGGCCATAGCGTCACCCACTATGAGTTGGTTCCAGCTTCCATTTCAAATACCATTTCTATCAGATCAGCTCTGATAAAGCAAACGGATAGAGTGATCCAAAAGGGACAGCATATACACAACACTCAACAGATTCAATCTGTTTGTTTTGTAAAATGGAGGATGAAGACCAGTATGGATCAGAGAGCTAAAATCTAAAAAAGTTTCCTCAAAGGCTAGCAGAGCTGCTCTGAGAGATAGATGTCTGTACCACAAACAGCCAGAAGCTTCTAGGCAGGCTGTCGAGTTTATTGGTGATTTTATTTGGGACAGGCTTGCTGTTTTGAGTGCAGATCACCCTCTCATGTAGTGTAATAAGAAAGAAGTGGACAGAGTAACACCATTTTATTCCCAGGACTACAAATCATTGTCTAAAACAGCCATATACAGTGCAAAAGGGAGAGGAAGAAAAGAACACCAGCCAGAAACACTGGCTTGCTGCATGGAAAGGTTATTTTAAGGCTAAATTTAATCACTCTTTCTCAGGATGACACATGGTAAACAGCCCACAGATGAATCAAGAACATAATGAAAAGAGAGGCTCAAAAAGGCTGCTTGCATACATTTTAGATGCCTTCAGAAAAATGTAAGCCCTGTAGAAGGCTTTGGCCTGGGTGGCCTTCATGAATGTCATTTTGTGGATGAAAAAAGGGCACTGATGAATTAAATATCCGGAGTGGGACTATGGGTTTAGGCAAGATCATGATAAATGGGGGACTAAAGTGGCATGAATTGAATGGAAGTGGTCGAAGACTAGAGGCACCGTTTTTCAGGATTGTCTTATATCATTCAAACGCTTGACCTTGTTGTAAAATAAAACAAGGTAGAGGTTTAAATCTAAAATTCAACTTCAAGAAAGAGTGCTGAGAATCCTAAGATGGCTGGTGAAAGGAGGTGCAGAGCGTCAACTCTCTCACTCCTAAACCCAACAAAATGTGAAAGCTCCAGGCGACCATCTATTTTTCAGCTTACCATCCATCAATATCACAGCTAATATAACAGGTCCCTAGTTACACATGTCATCAGCAGTTAAAATCAGGAAACATGAAACGTGCCTGCAAATGTTTGAAATGGGCAAGCATGGTCTTAGCTATATCTTGAATACTTGGATGGTTTCTCAGCACAATGTTAGAGCCAACTCTCATGGCCCATAACTCTTGATTCAGCTCCAGAGAGAAATTACCACATGAAATTTTTTCAACTCATTTAACAACATTGAGGAAGGGGATTAGATCAGTCGCTTCGATTCTTGGCTTTCAATCGCTCGGTCTCAAGTTCAATTTCAATGCTGGTCGGGTCATCTGGACCTACATGTTGGAAAGCAGATTCATTCGGTGTCCTAGCAGGCAAAATATAGTGCACACATACAGGATATAAAGCCCAAATCATCCATTGATTTCACAACAAGGACAGAGATGACAAGTACTCGACAGCGTCATTTGTTAAGCAATTAGACAACAGCTTAACTTAAGAAAATCAGAAGAGATCTGAGATTTTTATTTATTTTGCATAAAAGAGCTACAAGTTCTGAGGCTCAAGCTGGCAGCCAGATGACTTACTTCACAAGAAAGAAATTCTGCAATGTGGTTTTTTTTAGATAGTGAAGTGTCTCTGCGTCCTTGAAGAAGCCTCAACAAGAGATTGGATTGACAAGTTTGAGGCGTACACACAGAAGCTGACAACCTAATTGAACCTTTGCCACATCCCAATGCTATTGATTCACTGTAAATTTCTAGCTAGAAAATACTGTGAAGAGCGATTACTATTCACAAAGTGCTTCACAATCAACAATTTGTAGATAGATTGTTCAACATGAAACCTGATTTTAAAATAATTTTAATTTAAGACCTGTGACAACAAGTAATTATATCTGGAAATCTTGATCTCTCAGCAAAGACCGGTCAAGGTGTCATGAAAATTTAAACAACAAATATGGAAAAATAGTTCTTCCTGTCTTTCAAAGAATATTCCGATAATCTTGTCTGAAAAACTTAAGAAGTCTTTCTCCTTTCTTTGACATTCTTTCTCATCCGTTATTTCTCATGCAGCCTTATCATTATGTTTGTACTGGTGGCATTGCAACATATATCATAATTGTCATATATACGCTGGATACACACATTGTAAGTTATCTTTCAAACTCCGATGTTCACTTATGATCTTGATAGATTTTGCAAATAATTTTTCCAAACATCGAACATTGAAAAAGAAACTTAATTTTTTTAATGTGCCGCATTTACAGCAACACATTCATACAAGGCAGGAATTCTTACAAGGAAACGATCTTTATGTCTCAGAGAAAGTTTTATTGAATCTGAGGGAAATCATTCACTGGTTGTCTCCCAAAGAACAACAGTCACCATGGTTACAGCATTCTCATTTCACAGTAAAACACTCCCTCAAGAGGCTGAAAAAATCTTTAGAATCAACATTGCCTGTGCAAGTAGCAACACGAATCACCATACCCTCTTATAGCATTTTCTCAGCCTGAAATGTTCCCCAAATGACTGTGGCATCTTGTTTCTTCATTACATTCCTTCAGCCTAAAATAGCGCTCTTATCCCATCATCTGGCAGACTTCACAATGGAGGATACACAAGGTGGCAAGACAGCTCTTCGCCTCATCTCTACTCAAAATAGGCCTACAGTGATATGGACCAGCAGTACTGTCCCATATATCATTGAATTAACAGACTCCAATATAACAACTCTGGCTTGCAAGGCTGTTTTTTTTGTCAGGCAGCAAAATTTAATGCTTGTTGCTGCAATTTTAATCCTGGCTGTGGCGTCACTCTTTCTATGTTGGCTCTCGGTTTCTTTTCAAAAATCACTTCTTGCAGATCTATCTGCTCCTACATTCCAAAGAGTTAGAGTGATGCAAAAGAGATAGTATATAATGCAACTGCTTGAATGTGTTTGTTTTATGAAATAAAGGATAAAGACCAGTGTGGATTAGAGAGCTAAAATCTAAAAAGATATCCTCAAAGGCTAGCAGAGCTGCTCTGAGTGATAGATGTCTGTACCACAAACAGCCAGAAGCTTCTAGGCAGGCTGTCGGGTTTATTGGTGATTTTATTTGGGACAGGCTTGCTGTCCTGAGTGCAGATCACCCTCTCATGTAGTGTAATAAGAAAGAAGGGGACGGAGTAACACCATTTTATTCCCGGCGCAACAAATCATTGTCTGAAATAAGCCACATAGTGCAAAAAGGCAAGGACGCATGGAACAGCAGCATGAAACACTGGCTTGCTGCATGGAAAGGCCATGCTAAGGTTAAATACTCTTTCTCAGGATGACACATGGTAAACAGCCCAGAGATGAATCAAGAACATAATGAAAGAGAGGCTAAAAAGTAAAAAAGGCTGCTTGCATGCATTTTTGCCTTCAGAAAATGTATGCTTTTTCTGTACATGTGGAAGGCTGGGATATCCTAAATATCAGACTGTTGGCGAAAAAGGACAGCAATAAATAAAATATCCAGTGTAGATTGAGTGGAGATAATAACAAATGCGTCACTGAAGTGATATAAACCAAAAGGAAGTGGTCAGCAGTGACATTTTGTTTAGCTTGAAAGTGGTTACGTGGTGCTAGAATTTAATAAGGTAGAAATTTGTGTCGAAGTAGCAGGTTTAAGAAAGAGTCACAGTTCTGAATGAGTAGAAATTCCCAAGATGGCAGCCAACAGGAGAGGCACTAAGTGTTAACACTCACTCTTATAAATCTAACGAAATGTCAAAGCCCGGAGCTACCATCTACTTTCAGCACACCATCCATCAATATCACAGCTAATATAACTGGCTTCTAGTTACATGTGGCATCTGCAGTTAAAATCAGGAAGCATGAAACATGGCTGCAAATGTTTAAAATTGCACTACATGATGTTAGCTGTAACTTGAAACTTGAATGGATTCTCAACATCATAAAATCACTGCTGCTCTCATGTCCCACAACTCTAGACGGAGCCCGAGAGAGAAATTACAACATGATCTGCCTCACTGTGTCTTCCTGCTGTCCTAATGAGCCAACTTGTGCATTAATACAGGACATAAGGCCCCGATCATCCATTCATATCACGACAAAGGACAGAGACGAAGGTCAAGTGACAGTGTCATTGGTTAAACAAGTAAAACAACAGCTTAAGAAAATCAGAAGAGATCTGAGACTTGATATTCTTTGCATTATAGTTCTGAGGCTCAAGCTGGCAGCCTGGTGAGGTATTCCACCAGAAAGTAGATATGGAAGGTTTTTTTTTTACAGTTAAGTGTCTCTGTGTCCTTGGAGAAGCCTTAACAAGAAATTCGATTGACAAGTGTGCAGCGTTCAGACAGAAGCTGACAACTTAATTGAACCTTTGCCGCATCCCAATGCTATTGATTCTAGTTTAAACTATAGAAAGACGACTAAATTCTTTCGAAGATTTATCATGAAGTGCTTCACAGCCCTATACCATAGATACAGTTTAAGTCATAATTGAAGCATTGGCCATCAACGATGTTTTGTAACATTCAGTTTTACATAAAGCTAGTTTATCTACTACCAAAGTGATTAAAATGATTAAATGATTTGGGATTTAATTTAAATAATTCATGGAGGCAAAGAAAGTTGTTGCAAAAATGTGTTTGTCTCTCGAGGCTATAATCTCAGCACTGGAACTAAAACGGCTTCAATAATCCTAATATCCCTGCATAACGTGTGTGTACTAGGGATTAAAGATTATAAATATAACATCTGAAAGCCATAAGATTTCGAAGTGGTATTTTTAAAAACCACATTGAACAGCATGCAGACCCCCTCTGCCTTCATTGGGTTGCCTTGTTGAGGCTCTCTTAATCAATCACATCTTACGCTGGTCTCACTTATCTGCTACAACTGTCAGTCGCAGGTCATACACTTTATTTTTGAAATGCTAGCTGCTTTCAGTCTCTGGCAACCAGTGGCAAAATGAATGTGGTAGATGAATAATTATTGGCACCTGTGTGTTGATAATATCAACTAGAAGGCCCGTGGAGATAATATAGTCCAGTCATTCTAGGCCAAAAATGCTCTAAACCTAGACATAATTGCAACACGAGCAATTTCAATGGTATATATACCAGAAAATCCTGCAGATTATGAAAATAATACTCATTTTTGTGTGGCGGTGGTTGAAAATCTTCAAAAATGCGTTTCCATGGCAACAAGTCTATATCAAAATAAATCGATGAATTTGAGCTAAAAAGCTGCCTAGCATTGACAGATAGTATGATATTTGCAATCTGATGGTACAGTTTGATTAGGTATAAGATCAGTTATCAAAAATTGTAATCATTTTGAACCCGCAATTTCCTTGGTTGCCATGGTAACATAGTTGCATAACAAAATCAGGATTTTTTTTCTACTGTGATGAATGAAGTTTTGCTTTATTCAGCTGTTATTAACATTGCAGAAATGATAATGTGACTGTTAAACATGCTATACTCTGGGCTTTTCAAAAAGATCATGTATGGGTCTGAGACTTCATTACTTTTCAGGAAAATGTTGCCTTAGTAACACAAGTCTTAGATTTTTCAAAATACCCTTGAAGATTGTTATTCCTTCTGTTGAATTGTAAGATAAAGGCTAGCAGTAATTTCTTTCAGAATAACTTAAAATCTATAATCTAGATTATAGATACACCCTTAATTTTAATCTTAACAGTTTGGTTGCCACGGAAACATGTAAAAAGAACAAATATTATATATTTTTTAAATATGCAAGATTTTTCAACTTTTTTCAATGACATTTCCTGCGATAATATAGTAGCAAGTTGGTTAACATGTTGAACAATGTGAGAACATCATTTCGCATGGTAACCAAGACCGAAATATTGTTTTTATGCATAGCAACCAGACAATAATAAGACTTTACTGCTTGTAGGTCGTGTCTAAAGAACAAAGACGAGCTACAACTCATATATTAAGTTAAAAATTGATGTCTTTCAGCCTAAATGCATGTAAGAGAACAAAAATCTAACATTTAAAATACATTGGATTAATAATACTCTTAAATATATATGGAGCTTCTACCAGAAATCTGCCTTTCAAAAGCGCTATTTTGAAGATTATTAGTATTTTCTTACAGTTTGTCTCCCCATTTCAGTACAAATATTGAGGCCGTGAGTCAGTTCGCATTTTGTAGCTTTTAAAATGTGTATGTGGTGTAGTAACCAAGGCATGAATATTGTTTTTTTGCTTAGCAACCAGACAAAAAGTTTAGTAAAGACGGTTTAAACTGTTGTCCAATTAGTGGATCTTAGTGCATGAAATGACACAGAGTGTACATTTCGGGATAAAAGTGTAAAATTTGGCAGAGGGGTAAATAAGACCTAGAGGAATATGTTTTTTTATGCAAACAGTTTGGCACACCCTTGCTTCCATCCATCATCTTGGATTTTAAAATGGCCACCATTCTGAACCTCTTTTCATCAATATCTCACTATCTAAGGCAGGTAGAATGTTCATTTCAGTGGCTATAGCCTTGTAATTAAATCAGAAATACGTATTGGCTATTTTGGAAGTGCTAAGTTGGTGGCCATATTGATTTTCAAGATGGCTGCCTCTGAAAAACTGTTTATTGCCATATCTCGGAAACTACTTCAGTTAGGGAGTTTGTTTCTGTGGCTAAGCCCCACTTTTTGGTCAATTATGTGATTGAATAGCAGCCATATTTAATTTTTAAATATGGCTGCCATTTACATTTAATTATTCGCCATATTTCAAAATATAAAATAGCTATAAACTGGATTTCAGTGACTCTCCTTCACATTTAGGTCAACGTATTTGATTCAAGAAAAATTTTCTTATGCAGGGTGGTAGCCAAATTAATTTTCAAGATGGCCACCATATTTCTTTGTTTTCTTTTAGCGTCTTTATAGCTAAAATGGCTACGATTTCATGACTGTACTGTCTATTTTAGATAAATTTATATAATAAGTCATTCATTTATGTGATGGGATATGAGTTGAGAGGGGGTAGGTGGTGCTATAGACACAGGTAGATTATGGTAACTTCAGGCCTTTAAGTCCAGTTCTGAGTGCTCAAGGGTTATTATGAAGTCTATTTGTCTTTTGTTATAAGAAAATTACAAATATATACAGTGATTATTTCAATGACTGAACACACATTTTCAGGCTGCGGGATGTGGGAGAAATAACACAACTGCACTTTTTTTTCAGGATAGAGTAGTGTTACATTTTAACATTAATTATTAAAACAAAATTATTTCATTTCAGTTTCAAACCCTTGTCAAATAACCATGAGATATATAACACATCTAATTTGATTGAAACAAAAAGCTGGTAGCCACCAAATTGCACAATGAAGCTACAGTTGTTCCAAGGGTATATTTCGTCAATTACCTACCTATTATTGGCTTTCCATTGAATCCCGCTTTATTTCAAGAATATGACAAATTAATAATCTAGCCTTATTTAAGAAAGACACTTCAAATTTTGCCTTTTATATCACAGCAAGTAGAAATAATCGAATAGCTTGAGATATAGCTCAACTTTTGAATAGGTGGAGATATAGCTCAACTTTCGAATAGCTGGAGATATAGCTCACCTTTCGAATAGCTGGAGATATAGCTCAACTTTCTGCCACTTCTGCATGTGCACAAGTTGTTGAGAGAAGTTGGAGTGATGAGGCTGACATATCTACCAGTCTGTCAGGTGTCTCAATACTTGACAATTTAGATTAGGGGAAACAAGGTCAGAGTCATTTGAAAATAGCTTAATCTTTCATAATTCTTGCCTTGGAAATAACTTAATCTTTCAAACTTCTTGCCTTTAGAGGTTTCCGAATAAAGTTAAATTATACTTGAAACTGGAAAAGCTCTCTGGGAGAGCTTTGGTTTGAATAAGGCTATCCCTTATTTTTTGCTATCCCCCAACATTTTTATGAGAATCTGCCCAAGTCCTTTCCATTCTTTTGGTGGAATCAATGAACATTTGAACTGGAGACATCATCTAGAGTCAACAAAACAATCAATCCATCTTTGCATCTTCACAAATGACCATTGACCATAGAAGGCTTCAAAGGCATGACCGGTTGTAAAACTTCAACTGTATACACCAGGATTCAGCCAATTGTGCATCTTGGAACTTTTTGTATAAACATCCATCATTCCCCCAAAGACACATACAGCAAGCGAAATAGCCTTGGTCAGGTATCTGAACGTAGTTTGTGGAACACACCTTGTGGATTCATTTGGAAAAGTGTAACTATGTGTGTGACTATGTGTGTTTGTCACAAACAAAAGAGCAGAACTTGCATGTGCATCGGGCTGCTTTGAGGCTTAGTATTGACATGGAAATGGAAGGTTCCAGAAGTTGGGCTATGTCTTAAGACATTCCATTCCTTCTGCTTGCCTTGATTAGATGTAAAAACCAACATTTAAATGAGCCTCTCTTGAAAGAAACACGACTATTTAATTTATTTGGAATATTCTCGAAAAAACAAATTTATGGCCAAGATCTACAGATCACTTCCTACAGATCTACAGATCATCTAACTCCTCATCAACTCCAAATCAAATAATAAATGTGTTTGTCAAAATATTGAAAAATCCAGAATGGCCACCATTGCATCACAAATAAGAGTTAGTTAATCTGATTTGTTGACCCCAAACACAGGGTATAGCCGCAGAAACAGACTCCCTAACTAAAGTAATTTCTGAGATATGGCAATAAACAGTTTTTCAGAGGCAGCCATCTTGAAAATCAATATGGCCGCCATCTTAGCACTTCTAAAATATCCAATTTGTATTTCTGATTTATTTACAAGGCTATAGCCACTGAAATGAACATTCTACCTGCCTTAGTTACTGAGATATTGATGAAAAGAGGTTCAGAATGGTGGCCATTTTGAAATCCAAGATGGCGGATGGAAGCTAGTGTGTGCCAAACTGTTACATAAAAAAACGTATTGCTCTAGGTTTTATTTACCCCTCTGCCAAATTTCACGCTTTTATCCCGAAATGTACACTCTGTGTCATTTCATGCACTAAGATCCACTAATTGGACAACAGTTTAAACCGTCTTTACTAACCTTTTTATCCGGTTGCTTAGCAAAAAAACAATATTTATGCCTTGGTTACCACACCACATGCACATTTTAAAAGCTACAAAATGCGAACTGACTCACGGCCTCAATATTTGTACTGAAATGGGGAGACAAACTGTAAGAAAATACTAATAATCTTCAAAATAGCGCTTTTGAAAGGCAGATTTCTGGTAGAAGCTCCATATTTGAGAATATTATTATTCCAATTCATTTTAAAAGTTATATTTTTGTTCTCTTACATGCATTTAGGCTGAAAGACATCAATTTTTAACCTAATATATGAGTTGTAGCTCGTCTTTGTTCTTCAGACACGACCTACAAGCAGTAAAGTCTTATTTTTGTCTGGTTGCTAAGCAGAAAAACAATATTTTGGTCTTGGTTACCATACAAAATGATATTCTCACGTTGTTCAACATGTTAACGAACTTGCTGTTTCATTATCTACGGAAATGTTATTGAAAAATGTTGAAAAATCTTGTATATTTAAAAAATACATAATATTTGTGCTTTTTACATGTTTCCATGGCAACCAAACTGTTAAAATTAAAATTAAGGGTGTATCTATAATCTAGATTATAGATTTTAAGTTATTCTGAAAGAAATTACTGCTAGCCTTTATCTTACAATTCAACAGAACGAATAACAATCTTCAAGGGTATTTTGAAAAATCTAAGACTTGTGTTACTAAGGCAACATTTTCCTGAAAAGTAATGAAGTCTCAGACCCATACATGATCTTTTTGAAAAGCCCAGAGTATAGCATATTTAACAGTCAAATTACCATTTCCACAATGTTAATAACAGCTGAATAAAGCAAAACTTCATTCATCACAGTAGAAAAAAAATCCTGATTTTGTTATGCAACTATGTTACCATGGCAACCAAGGAAATTGCGGGTTCAAAATGATTACAATTTTTGATAACTGATCTTATACCTAATCAAACTGTACCATCAGATTGCAAATATCATAATATCTGTCAATGCTAGGCAGCTTTTTAGCTCAAATTCATCGATTTATTTTGATATAGACTTGTTGCCATGGAAACGCATTTTTGAAGATTTTCCACCACCGCCAGACAAAAATGAGTATTATTTTCATAATCTGCAGGATTTTCTTGTATATATACAATTAAAATTGCTCGTGTTGCAATTATGTCTAGGTTAAACTCTATTTTGACTGGACTAATATGGGAGAATATGAAGGAATGACATAGGGCAATAGAGGTCTGGGGTATATATTTTGTTGGAATATGTGGGAGATGGGTGTGATGAGTTGATTTGTGATGTTTGCAACCATTGCAAGGGTTTGCATGCTTAAAGATGTTTGCCACTGGCAGGGAGTTGTTTGAATAATAAGAGAATATGAGATTGGAAATATGGATGCCTGACTTGATCATCTATCTATCTATGTATCTATCTATGTATCTATCTATCTATCTATCTATCTATCTATCTATCTATCTATCTATCTATCTATCCATCTGTCTATCTAGCCATTGTATCTATCTATGAGATATTGCGTGGCCATCTATCTAGATCATGACATTGTGCGTATCTATATTGCTTTGTTGTATTGCAACAAATTTGAACACAGGTGGATTGCAGTTCAAGCTTACGTGTAAGCGACAAAAATGATGTATGGAGAAGTCTGTAAAAAGTCATAAGACATTGTTTTGGGGAAATAGATGATCTATTAATAACGAAAGGGACAGGATGTTTGTGATGAGGCTCAGTGTTGTAATAATAGTCGATGTGTTCGTTAAACTTGGGTACCGTAAAATGGGGTGAATTGGGGTGAATCGGGACAGAACAAGGAAACATTGTATTTGCTCCCGGGGGGGGGGGGTACTCGCTCTATAAGGGTGTATATAGAGGCGCCGCTGGATGGTAATGGTTTTTTGGCCTTCTTGGATTAAAATTGTTTTGGTTTTTTTACAATTCTGATTAATTTGGTTCTGGTTTTCGCAACCCCAACATGTTTGGTATCGTTAGAATCGGCTTGAAAGGAGGATTAAAATGGTTTAAAAACCATGAAGTTTAAATTGGTTTGCGAAAAATTTTAGTGAAGGATTAAAATGGTTTGTGGTTTTGGCGCAGTTTCCGGATTAAAATGGTTCTGGTTTTCAAAATTGCCGTGGCGCATCCGTATACAAAAGTCCGCGAAGTACCCCCCCCGGGGATTTGCTCAAAGAACACTTGCTTTAGGAATTTGATTTTTGGTACATGTGTAGTCAACATACATGCGCATATTGTGATAGGATTTTATATTTCTAACTGCATACAGTAAGGAGCTGCAGGACCTTAAACTTGGCGCTGCGGAAATGATATTTCACAGGCTGGTCAAAACTTTGCCAGTATCAATTCAAGTATAAATACTAGAGCTACCAAACTTGCAGCAAACTTTAAAATCTATCTAATGTGTTTTTAGAAGACTATAGATAAAGACTGGATATGGGATTGTGTATGTTTGGTCCTGGGTTAAGATCCAGGTCTATGACAAAGTTTCAGGATTCCAACCAAAATAACCATACAAATTTTCATTTGAGTGTAGTGGCGTGGCTTTTTGATGAATAATATTGAACGTGGCATCATTTGCAATGAAGTTAGTCCAGAATTCACGATTACAAGAAAAATTAGAAGAAAAACGCAGTTTATAACAGTTTTCTGTCATTTATCACATTTTTTAAAATATGCATATTATCAATAAAATTGATTTCAGATTTTCCTCTATTTTTTTTTCTGACGTGTTCAACATGTTTTCTAATATTTATTCACAATTAGCAATCACTCAAAGTAGGCAGGGAGTATCTATAGTGGAAATAATGGACTGTCCCGATTCACCCCAAAGTATGGGGTGAATTGTGACAGTGGTTTTCTGGGCCTTGTGCATTGGGAATTTAAGATATCATTTCAAGCTTCTAGGGGTACTTAGAACTTTTGCCCAGACACAATTTGACACCAAATTTTGATTTCTAGATTGATTTTTGATCATGCTATGACAAAAAAACGGCCAATTCTGTCCCGATTCACCCCATATTACGGTACAGTTTCTGGGGAGGTGCATAGATCATTTGACAGGTTAGCATGTAGGCCTATTGGAAAATAAAGCAGGGATCCAAAATGGGAGGGGATGGGGGGCACACAGCTTGATGAGCGTGTTTATATCATGTGTATTGGGATGTTATTGTGGGCTTTTATTAAAAGCAAGGGGCTATACAAGCATTTTTGTGCTATGGTTTAAGATGTGTGCTTGCTTTTATTGCTATAGGGCTAGATATATTATGAGTTTCATTTGGCTATACTAAATAAAATAGGGTACTGAATATGGCAGTGAAGGAGGCCATGGTGGTCTAAATTGATAAGCATAAATGGATATGAAAGAGGTGGCATAAAATTAAAATATAATTGTTATGTCTCTTGTTTATCAATGCGAAATGTCAGATTGGACTGGGAAAACAAATGGTCTGTGTACAGTGTATTTATGGGCATATTGTGGTGACAGCAGTGGTTGGCATCTACATATTCTGCATGCAGTAGAGCAAAGCTCGCGAAAATGGTTGATCACAGCACAGGGCAGCTGTGGCTATTGCTTTATTGGCTGTGCCTCCCTCCGAAATACATTGGGTCACTGAGAGGAGGAGGGGGAGTAGGTGCAAGAAACGTGAGGGTCTAAGTAATGGCGTCGCAGGGGTGCATTAAGGAGTTTCGTGAAGAGGGCTGTAGAAAAAGATGATTAGTAAGAAATAAGGGAGGACTTCAAGTAATTTTATCAGCCACACTCAAAGGCAATGTCAGTAGGAATGGTCATGCAAAATGTTGTGGATGTGGCTGGAGTAGGGATGGAGGAGAAGAGGTGACATCACAGCTGAATAGATAGAGTCTTAAGAGTAGGATTTAAGAGTAGGATGATATACATGTAGTAAGATACAGTTATGTTGAAATGGCAGAGTTAGAAGTATGTAGTTTTATTTGATGGTTTTTATTCTTTTATGCATCCATGGTTCACAATCATGCATTGCTGTGATCAAGTTTTGACCTTTTCATTTTAATGATCCGCCAACAATTGGGGAAAAAATCAAATGTTGAAGAAGAAAACTTAGATGCAAAAGCTGTCATCCAGAGAAAACATTCTGTCTCCACACTCTATATAGCATATACATGTATATATACATATAAGCTGCAGCAACACATTTTTACAGGACAGTATAAGCCTTACAAAGTTAAGAGCTTCATGTCTCAGAGAAAGTTTTATTGAATCCAAGGGAAACCATTCAGTGGCAATCTCCCCAGAAACAACAGTCACCATGGTTACAGCATCCTCGTTTCACAATAAGACTCTGAAAAGAGGCTGAAAAAATCTTTAGAATCAACATCGCCTGCTCAAGTAGCTGGCCAAGTAGCCACACAAATCACCGCACTCTTTCACTGCATCTTCTCAGACTACAATTTTCCCCAAATGACTGTGGCATTTTGTTTCTTCATTACATTCCTTCAGCCTAAAATAGCGCTCTTATCCCATCATCTGGCACACTTCACAATGGAGAATCCACAGGGTGGCAAGACAGCTCCTTGCCTCATCTCTCCTCAGTGATATAGACCAGCAATACTGTCTCACATCATTTTGAATTAACAGATTGCAAAGAGACCAATCGGCTTGCACGGCTGTCTCACCCAAACATCTTTCTTTCCCCCCCCCCTTCTTTTGTTTTCGTCCGCAAAGGAAAAACTTGAAATTCTTCATTTTTACTGCCATCAGAGAGCTCGAACAACTATATGAAGGCTGTCTTTTCCCTTGGATCTACCATTTGTGACATATATTAAAATGAGCGCATTTATGGAGAAAGTGTCCTTCTGGTGTGCTTATTCTGTTGTCTCAGAAGACCATGCAATTAAGATTGAACCACATCATTACCTTAAATCCAATTTTGTAGGTTTTCGTTTTGATTCATGTTAAAAGTTTCCATGCAAGAACTAAACTGCATATTGTATATAAATTTAGATTATCTAGAATATGTGGTCACAAAGCATTTGGTCATATAAAACAAGACAACATGTCCTTACCAGAGTGTCTATAACAAGCACATATAATGGCACAGCATCGCCCATGCCCCGCATGTTTTATCCTATGTTTATCCTATCCATTAGCCAGTTTATCCCGTTCGTTTATCCTATCCATTTATCCTCTCCATTTATCATATCTGTTTATCCTATCCGTTTATCCTATCCGTGTATCCTACCCGTTATCCTGTTTATCCCGTTTATCCTATCCATTTATCCTATCTATTTATCCAATCTGTTTATCCTATCCCTTTATCCTATCCGTTTATCTAGTACCCCATAAGCACTGGTTCATCCAATTTATCCTGTTTATCTTATCTATTTATCCTATTTGTTTATCCTATGTTTATCCTGCCAGTTTATCCTATCAGTTTATCTTATCCGTTTATCCTATCCATTTATCCTATCCATTACCCTATCCGTTGACCCTATCCGTTTAACATATCCATTTATCCTATCTGTTATCCTGTTTATCCCATTTATCCCGTTTATCATATCTGTTTATCCTACCCATATATCCTATCCATTTATCCTATCTGTTTATCCTATCCGTTCATCCTATCCGTTTATCCTATCCGTTTATCTCATCCGTTTATCCTATCCATTTAACCCATCTGTTAATCCTATCGGTTTATCCCATCCGTTATCCTGTTTATCCCGTTTATCCTATCCATTAATCCTATCCGTTATTCTATCCGTTTATCCTATCCGTTTATCCAGTACCCCATAAGCATTGTTTCATCCCATTTATCCTGTTTATCCTATCTGTTTATCCTATCTGTTTATCCTACCCGTTATCCTATCCGTTTATCCTATCTATTTAACATATCTGTTTATCCTATCCGTTTATCCTACCTGTTTATCCTACCCGTTATCCTATCCATTTATCCTATCCGTTTATCCTATCCATTATCCCATTTATCCCATTTATCCCATTTATCCCGTTTATCCTATCCGTTAATCCTATCCGTTTATCCTATCCGTGTATCCTATCCATTTATCCTATCCGTTTATCCCATTTTTTTATCCCAGCCGTTTATCCAATCCGTTTATCCTATCCGTTCATCCTATCTGTTTATCCTACCTGTTTATCCTATCTGTTTATCCTATCTGTTTATCCTACCCGTTTATCCTATCCGTCTATCCTATCCGTCTGTCAACCCATCTATCCATTAAGCCATCCGTCAATCCATTCCTCCATCTATCTATCGATCTATCCTGTCTGTTTATCCTATCCGTTTATACTATCCATCTATCCTATCTGTTTATCCCAGCCATCTATCCTATCCATCTATCCTATCTGTCTGTCAATCTGTCTACCCATCCGTCTATCTATCATTCAATCCATCCGTCAATCCATTCATTCATCTAAGTTTCTATTTATCCTATCCGTTTATCCTATCCGTTTATCCCGTTCGTTTATCCCATCCGTTTATCCTATCCGTTTATCCTATCCGTTATCCTATCCATTTATCCTGTTTAACATATCCGTTTATCCTATCCGTTTATCCTATCTGTTTATCCCATCCCGTCTGTCAACCCATGTATCCATCAATCCATCTGTCAATCCATTCCTCCATCTATCTATCTATCTATCCTGTCTGTTTATCCTATCCGTTTATACTATCCATCTATTCTATCCTACTGTATATCCCATCCATCTATCCTATCTGTCTGCCAATCCGTCTATCCATGCATCTATCTATCTATCTATCTGTCTATCTATCTATCTATATGTCTATCTTTTGTTTACATGAGTGTATATTATAACCAGTATTTTATTTACATAAATATAAAACAGATTTATATAATATATAGTAAGTTGCCCGTAGATTGGAGGGAAGAGAATAGAATAATATGAAATAGATACAATATAAGCCCGTGCTACCTGTATAATTAGTTGGAAAGATGCATGAACTATACTGAGATGCAGGAATTGCTGAGTTTCCCAGAAATAGAATGTGGTGCAAAGGGAGGAACTGGCAAAGGACTTGCAGGTGCTGCCCTCTTGTGTAATGTATGTGAATGAGTTGCTGCTTGCAGTGGCCATTCTGTGTACTAAAACTCACCCTGTGGAAGGGAAAATGGCCACCACAATGCAGGCTTTCTGGACCTTGATAGCCTCTAAAACTGATAATAGTAAATTTTCTAATATTGAATTAAACTGAAAATACCAACCGTTGTGCACATCTACAATGGTATCAATGTGTTATGCATATGATAAGAACTTCCAGAGTGGGCTGGTGGAGGCCACAGCATTGGTTGTTTCACCCCTTCAGTAGATTTCAGCACTAAAGCATAATCGCCCTATGCATAGCATAGCATGGGCGATAATTATATGGATCACATAGAGCTGAAAGACTTCTTTTGTTCAAAAGCACAGCAGATCGTGCTTGGATTGAATGACAGTCAGCTTGCCCAAGGATCTGGAGAAATGCACTGATTGCAGGACAAAAGAGAAAAGCTAATAAGGACAAAAGAGAACGGAAAAGGACAAAACTCACAAAAGAGGACACACAAGGGACCATTTACTGTCCTCAAAGTGTCCTGTAACTTCAGAGAGTTTCTGGGAATCTCTATCTCAGAAACTCTCTGCAACTCTTGATAAAAACTGTCTGTAGACTCTGTACTGAACTGGTTGACCTTGTTGTTTTTCAGGATTTCTCTGTTGGGGAAGTCTGAGATCTACCTGCGTGCCTTAACTGACTGCCTAGAGATGTACATCAAAGAAATCTCCATCCTCCAGCACATCCAGGCCACTGTGCAGATTGCTTCCTTCAGTGAGTCCTTTCATTTCTTTACCTTACTTTTACATAACTCTTTCTTTTCTAACATAACGCTTCATTAAGACTACTGAAAGTCTACTGAAAGAGCTCTATTCGTGTTGTTTTTTAACTCGCTTTTAAGTCGCTGTGAGCATTTTCTAGTTGCATGAGTTTAAATCACGTCAAAGTGCAATTGGTTTCAAAGAACTGATTTTGTTTTAATTGGTAGAATTAAGGAATTATAAAGTCACACTCAGCATTTCTACTAACTAGTTTGCCATCAGGAGCAGACCAGATGAGTATTATGTGTGAAAAAAAATATTGCTAGGCCAATGGCCTTATTGTCAAAAAAAAAACTCTGCATCTGAGCATGTTAAGTTTACTTCTTTGCGTACATGTTTACAATTATACTAAGTCTTATTGTCAACCGATCGGACAAAAAAAAAGTCACGGAAGGAAAAAAAACCATTTATATGTAACTCCCATGCAGTACATTAACTGATCCTAATGTTGGTTTTGACTTCGAGAATGATAAATTAATTTATAAATAACATTTTGCTCCACTCAAGAATTACAGATGTCACAGTAGTACACAATTGCAGTTGATCCCTCTATGATGATGCTCCAAGCTGCTCCATATGGGACAATTACCATAACGTATACAGAAGACAAAGACCGCTGTCTGTTTCATTTCCTGTCCTAATCTTGGAGGAATCCAGGAGAATCTCTTATGCAGATGAATGAAGACAATGGATCTGAAGAATAAATAGACCTTAAGGTTTTTGGTTTTCTTTTTTTGCAGCAACAGTAAGCAGCAAAAAGGCCGCAAAAGCCAAGAAGACAGCAAAAGTGGCCACGGAGAACCACAACGCGGCCACTCTGGATGATGACCTCTCACTGACAATATTAGCCGAGTAAGTCGATTTGCTTGATGTCCCTGATTCTGGCCTTGATTGTGATTATTGATTCACTTAGGGTAAATCAAGGGTCAATGCCTTTCGCAACACAACAGCTTACAAGGTTGATAGAATTCTGTTGAATGACCATGCACTATAGATCTAAGTTATATATATATATATATATTCTTCTTTAAAAGTTAAGAGGAAGATTTTTTTCAAGTAGCTAAAATTTTTACTGTAACCATATACATACAGAAAGCTCCTTTTGGTGATTTTTGCACCCCAATAAGGTAAAATGTAACATTGTTGATGATGATTTGTCGTGGAACATTTTTTGTTGTGAGCACCACGTTATGACAGGGCATCGGGAACCAAACTGACTTTTGAAGAGACACGAAAACTTTCTAAAAATACCATTTTTATGTTGCAATCGTCCACATTTGCATCATTGACATTAGATTTTCCAGAAGGCACTGTAAAACCTGCTGCATCACTTTCACATGAACTGTTGTTTATACGTCAGGTACTGCACTTAGGGTGGGCTGAAAAAAACTTTTTTTGGAATTTCAATATGCCAGTGGTATAGAAAGTTGGCTATGGCCAAAAAATGAAAATTTGTGCAAAAAAAATTTTGTGGCATGCGACGTGTGCCGGGCCACTCCGGCTTTTATGAAAATGCATATTTTCATCCATTTCGTATGCCTTTTTAGACCATTTTTTGGCCTGAGTCAGCTTCCTTGGTTTCAGAAGGCTCAATGGCATACTTAAATCTTCTATGAAGACCATTTTGGATATGAAATGCCATAAACAGGTCCCTGATATTTAAGATATAGCCATTTCTGGGTAAATGTTGGGGAACAGAATTTGGCTTTTTTTGCAAAAAATTGCCCGAAAAAATTAAAAATATCGGAATTGACTGCACAAAAAATGATTCCAAGTGAATTGTAATTACCCCGTGTCCTCCCTAATGCCCTAAAAAACACTTCCAGCGCATTACCTGCATCAATTTGTGGTTTCAGTTTCCAGAATAGGGGCAATTCCGTAAAGTCAGATTTACAGATTTGACACTTTAGCAGCTTGTGGAGCCCTACCATTACACCTCAGTTATTTCATTGTTAAATAGGGATGAGGCCAGGTAATAGGGGTATCAGACAAGCCATCAACCAAAGCTCCAAGTGCAATAGGAGCTGAGCTACATGGTGAAATGTCATCGTGTCGAACGTACAGCGCATGAGTAGTATTGAGTACATTCGACAGGATGACATTTTGCCTTGTAGCTCAGCTCCTATTGCGCTTGGAGCTTTGGTTGATGGCTTGTCTGATACCCCTATTAACTGGCCTCATCCCTATTTAACAATGAAATAACTGAGGTGTAATGGTAGGGCTACACAAGCTGCCAAAGTGTCAAATCTGTAAATCTGACTTTACGGAATTGCCCCTATTCTGGAAACTGAAACCACAAATTGATGCAGGTAATGCGCTGGAAGTGTTTTTTTAGGGCATTAGGGAGGACACGGGGTAATTACAATTCACTTGGAATAATTTTTTGTGCAGTCAATTCCGATATTTTCAATTTTTTCGGGCAATTTTTAGCAAAAAAACCCAAATTCTGATCCCCAACATTTACCCAGAAATGGCTATATCTTAAATATCAGGGACCTGTTTATGGCATTTCATATCCAAAATGGCTTTCAAAGAAGATTTAAGTATGCCATTGAGCCTTCTGAAACCAAGGAAGCTGACTCAGGCAAAAAAATGGTCTAAAAAGGCTTGCGAAATGGATGAAAATATGCATTTTCATAAAAGCCGGAGTGGCCCGGCACACGTCGCATGCCACAAAATTTTTTTTGCACAAATTTTCATTTTTTGGCCATAGCCAACTTTCTATACCACTGGCATATTGAAATTCCAAAAAAAGTTTTTTTCAGCCCACCCTAGTACTGCACAGTAAAATTGAATTTTGAGTCAGCTTAAATTATTGAGTGAGATGGTTGCACAATTCCTTTGAGCTGACATAGCTTGTTGTTTGAAGTTATGACAATGGACAGATTATCATAACTTAAAATAACAAGCTATGTTAGCTCAAACAAATTGTGCAACTATCTCACTCAGTCAAAAATTCAAATTTTACTGTGTGTTGTTTTAACGGTACCTGCTGCAAAAGTAACAGGAGCTGGTTTACAGTATGATTATTGTACCAGTACAGGTCTGTTGCTACCTAAATGTATACTTTGACACGTAACAAATAAAAGATTCATGCACACGTATCTGTGTTGACTCTGTTTGCAGGGAAAAGGCAGAAGTGACAGAGCTGTACCAACTCATACTCAACAGGTTGGCTGCTGGTGACTCATCGGGCACAGGTATGTACATAATGATGTCTATCGCTTCAGGCTGGATAAGGATTTCATGCATAATGCACATCACCATACTTGCAACACTAAATCATGGTAAAGCTGCAAATACTTGCATGCAATATATGTACATGTATTTTATGTTTTGCAAAGTGCTGCAATTGGCCTGTAGTGGAAAAATCAGCAAAAATCAAGCAGTATAAGTTGATTTATTTGGTAGATAAGAATTTCATGTGTTCTGAAAATCACAGGTCAGCACCAGACTTAGTGGTTGAAATGTGTCAATGCATATTTGTCCCTGTGTTATGAGACTCTTTGGTATTAGACCAACTTGCTTTATGAGACAACAGGTCTTCCTTTTGCCTGAGTAGTACCTACCTTTAGTGCAATCTGTGCTCCAAGTAGAGAGTTAAGTCTGCACCTCCAGGAGAAACCGCTTCATGACCGTCTTATAACGTAGTTGGAGCCTGTACATAGGCCTATTTACATGCAAATTCACGTGTTTTGCTGTACAACACTTTATGTTTTGCAATATATATGCTATAAAAGCAGAATATCTGTTCAGCAGTTGAGTAAGTGAATAGCAGAAATCAGGGCAAGGCCATGGTCAGGAGGCGATAAGTTGCTTAATTTATTGGATTAGAGGAGGCCCCAGGGCCCTGTTGAGGCTGTGGAGTGGTCTGCCCTGATTGTGTTCACCAAATGCATCAATAAAACAGGGAGGTGGGGATATGCAGTGGTATTGGCAGTGGAGGAGCTGGCTTGTTTGGGGCTGCTGAAGCCATTCTATTGGAGCCATTCACTTCAAGGGCCGTTGGTGTTTCTTGAAGGAGGTTGCAGCTGGGTGGTCAGTGGTCCCCCTCCGTGTGTGCAAAGCCATACATTGCTGACAATAGACTGGCCTTGACCACAGCCGCAGGGACCAGTGAACTGGTGCTAGGTTCACAATTGGCAGCCGCAGTGTCACGCAGGCATTTGGTTTCATTCTGGCTCCAGAGGTTCATCTATGCATGCATAAGAGAGCCCTCTGTACAACATCTTTAGCTGAAATAAAAATGGAACCTTGCAATTATTACGGACAAACAGTTTGCTGGCTTCACAGAATACACCAAATGTTTCTTTCATGCTTTGTGAACATGTTTTTTTTAGTATGTCATGCAATTAAATTAAAATTTTTTAGTAAATGTCTTTCGATTTTTAAGAAGACAAACTTAACGCCAATTAAACAAAGAATTGTCAGGGTGTATCAAAGTAGTTTTTACAAGAGACATAAAATTTTAAACATGAAAAACTGAAAACAAAGGAGACCTTTCACAGCCAGGCACATGCCAAGGGATGGAAAATAAATGTCAACATGAAATTTCAGGAGAGTTCATGCATGCAGCAACATTTAATGATCGTTTCAAATGGGGCCTGGATAATTAATGCAACACCCGGAGGCGCAATCCAAACTAAAAGCTCAACTAATTAATGGAAAGCTGTGATAAAACCAAGTAAAAGGCATGCACACAATCATGGTAGTCAATTACAGTTTGTGAAAGTTTAATTGTTACAGATTTGCCAGATTTCCTCCCAAACGAGTTACAATTGCCATTCAACTGGTCACATAATGAGTCAGTGATTTTAGAGGGAGGGTGACAGTGCTTTACGTCCAGTATTTTTGCACTGATCAGGAAAAATAGAACAGGTAGGAACTATGCCGGTGTATAAGCGGAATATCAACAGCAGTTGAGTGGGTCAATAGCAGAAATCAGGGCAAGGCCATGGTCAGGAGGCGATAAGTTGCTTAATTTATTGGATTAGAGGAAGCCCCAGGGGCCCTGTTAAAGCTGTGGAGTGGTCTGCCCTGATTGTGTTCACCAAATGCATCAATAAAACAGGGAGGTGGGGGATAAGCAGTGGTATTGGCAGTGGAGGAGCTGGCTTGTTTGGGGCTGCTGAAGCCATTCTATTGGAGCCATTCACTTCAAGGGCCGTTGGTGTTTCTTGAAGGAGGTTGCAGCTGGGTGGTCAGTGGTCCTCCTTCCCCTTTATGCAAGGCCATACATTGCTGACAATAGACTGGCCTTGACCACAGCTGCAGGGGCCAGTGCAGTGGTGCTAGGTTCACAATTGGCAGCCGCAGTGTCATGCAGGCATTTGGTTTCAGTCAGGCTCCAGAGGTACCTCTATGCATGCGTAAGAGAGCCCTCTGAACAACATCTATAGCTGCCATAAAAGTGGTTGCAATTATCGTGGACAGACAGTTTTGCTGGTTTCAAAGAATATACCAAATGTTTCTTTCATGCTTTGTGAAGATGTTCTTCTAGTATGTCATGCAATACCACCATTAGAACTTAAACTTTTTAGTAAATTTCATTCAATTTTCAAGAAGACAAATTCAATCCTCATAAAACAAAGAACCGTCAGGCTGTATCTAAGTAGTTTTTAAAGGAAACATAAAATTTTAAACATGAAAAACTGAAAACCAAAGGAGACCTTTCACAGCCAGGCACATGCCAAGGGAAGGAAAATAAATGTCAACATGAAATTTCAGGAGAGTGCATGCATGCAGCAACATTTAATGATTGTTTCAAATGGAGCCAACACCCGGAGGAAAAATCCAAAAAGCTCAACTAATTAACAGAAAGCTTTGATAAAACGAAGTAAAGGGCATGCACACAATCATGGTAGTCGATTACAGTTTGTGAAAGTTTTATTTATTTATTGTTACAGATTTGCCAGATTTCCTCCCAAACGAGTTACAATTGCCATTCAACTGGTCACATAATGAGTCATTGAGTCAGTGATTTTAGAGGGAGGGTGGCAGACTGACAGTACTTTACGTCCTGTATTTTTGCACTGATCAGGAAAAATAGAACAGGTAGGAACTATGCCAGTGTATAAGGGGAATATCAACAGCAGTTGAGTAAGTGAATAGCTGAAATCAGGGCAAGGCCATGGTCAGGAGGCGATAAGTTCCTTTATTTATTGGATTAGAGGAGGCCCCAGGGGCCTGTTCAGGTTGTGGGGTTGTGGAGTGGTCTGCCCTGATTGTTCACCAAATGCATCAATAAAACAGGGAGGTGGGGGATATGCAGTGGTATTGGCAGTGGAGGGGCTGGCTTGTTTGGGGCTGCTGAAGCAATTCTATTGGAGCCACTCACTTCAAGGGCCGTTGGTGTTTCTTGAAGGAGGTTGCAGCTGGGTGGTCAGTGGTCCCTCCTCCCTCTATGCAAGGCCATACATTGCTGACAATAGACTGGCCTTGACCACAGCTGCAGGGGCCAGTGCAGTGGTGCTAGGTTCACAATTGGCAGCTGCAGTGTCATGCAGGCATTTGGTTTCAGTCTGGCTCCAGAGGTACCTCTGTACATGCATAGGAGAGCCCTCTGAACAACATCTATAGCTGCCATAAAAGCGGTTGCAATTATCGTGGACAGACAGTTTGCTGGCTTCAAAGAATATACCAAATGTTACTTTCATGCTTTGTGGGTCCGTTCTTATGGTATGTCATGCAATACCACCATTAGAACTTAAAACTTTTAAGTAAATTCCTTTCGATTTTCAAGAAGACAAACTCAACGCTCATTAAACAAAGAATCGTCAGGCTGTAAGTAGTTTTTAAAATTTTAAACATGAAAAACTGAAAACCAAAGGAGAACTTTCACAGCCAGGCATGTGCCAAGGGAAGGAAAATAAAAGTCAACATTAAATTTCAGGAGAGTGCATGCATGCAGCAACATTTAATGATTGTTTCAAATGGGGCCTGGATAATTAATGCAACACCCGGAGGCACAATCCAAACTAAAAGCTCAACTAATTAACAGAAAGCTGTGATAAAACCAAGTAAAAGGCATGCACACAATCATGGTAGTCAATTACAGTTTGTGAAAGTTGAATTTGTTACAGATTTTCCAGAATTGCCAAATGAGGTAGAACTGCTATTTTATCAGTCATGTAACAAGTCTGTGATTTTGGAGGGATGGTGACAGGGCTTTACTTTCTGTATTTTTTCACTGACAAGGATAAATAGGACAGGTTGTAAGTTACTAGGACTAGGACCATAGTGGTGTATTTAAGCAGAATATCTGTTCAGCAGTTGAGTAAGTGAATAGCAGAAATCAGGGCAAGGCCATGGTCAGGAGGCGATAAGTTGCTTAATTTATTGGATTAGAGGAGGCCCCAGGGCCCTGTTGAGGTTGTGGAGTGGTCTGCCCTGATTGTGTTCACCAAATGCATCAATAAAACAGGGAGGTGGGGGATATGCAGTGGTATTGGCAGTGCAGGAGCTGGCTTGTTTGGGGCTGCTGAAGCCATTCTATTGGAGCCATTCACTTTAAGGGCCGTTGGTGTTTCTTGAAGGAGGTTGCAGCTGGGTGGTCAGTGTTCCCTCCTCCCTCTGTGCAAAACCATACATTGCTGACAATAGACTGGCCTTGACCACAGCTGTAGGGACCAGCGCAGTGGTGCTAGGTTCACAATTGGCAGCCGCAGTGTCATGCAAGCATTTGGTTTCAGTCAGGCTCCAGAGGTATCTCTATGCATGCATAAGAGAGCCCTCTGAACAACATCTATAGCTGCCATAAAAATTGTTGCAATTATTGTGGACAGACAGTCTGCTGCCTTCACAGAATACATACCGCATGTTACTTTCATGCTTTGTGAAGATGTTCTAGTATGTCATGCAATGCCACCATTAGAACTTTAACTTTTTAGTAAATTCCATTCAATTTTCAAGAAGACAAATTCAATTCTCATAAAACAAAGCCGTCAGGCTGTATCTAAGTAGTTTTTAAAGGAAACATAAAATTTTAAACATGAAAAACTGAAAACCAAAGGAGACCTTTCACAGCCAGGCACATGCCAAGGGAAGGAAAATAAATGTCAACATGAAATTTCAGGAGAGTTCATGCATGCAGCAACATTTAATGATCGTTTCAAATGGAGTCTGGATAATTAATGCAACACCCGGAGGCACAATCCAAAAAGCTCAACTAATTAACAGAAAGCTTTGATAAAACCAAGTAAAAGGCATGCACACAATCATTGTAGTCAATTACAGTTTGTGAAAGTTTTATTTATTAATTGTTACAGATTTGCCAGATTTCCTCCCAAAGGAGTTATAATTTCCATTCAACTCGTCACATAATGAGTCAGTGATTTTAGAGGGAGGGTGACAGTGCTTTACGTCCAGTATTTTTGCACTGATCAGGAAAAATAGAACAGGTAGGAACTATGCCGATGTATAAGCGGAATATCAACAGCAGTTGAGTAAGTCAGGTTCACAATTGGCAGCTGCAATTGGCATTTGGTTTCAGTCAAGCTTCAGAGGTACTTCTGTGCATGCATATGAGAGCCCTCTGAACAACATAGATCTACAGCTGCATGCTATAAAAACGGTTGTAATTATGTGGACAGACAGTCTGCTATGCTGGCTTCACAGAATATATCATGCTTTGTGATCCTGTTCCTCTTGTATGTCATGCAATACCACCATTACAACTTAAATTTTTAAGTAAATTCCTTTCGATTTCAAGATGACAAACTCAACGCTCATTAAACAAAGAACTGTCAGGCTGCATCAAAGCAGTTTTTAAGGAAAAATACATTTTTAAACATGAAAAACTGAATACCAAAGGACACCTTTCACAGCCAGGCACGTGCCAAGGGAAGGAAAATAAATGTCAACATGAAATTTAAGGAGAGTGCATGCATGCGGCAACATTTAATGATCGTTTCAAATGGAGCCTGGATAATTAATGCAACATCCGGAGGCACAATCCAAACTAAAATTGTGACTAATTAATGGAAAGCTGTGACAAAACCAAGTAAAAGGCATGCACACAATCAAGAGGTATGATTGCCATTCACTTCATGCCAGTCAATTGGAGTTTGTGAAAGTCATATTTGTAAAAGATTTACCAGAATTTCTCTAAAATGAGATAGAATTGCCATTAAACCAGTCAGGTAACAAGTCTGTGATTTCGGAGGGGGGTAACAGGACTTTACGTCCTTTATGTTTGCACTGATTAGCATAAATAGAACATGCAAGAACCATGCTGGTGTAGAAGTGGAATATCTGTTCAGCAGTTGAATAAGTGAATAGCAGAAATCAGGGCAAGGCCATGGTCAGGAGGCGATAAGTTGCTTAATTTATTGGATTAGAGGAGGCCCCAGGGCCCTGTTGAGGCTGTGGAGTGGTCTGCCCTGATTGTGTTCACCAAATGCATCAATAAAACAGGGAGGTGGGGGATATGCAGTTGTATTGGCAGTGGAGGAGCTGGCTTGTTTGGAGCTGCTACAGCCATTCTCTTGGAGCCTTTCACTTCAAGGGCCGTCGGTGTTTCTCGAAGGAGGTTGCAGCTGGGTGGTCAGTGGTCCCCCTCCGTGTGTGCAAAGCCATACATTGCTGACAATAGACTGGCCTTGACCACAGCCGCAGGGACCAGCGCAGTGGTGCTAGGTTCACAATTGGCAGTTGCAGTGTCATGCAAGCATTTGGTTTCATTACGTGGACAGACAGTCTGCTGGCTTCACAGAATATACCAATGTTACTTTCACGCTTTGTGAATCTGTTCTTCTTGTATGTCATGCAATACTACCAATAGAACCTAAAACTTTGTTAAGTAAATTCCATTCGATTTTCAAGAAGGCAACTCAATGCTCATTAAACAAGGGACCGTCAGGCTGTATCTAAGTAATTTTTAAGGAAACATAAAATTTTAAACATGAAAAACTGAAAAGCAAATGAGACCTTTCACAGCCAGGCACTTGCCAAGGGAAGGAAAATAAAATGTCAACAAAGAATTTCAGGAGAGTGCATGCATGAAGCAACATTTAATGATCATTTCAAATGGAGCCTGGATAATTAATACAACACCCGGAGGCACAATCCAAACTAAAAGCTCAACTAATTAACAGAAAGCTGTGATAAAACCAAGTAAAAGACATGCACACAATCATGGCAGTCAATTATAGTTTTGAAAATTGGAGCCTGGAGGTAGAACTGTTATTTTATCAGCCATGTAACAAGTTGTGATGTTGGAGGGATGGTGACAGGGCTTTACATCATGTATTTTTGCACTGATGAGGAAAATTAGGACATTGAGGGACCCACCAATCTATTTTATTGTCACCAATTGTCCATCTATCCATCAATTTTATTTTCACAAATTTTCCATTCTACAGTCAATCTAATCATCGCCCCATAAATTGTCCATGCATACATAAATATAATTGTCATCCCACAAATTGTCCATTTTTCAGTTGATCTAACTCTTCCCCATAACTTTTCCATACTCAGTCAATCTTATTGTCACTGTCATAATTATCCATACTTCATTGTTATTGTCATGCTATACATTGGTCATTCATCCATTGATCTGAATCTATCTTTTTTCTTGCAGGTGATGAGGCAGAAGGAACGAGTAATGGCAACAGTAAATCTAGTAGTCGGAGGAAAAAGGCGGAGTCGACTTTGAAAACTTCTTCGCGAACTTCCCGCCTTCTGTGTTGCACGTGCAGCAATGATTATGTCTAACCTTCGAACTCAACATCGTAGGGGAAGAGGGGGTGACAAGTCACAGGGGTAAAAAGTCACAGGCCTTTTTGACCAACTTGCAGTGACATAATTATTAAGCTTAAATCATCATTTGGGACGCTTTTATGAGAAGAAGGTCTGTAGGGAATATGAAAACTATGCTCATTATGCAAAGTGGGTTTTTACCCACCTCATGCTTTTTAGGGGTCCCAAACAGGTTTTATCGACTCTGAACTTTCCCTATTAATGTCTGGTCACTGAGACATAGGAAGTTGTGCTACTGTTTCAGGGCCTTTTGGATAATAGTCTTTCATTCTGTGAACCCATTTTTGGCCATGTGGTCACCAAGTTGCCATGATCATGTGTTGAATTTAAAAAACAGCTGAGGGGTGAAATGTCACACTGTGACATTTCACCCCAACACTGTGATATTTTACCATAGGGTACTGTGAAATCAATATTCCGTGCTAAAGAAAGTAAAATATTCCACACTTGAGGCTTTTAGCTTACAATCTTATCATCATCCATCATCAGTAATACATCTGAGAGAGTAATGCAACAAGTTTTCATTTCGCAAACTTTGGCCAATTTCTGACGCAGGCTTTGCTGATGGTGCATTGTCATTGCATGCCGATAGCTTCAGAAGGCTCACTATAAATTTCATGCACAAGGATGACTATCAAGTCTAGGTCTGCATGTTACCTCATATAGTCCTGTATGTTCACAAAAATTGCATGTGACTTTTTACCCCGCGGTTGTGACTTCTTGACCCTGGCATGGGGTAAAAAGTCACATCGGACTTTGCCTTAAATGAATGTGAACTGAATAAAGCCTATTTGCAACACAACAGCTATCATGTGATACAAACATAGTCAACTAAACACTGCATAATTGTGCCAAAGGTCATTCAGATCTGACAAATACCTGCTCTGTACCGGGGCTTTTTTTTAATTTTGTGACTTCTGACCCCCGCCTCCCCTACTGTGACGTTGCTAAACTTGATCATTCGCAAAATGGACGTCACCTCACAACTAACGAACTTTTTATGCAATCGGCTTCCCATTGTCAACGGATGCATTTCTAAACATTTGTTTACAAAGTGATCGAAACTATCTGGTGATTTTTGCCAGGGGTCTGGTGGACTCTTATGTTTTACACATTCCGATTAAAATGAGCAATTCAGACCCTGAGCAACTGACATTAAAGTATTGTTACTGTAAAAGACTTAGCCATTCTGTTAGGATGTTTCCTGTAACGCTAACTGTATTTTCAATACTTTGGTGTGTTCGTTCATGTTCAGAATAGAATGTGTTCACATTTTATAACTTGCAATTGATGGTCATGGTTGGCACAATAATTGTATATTTTATATCTAAACACTTTTTCAAGTCTTCTCCAAAAGAAATTGGAAGGTCAAGTTTGTTAAAAGAAACAACATGTGTAAATGACCAATTTGGTCAAAGTAGGAAATAAGGGCATTGATTTTGAATTTGTAGAAGTATTTGGTAAGAAACTGGTGATTTGAATTTGACAGACTATTTGAGCGACGATAATTAATGAATTGCTGCAGTCAGATGGCCAACCCTTTGAAAATACTCATACATGTACGTAAATGTTTATCTAGCCGTTTCTCTATGTTCAGCATTACATTTATACACATGACAGTCGAAAGCATTGTTATAATGGTGGCTGATGGATATTAGCAGAGCATTTTGCAGGTCTTTTTTATTTCACCTTTTGCTTCATAGCAAAGAACCACACGCGAACAAAACTTTTTGCTCAAATGGTGCACATTTTCATGGTTGTACATTATGTGGAATGTAGAATCGAATAATAAAATATGTCTGTTCATGTTTTCTTTTCACAGAGATCATTCCGAGACATACAAGAAATATCCATCATTCTTGAAAGTTTAGGCAACCTTCTATAATGCCATTTTTAATTGCATGAAAGAAAGTATGTGGTGTCCGAAAATCAGCCATGGATTCCTCTCTCTTTCATTTCATCATACAAATATCTATCTTTGAGGCTGCACTATCCATAACTATATCATCTAAACCTGCCTCCCTTCTCACACCTTCATTTATATTAAAGGTACATTGACAGCTTCTTAAATATCAGTTTAATATAGACAATATCTGATACAGCATATATACTGTACTTTAAAAGCATGGCATCTTTTTTGGCCTTCAAAATGCAATCATAAAATTGGGTGTCATATTAAATTACAATGTTCCACATGTGAGCATTTAAATTCTAAGAAAGCGAAGCAACAGTTAAGTATGTAGAAAACATCCAAAGACTTTTGATTTTTATGCATGTTTTGCATTCTGTATCCAATTAAACAAAAAAGCGACAACATGATGTAAAAGATTTTGGCAATGAATGTTTTTACCATTCCTTATGCATCATTGATAAATAAATAATCTGGTCAGCAATGATTCTGCTGGAATTGCCAGTTTCAGTTGCCTGCTCCAGCACCAGATGGCTTCCTGGCAAGTTCCTGAATATCTTGCTGCAGTTTCCTGCACCACGACTCCATCTTGTGGTTGGGGGAACTGCAGGTGTGGCCAGGTGACCGAAATAGCTCTGCAAGAGCTTCAACAAGCTTGCAGGGGTACAGGGGTGCAGGGCTGGTCCTGCAGGAGGGGAGGGGGTACTTTGGCTGCTGCAGAAGCCAGGAAGTTAAGTGAGAGGGGTGCAAATTGCAGCATCATCAGCTACAGCAGCTAAAACTAGATGCTAGACTGCCTGAGACTGGAGCTGAAACTTGTAGAGGGTGTTCAGAGCAAGGGGTTATGTGGCAAAAGGAGACTGGTTGCTTGCTGTGGGAGATGTTGAGCAGAGTTACTGCTGTGAGCCAGGCTGCTGTGAGTTACTATTGAATCTCAGTAGAGAGTGAGGAGGGGTACTCAAAGGATCTCCTGTCCCTCTATAACTATTTAGCATTTGAGCAGCAGCAGCAACTACCTGATGTGTTTGGAGCTGGTGGGCTGGACTGCTGACGACTCTCCACCACACATAGGAGTGATAAACAGACTGAGAGCAAGACTGATCAAGAGGAAGAAGAGGAGGGAAGAAGAAAAGCTGGAGGGTGAAGAGAGAGTAGAAGGCACCCCGGTGGAGGGTGAGCGAGACTTCTTCGACCACTCTCACGAGGCTGCCATGAAAATGGCCCACGTCTTGCCAAACGAGAGACAAATGACTTTGGACAGACTCCTCCAGATGACCCCTTTAATTAACGGGGTGGACCTAGTGGGACGGACTGCCCGGCAACTCTTCCTGTCCCATCTCAAGTCGCAGCCGAGTGTCATGGAGACATTTTTCCCTCAACACGAGAGAGATGGCAGGGAGAACAACATTGACGCGGACTGGTTCGATTTCGACGAATTCGCTACGTTATTTGTGTGTTATGCAATCACAAAATGCAGAGACTCGTACAAAATTTACAAAATGCTGGACCAGGATAGAACTGAGGAATTAATGATGGAGTATTTCAATAGTCCTTACTGGAAGAAAATAGGTAGGCTGGTGTGTGTAAAGATCATTTGAGTACAGTGAGTTCAACCCCAATGCTCCTTTCACGCTTTTCTCAAAACACAAGATTGATTTTCTGAATATAAACATTATTCCATTATCAGTCCTTGTTAAAACTAATTGTGTATGCATATCCTTTTTAATGAATAATGTGTCACAAAAACACATATCTTATAAGTTGAGAGAGGCTATAAATTTCACTTGGTGACATCACAAATTTAACGCCAATGGATGACTGCACTGCAAAATTTAAATTTTGAGTCAGCTAAAATGATTGAGTGAGATGGTTGCACAATTCCTTTGAGCAAACACAGCTTGTTTTTTTAAGTTTTGACAACAGACAGATTATCATAACTGCAAACAACGAGCTATGTCAGCTCAAACAAAGTGTGCAACCATCTCACTCTATCATTTAAGCTGACTCAAAATTTCAAATTTTACAGTATGTTAGTCTGTTACCGACTAATGAGTCCGGTGATGACATTTGACAAATGCTTGGATCTACCACGAGTATTCATTAATTACCATCACTTAATGACTAATGATTCCAGCATTTGGAAACTGTGGTGTTAGAATTCATTATTATCAATTACCGTAATTGCTAATGAGTTAAGTGTTTTAAGAGAAGCTTGAATGAATAGTATTCATTACTACTTCATCTTCTTGGATCAATTCTTCCGATTATATTGGTGTGGTTCCATTCTTTACCACTGCTCTTTATCTCTTATTGATTCATCAAAGTTACATAACCTCTGCAAAAAGACACCATCTTGTTTTAACATTACATAAGTGAGGGGGTTAACTTCTTACCTCATGCCTTCTTTCTTTTCTCAGCAGCTTTTTTCTGTCTTTGTTTTGGCTCCACTTTGCTCCCATGGCTGACTCACGTGTGAACCTCATGGCTTAAATTCTTCTGCTTAAAATTAATGATCTGGAATCTCAGGAATGGTAAATGATTAGGAAGTAATTAGCAGCAATTTTCTTTGCTGGTGAGAAATTGCTCAATTGAAAAGCTCAATTAAGGACCAGTAAGTCACACAAAACACTTCCAAATCTCCCGATATTTGCAACAGGGCAATTCCGTAAAATGGCAAAATGTCATGGTGTGGGACGTACACTTAGTGAGTACGTCCGACGCAATGACATTTTGCCTTGTAGCTCTCAACTCCTGTTACATCTTGAGCTTTGGTTGATGGCTTGTCTGATACCCCTATTACCTGGCCTCATCCCTGTTTAACAATGAAACAGCAGAGGCGTAACGACTTAACGGAATTGCCCAATAGTGCTCCACAAAAGTTGCAGAAAAACTAGAATATTTGTACTATTGCATTTACTGTTACCGGTATGTATGTATTACATATAATATCTCTCTGTTTGGAAATCACAAATATTAATCCAGAATTATTATAGACACATTGTGCAACAGAAAGAAAGACTGCCAGAGACAATTTATAAAACACTTGTGAATCCATACAGTATTAATTTCCTACATTATTGTCCTACACCTTATACAAAGCTATGCTGTAAATATACAATGAGGAATATATAGAGCTGCTGTACACAAAATAACAACACCTTGACATACATGTTAGACCCCTGTGCATATCACTGGATGGATATCTGCGGGTATCTGATGTTGAGGCTATTGGTGTAGCACAGGAAAGATGCTCTGTTAGATAATATATTTGGCCCAGGTGTACAGGTGGCATGTTCACAGACCACCATAATATTAGTTCAGCCCCTTCCAGAGAGTCAGCTGTTCAGAATCATTGACATCTAAAACTCAAGACGACCTCATTTCTATATCAAGGAAAGTGAAATAGGATATTTTTCCAGTAGCTAGTGAACCAAAGGTCCTGAAGTAAATAACTGGTCACCAGAGAATTTTATATATAAATAAGCTTTGTTTTGTTAGTGTAAAATTAATTGATTTTCTGCAGTTTTTGCTTGCAAGTAAGTGCAACAGGTGATGTTTTGTCATTTGGTCAATGCCAAACATCCTCGACTAAACTACTTCTGGGAGCATCGATTGTCATCACTAACCCAGTACTTACGAGGGGCGTTCAGAAAGTTCTGACCAATTTTTCTGAGAGATGTTTATATTTAAGATAGAGTCTTCAAATTTTCAGGAATACATCTTAGGGTATCAAAGAAAAAAATGGCCAAGTACCATTGGGACACAACATATTTAAGTTGTTATTTTGTTGCCATGGAAACAAAAAGATGGGGAACCCAGCGCAGTTCATTTTTCTAGTGAACTTGGCATTGTGTTTTCCCTAAAATCTAGGGTCAAATTATGTTGAAAAGGACTGTAGACCTGTGCAGGGCCTACTGACAATCGTGATTGTAACTTTATGATGTCACAATATTGTGCCTATCCATTTTTTAGCCATTGAAACCTCATTTTTGCACTGTGGAGAGTGATTTTGGATGAGCATTTTAAATGGACCCGAAACACGATCAGAGAGCTTCAATCAAATTGTGTGTTTTGATGGGAAAGAATGGTAGACAAACCCAGAATCTCATCATCACAGCATTTCAAGATACTTCGATGATGATTTAGCACCATGTGACTTTTGTTTATTCCCTAATCTAAAAGATGAGCTGAGAGGTGAAAGATATGCTACAAATCAGGACATGTGACATGCCATTTCCAGGGCTTTTCTAAGTTAGGACTAGGAAATTGCTTCACCAAGTGGATTGAAAGGATGCAAAAGTGAGTTTCATGCCATGCAGCTATTCATGTCATCAGGCATACCTCACAGCCGAAGTCAAAAGGACTGATTTCCATATGTACAGATTGATACGTACACAAATGAGTAGCTTCTATTGGTTGAGAGAGCTTTATCCAAGTTTTACTTGAATCTGTCCTTTTGACGTTTGTTGTGAACATCCTCCTTCATGAAGCAATATGTTCTCATCTAATTTTGGTTCACGATGTTGAGCTCTTATCCGATTGCAAAACATCGCACTATCCTCTAACAAACTGCACTGTATAGCATTGGGGACTGACATGGAAAGGCCAGTTTGCAAGCTAAAATATTTCCATAACTCCAATAGGCCGCCCATCTGCAAAGAGCGCTGACTGAAAATAGAAATATTTTTCAAATGGAACAGGACAATTCTGTAAAGTCCAATTTACAGAATTGACACTTTAGCTGCTTGTGTAGCCCTACCATTATACCTTAGCTATTTCATTGTTATCCTAGCATGAGGCCAGGTAATAGGGGTATCACACAAGCCATCAACCAAAGCTCCAAGTGAAACAGGAGATGAGCTATTTCAAAAAGTCATTGTGTCGGACGTACATCGTGTGAATACATCCGACACGGTGATATTTCGCTTCGTAGCTCAGCTGCTGTTGCACTTGGAACTTCGCTTGATGGCCTGGCCTCATCCTTGTTTAAAAATGAAATAGCTGAGGTGTTGTGGTAGGGCTGCACAAGCTGCTAAAGTGTCAAATCTGTAAATCGGACTTTACAGCGTTGCCCAACATCAAGCATGTAATAAATGACAATGTGAGATTGTGAGAATATTGACATTAGCTACTAAAGCAACAGCTCTCCATGGGTCCTCGTTACAATCTGAGGAATATTAGCCATTTAGCAATAACATGGCCATCCCCTTGTGCCGTTAATTCCTGTGTGAAGGACCATATACACATTCATAAATTGCTATTTGGAAACAGGTTCAGAAACATAAAATGATTCAGGAAAAGACAACTTGAACAACTTTACGAGCTATAATTGGTGCAAATAAAGTAGTAACTAGCCCCCATAATCTTAAATCAAATCTATCAACAATCAATTTTGACAGTATAAGTATACAGTGTACCATACACCCATGCAGGAAAAGTATCTTAGTAATAGTTTCATCCCCTGTGAGTGACACCTCCCATCCACACCTCCCAGTCATTTGGATGAATAAGGCTTCAGGTAGAAGTCGAAAGCTCCCAGGTGAGGATAAAAAATTGCTTGTGTGAAGAAGTTTAAACTTTCAATATCAATTCATCCAATTTGTTTGGATTACGCAACAAGACTTTTTTTTTAAATCCAATTAAGGTTTTCTTCTTGGTCTGAACATTATCTAATACACTCAAATTTATTAATTTCTCTAAGAAAAGCATTTAAAAAAAATTTAAATTTGGTGTCCGCAACACTCTGGCTCATTTATCACATTCAAGTGCTATGTGTTTGAAGACTGAACAATGTAAATGTAAATGTTTTGGGTTTAACGTCTGCCATTCTCCTATAGATGAGCTCTAACAACTTTTACAATTGTATCCTTGGCAGGCCTGATCAAGCTTGAATCTTTCTCAGCTCCCTTGGGAGCATACACCAGTGTGCAGCGAATTTCACGCGCTCCTCAGTCAAGCATTCCGCAGTTGCCATCACAGATTTTTGCCAAGTACCCATTTGTACCTAGGTCGAACACAGCAGTACAAGGATCTGCTCGGTTCCTCCCTGTCGTGACTGGGGTTTGAACCCTCGACCATGGCATGCGTGTATTAGTCAAACTTCTTATCTGCTTTGCCATGACACCTTGGAAGAGACACTTCAAAAAGTAAAGCACCACTAAAAGGAACTGGTTCACTGTGATGTGTTACAGTTTCTGCCTTTTTTAACCTTTCCCATCCTTTGACCCATGACATTAAAATTGTTTATACAAACTGCCTTATTCTTTCTTGTGACAACAATTAACAACTTGGAATCTAGGCCTTATTGTTCAGCCAAAATGTTCCACTACTGTTGGTCTCCCAATCCATGACATGAAGTTACGCTACCCTGTCCCTGCTCAGAATCAGTTGGACATACCAGAAGTTTGAGCTCTTGCCAAAACAATATCTTTGAACATTCTTTGAAACATCCACTTTCACAACAAATACTCTCATAATGTAAAAAAGAAAGCATCAACATTTGTACACTAAATTAAGATATATATATTTTTAATTTGTCAAAAAGAACAAATAGGACATAAAATACAAATATCAATTTTTTTTCTAAAACAAACATTGATCATCTCAATTAAGATTCAGATCTGCGAAAATTTAGTTCAGTGCCTTCCGAACGCTCCTCATTATAGGATATATAATAGCCTGTTATTGCTGAAAAGTTCTTGCCACATACAAAATGTATAATTAATTGTATTTCTCTTCCTTTTCAGGTTTTTCATTGTATACGCAGTTGTATCCTGATTTAGTAAGAGACCAGGACTCTTTAATTCCATTTAGATCCTATATGAAAGATGACGGGTAAGTAAATAAGGAATTGTGCATGAAAAGTAAAAAAGTACGGAAGCCATTTTAGGACATGCAAAAAAAAAAAAAAGTTAAATTGTACAAACAATTTACTATATTGTACAAACAATCTAGTAAATTGTACAAACAATTTACTAAACCGTACAAACCATTTACTATATTGTACAAACAATGTACTATATTGTACAAACAATCTAGTAAATTGTACAAACAATGTACTACATTGTACAAACAATGTACTATATTGTACAAACGATTTAAACTGCTATATTGTACAAACGATATACTACATTGTACAAACGATTTACTACATTGTACAAACGATTTACTACATTGTACAAACGATTTACTACATTGTACAAACAATTTACTACATTGTACAAACAATCTAGTAAATTGTACAAACAATCTAGTAAATTGTACAAACAATATAGTAAATTGTACAAACGGTTTACTACATTGTACAAACAATGTACTACATTGTACAAACAATGTAGTATATTGTACAAACAATGTAGTATATTGTACAAACAATGTACTACATTGTACAAACAATGTACTATATTGTACAAACGATTTAACCTGCTATATTGTACGAACGATATACTACATTGTACAAACGATTTACTACATTGTACAAACGATTTACTACATTGTACAAACAATTTACTACATTGTACAAACGATTTACTACATTGTACAAACAATTTACTACATTGTACAAACAATTTACTACATTGTACAAACAATCTAGTAAATTGTACAAACAATATAGTAAATTGTACAAACAGTTTACTACATTGTACAACAATTTACTACATTGTACAAACAATGTACTATATTGTACAAACAATATACTACATTGTACAAACAATGTACTATATTGTACAAACGATTTAACCTGCTATATTGTACGAACGATATACTACATTGTACAAACGATTTACTACATTGTACAAACGATTTCCTACATTGTACAAACGATTTACTACATTGTACAAACGATTTACTACATTGTACAAACAATATAGTAAATTGTACAAACAGTATAGCAAATTGTACAAACAGTTTACTACATTGTACAAACGATTTATTACATTGTACAAACGATTTACTACATTGTACAAACGATTTACTACATTGTACAAACAATCTAGTAAATTGTACAAACAATATAGTAAATTGTACAAACGGTTTACTACATTGTACAAAAATTTACTACATTGTACAAACAATGTACTATATTGTACAAACAATATACTACATTGTACAAACAATGTACTATATTGTACAAACGATTTAACCTGCTATATTGTACGAACGATATACTACATTGTACAAACGATTTACTACATTGTACAAACGATTTCCTACATTGTACAAACGATTCACTACATTGTACAAACGATTTACTACATTGTACAAACAATATAGTAAATTGTACAAACAGTATAGCAAATTGTACAATCAGTTTACTACATTGTACAAACGATTTATTACATTGTACAAACGATTTACTACATTGTACAAACGATTTACTACATTGTACAAACAATCTAGTAAATTGTACAAACAATATAGTAAATTGTACAAACAATCTAGCAAATTTTACAAACAATATATAGTAAATTGTCCTCCCTTGTCCTACTTAACCTACAAATGCATAAATACAGGACATAAAGCCCCCAATAATCCATCCATCCCTACTGTTTTTTACTCTAAAATCAGTTGGTCCAATGTTGTGAGTTGGAAAAATGTCAGTTTTGACCCAACATGGCCATGCATTTCGGGTTATATCTCAGCTTTCGTCTAGAATTTATGCATGTATCATGGATCATATGAAAGGCAGTGATGTCCCCTTTGATGTGAAAAGCAGCAAATGTATCCAGATCTCATAGCTTTTGATGTATTTAATTGTAAATGATTGTACCATTTAAAAATGTATACATCAATGTTTTGCTCATGACCTGGTCTCTCAGAAAATAGTAACAAAACGTTGTAGAGGCTCTTGTATTGGAAGCTGTGAGGGCCTAAGTGAGACTGATGAAAAATTGACAAACTCAAGAGAAAAGCTGTGGAGAAGTGTACTTTAATGAGAATTCCTGTAAGCATTGTGACATTGATAAAAAAAACCAATCAAAACCCTGCCAGTTTGAACAAGGCTGAACCAGTCCACAAGTGCATGCAAAAAAAAACAAAAAACACACATTTTCCGTACCCCTTTTGCGCACTTTATTATAACCAAGTTGTATTTAATTCAGGGCAACATAACACATATGTACATGTAGCTGAACTCAATATCTTCAAAATGCAATTTATTTGAAGTCGATCAGACCAGTGGTTGGCTCACAATCTTCAATCTTGCAAATGACAATTCAGCGATGGAGCCAGCGTCAGCTATTTCGTTTGTACGATTTACTACATCGTTTAAACGATTTACTACATCGTTTAAACGATTTACTACATCGTTTAAACGATTTACTACATCGTTTAAACGATTTACTACATCGTTTAAACGATTTGCTACATCGTTTAAACGATTTACTACATCATACAAACGGTTTAATACATTGTACAAACGGTTTACTACATTGTACAAATGGTTTGCTACATTGTACAAACGGTTTACTACATTGTACAAACGGTTTACTACATTGTACAAACGGTTTACTACATTGTACAAAGGATTTACTACATTGTACAAACGGTTTACTGTACATTGTACAAACGGTTTACTACATTGTACAAACGGTTTACTACATTGTACAAACGGTTTACTACATTGTACAAACAATTTACTACATTGTACAAACGATTTACTAAATCGTACAAACGATTTAGCAGGAAGGTGCTGCATAATCTCTTCCCTTTTATTCACACTTTCAATGAAGCAGGACATGTACTTAGCACTGTGTTTGGTATTGGAATACTTAGCTTAAGACTTCCTTAATCTATACTTATAAGTATCAGAACTTTTTTTAAACCAAGTTTACTGTTTTTTAAATAGCCCCATAAATTCGGTAAAATGACCATCTCTCTATTAAACGTAATTCAGGAAAAATAGCATTTTAGTCACATTACGGTAGTGTCAAAATGAATGATCTTTCAGGGGCCTATGGTAGGGGAAAGTGGGGACCAATGGGTTGCTTGATGAATAATTGACCATGGAAGCAAATCTGCAGACATGGGTTTCATACTGTGCACCCTACCCTTTTAGCAGGTGTAATTCTCTATAAAAATTATATAAGATTGACATAGATCAACCTTGGGAGAAAGATGAGAAAACACATCTTCTGTCAAGAAAGATGGTGACTCATCGGTCCCCAACCATGGGGACCTATGGGCCATCCCATTGGGCCGATGGACCATGTTAATAACTTGGCAAAGGATGGATAAAGAATTTGAAATTTGGTTCCAAGATGTTTTTGTTGATCAATCTGATTGTAAAGGATAATATCAAAACTCTGCCAGATTGAACAAGGCTGAACAAGTGTAAAAAACACATTTTCCGTACCTCGTTTTCGCGTTTTATTTTAACCAAGTTCTATTTAATTCATGGCAAAACAACACATATGCCAATGTAGCTGAACTCAATGTCTTCAAAATGCAGTTTATTTGAAGTAAATCGGACCAGTGGTTGGGTCACAAACCTCAATCTTGCAAATGACAATTCAGTGATTGTGTCAGAGTCACTTATATTGTACAAACAATTTGCTACATCGTACAAACGATTTGCTACATCGTACAAACGATTTACTACATCGTACAAACGGATTACTACATCGTACAAACGATTTACTACATTGTACAAACAATATACCAGGTATACATCCCAAATTTTGATCAAGTCTCTCCCTCAAAAGTGTGAATAAGGAGAAGGAAATAACTGACGTCAGATATTCTGTTAACTATCTATCTATCTATCTATCTATCTATCAATCTATCTATCTATCTATCTATCTACCTATTTATCTGTCAGGGGGAGGGTTGGTCAATGGTAGCATGCTAGGCGTTGCTCTGTCGCCTGGGCCTATGTCGGACAGCTGCTTCAATCATCCTTCAAATCATTGCAGTGGCGGATCCAGACACCATAGTCTAGGGGGGCCCGGACGTGTTTCGACATTCGCGGGCCCGCATAATCGCAATTTTTCTTCAAAATGCTATTATTAATCTTGGTGGTCTAGGGGGGGGCCCGGGCCCGCTAGGCCCCCCCCACTGTATCCGCCACTGCATTGCCATGTCCTCCTCTTGCTCTAATTAGCCTACCAAGTGCATAAATACTGGAAGTAAAGCCCCGATCATCCATCTATCTATCTCTCTATCTATCTTTGGGTGAGAAAATGTTGATAAACTGATGGAGACAGATAGATAGAAAGATAGATAGATTGTTTGTACAAGGTAGTAAATCCTTTGTACAATATAGCAATTTAAATTGTTTGTACAATATAGTATATTGTTTGTACAATGTACTATATTGTTTGTACAATATATTATATTGTTTGTACAATGTAGTACATCGTTTGTACAATGTAGTAAATGGTTTGTACAGTTTAGTAAACTGTTTGTACAATATACTAGATTGTTTGTACAATATAGTAAATTGTTTGTACAATGTAGTAAATTGTTTGTACAATGTAGTAAATCGTTTGTACAATGTAGTAAACCGTTTGTACAATTTGCTATATTGTTTGTACAATATACTATATTGTTTGTACAATGTAGTAAATCGTTTGTACAATGTAGTAAATCGTTTGTACAATGTAGTAAATTGTTTGCACAGTGTAGTAAATCGTTTGTACAATATAGTAAATTGTTTGTACAATGTAGTAAACCGTTTGTACAATTTGCTATATTGTTTGTACAATATACTATATTGTTTGTACAATGTAGTATATCGTTTGTACAATGTAGTATATCGTTTGTACAATGTAGTAAATTGTTTGTACAATGTAGTAAATTGTTTGTACAATGTAGTAAATTGTTTGTACAATGTAGTAAACCGTTTGTACAATTTGCTATATTGTTTGTACAATATACTATATTGTTTGTACAATGTAGTAAATCGTTTGTACAATGTAGTATATCGTTTGTACAATGTAGTAAACCGTTTGTACAATTTGCTGTATTGTTTGTACAATATACTATATTGTTTGTACAATGTAGTAAATCGTTTGTACAATGTAGAATATCGTTTGTACAATATAGCAATTTAAATCGTTTGTACAATATAGTACATTGTTTGTACAATGTAGTACATTGTTTGTACAATATACTATATTGTTTGTACAATGTAGTATATCGTTTGTACAATGTAGTAAACCGTTTGTACAATGTAGTATATCGTTTGTACAATGTAGTAAACCGTTTGTACAATTTGCTATATTGTTTGTACAATATACTATATTGTTTGTACAATGTAGTAAATCGTTTGTACAATGTAGAATATCGTTTGTACAATATAGCAATTTAAATCGTTTGTACAATATAGTACATTGTTTGTACAATGTAGTACATTGTTTGTACAATATACTATATTGTTTGTACAATGTAGTATATCGTTTGTACAATGTAGTAAACCGTTTGTACAATGTAGTATATCGTTTGTACAATGTAGTAAACCGTTTGTACAATTTACTATATTGTTTGTACAATTTACTATATTGTTTGTACAATATGCTATATTGTTTGTACAATGTAGTAAATCGTTTGTACAATGTAGTAGATTGTTTGTACAATATAGTAAATCGTTTGTACAATGTAGTAAATCGTTTGTACAATGTAGTAAATCGTTTGTACAATATAGCAATTTAAATCGTTTGTACAATATAGTACATTGTTTGTACAATGTACTATATTGTACAAACGATTTACTAGATTGTTTGTACAATATAGTACATTGTTTGTACAATATAGTATATGGTTTGTACAGTTTAGTAAACTGTTTGTACAATATACTAGATTGTTTGTACAATATAGTAAATCGTTTGTACAATTTAACTTTTTTTTTTTTTGCATGTCCTAAAATGGCTTCCGTAAAAAAGAAATTGTACATGATAAAACAAGAAATGGGCATATATGTAAATAAGAAATTGTGCTCTTCAAATCATATAGGCCTATATATATAGATTTTTTCAAATGTCTAAAATGTGATATATAGAAAGTATTACATTAATTATAAAATTAGAAATGGCACATATATATTTTAGTAAATCAGAAATTGTGCATAAGAGAATAAGAAATTTTGCATTTATAAGTAAATAAGAAACTGTGCGCATCAAATCATAAATGCATTCTAAAGTGGTTAACGTGATTACAGATAAGGCTATATTGTTCTTTTTTGGCAATTATTACCTTCATTCGTCGAAATTTCTTTTAATTGGGACAGGATGATACCACAAACATATGCATGGAAATCATGTAATGATCCAATAGCATGGACTACGATTAGAAAGGAAAATGGTGTTAAAATGAGTACATGTATTTTATTAGGTATTTTCACATTTTTGTGCATTAAAAAAAAAGCACCCACCATTCCACCTAGGTATAATGACTATAAAAGTTACTTCCTAATATATGTTTAACTATAATATTTGAAGTTTACCAATTTATTTTTGTGCCGTGTCCAATACACACGTGAGGCAACCCAGCTGACAAAAACTGGTGGTTAACTGAGAGTTATCACGTGAAATTGCCCCTCAGTTTTCACGTGGAAAACTGATAGGTTATTGCAAACGTTAACCACGTGATTTTCTCACCAGTTAACCACGTGATTTTCTGGGGGCAATCTTCACCAGTTAACCACGTGATTTTCTGTTGAATATCTTCACCAGTTAACCACGTGATTTTCTGGGGGCAATCTTCACCAGTTAACCACATGATTTTCTCGGGGCAATCTTCACCAGTTAACCACGTGATTTTCTGGTGAATATCTTCACCAGTTAACAACATGATTTTCTGGGGGGCAATCTTCAACAGTTAGAATTATTTGAGAAGAGGCAAAATCTCCCACCGGTTAACTTAGCTGCTCATCAAGCCAGTCAACTCACACTGTTTCAAGCATTATCTTGGGCCTTAAATAGTGTAGGGCTGTACTAAAAGCTGCAAGAATTTGCTGAAAATTTGTCACAACCAGTGTGATGCAGTGAGGCTCTTTTCAGTCTTCTTAAGGACCAGAATCAAGGATTGTAGTCATACTTGATTCACATTTTGGGTGACTAGTCTTTAGTGATAATATCCAATATGTGCTCCTTTTTGAGCTAATAAGCATCATTCCACCACATACTGTGTATTAATTTGATTTAGAAATCATAATCATTTTTTTAATTAGTTTAAACTCAGTTAAAGTAAACTTAGTGCGGAACTCGGTGCACAGCTGGGTTTCTAGTACGGGTGGCTCCATCTATATTTCTTGGGGGCAATCTTCACCAGTTAACCACGTGAAGAAAAACACGTGATAACTCTCAGTTATGTTGTAAAGATGGTCAAGCGTTAATCTGGTGACATTCATCACGTGGTTATCCCGTGAAAATGTTGGGGATAGACCCCGAAGTCGACTCTATAAAGTCGACTAGTGAAGTCATAGTTAGGTTCCCAAGCAGCAAGTTAATGTTCAGTCTGGTCAAGTCAGACTTGAGTCAGCTAAAGTCAAGCCATAGTTGCATAACTTAGCCAATTTTCATCTCACAGAAATGGTTTTGGTACCATCCAAAAGGGCATAAAGGGCACAAGTATTTCTAACTATTATAGTACTTCTGTAAAGTCTATAAAACATAAAAACTCCCTAAAAATTGACGCATTTGTGTATTACACAATAATCCATGTCCGAAAATTGTGAAATTTCCGAAGTTAAAAGTACTGTTGAAAAATATTTAACAGATTGGCCCTGGGATATTGCACAAAGTCAGCTGACGTTTATTGAAGTCAAGTGAAGTCAGGGTTCAACAACTTAGCTGACTGGTCAGTTGAAGTTCTTGTAAAGCAAGTCAGAGTTTTAACTCTGACTGACTTCGGTGTCTATTTGGGGAGTTTTTTCACGTGAAGAAAAACACGTGATAACTCTCAGTTATGTGGTGAAGATGGTCAAGCGTTAATCTGGTGACATTCATCACGTGGTTATCTCGTGAAAATGTGAGAGTTTTTCTCACGTGAACAAAAACACGTGATAACTCTCAGTTATGTCATGTTCACCAGTTTCCCCCCGTGTTTATCACGTGAAGTTCACGTGCATTGTCAGCTGGGAAACGGCCTGCCGGACGGACAAACATTTTCCATAGTAACTACAAGGGGTTTTCCATAAGTTCTGTCCAAATAGTCATAACTTTTGCTAGATTTGATGTAGAAACATGATATTTGGGTCAGACAATATTGACGTAATTTGCAAATAACTCCTAAAAAATCAGATCATAACATTAAAAATAAATGCTTAATCTGTTGCCATGGAAACCAGAAGTCATGAAATGCGGCCCAGACTTTGTAGATCTCACTTAAAACGAATTGAACACCTGCTTGCATTTTCTGTGTCTTGACATATTGAATTGAAGTATATTCTTAATTTTTTTCATGAAATATAATCAGTTAATTGTAAAATCATTGATAACAATGGAAACTGTTATTTTGTTACATCTCAGTTACTTTACCATCACTCATGCAGTTTCTCAGTTTTTTTACTAGATGAGCAATTTTTTGGATATGGATGACATCATATGTATCTGTTACATTTTTTTATTTTAATTGGATAAAACTAGCAGAAAGTGTAAGAACCTTTTATCATACATAAGACAGTATGAGTGACAGAACCAAATAAAAATTTTACAAACTTTTTCTGAATGAAGAGAAGACACAATGGAAAACCTGAGAAAAGAAGACTGGAAAATTTCAAAACTGACCTTAACATGAAGACTGAGGTATCATACTTAGAAATTGATTGAAAGTATGAGAAAACGTATTTACAAGGTCAAAGTCATTATTTTTGGTAGTTGTGAAATGACTATGAATGTTTTGGAAAAATTCTTTTCTATATCTCTTGTAATAATTACATATTTTACACGATATGTCAAGTATGTGTCTGTTAACAAGCTCTCGGTCGCATTTCATGACTTTTGGTTTCCATAGCAACAAATCAACAATTTATTTTTTCCTCTATGATCTGATTTGATCTGATCATTTACAAATTATCTCAATATCAACTGACCCAAATATCATTTTCATATTTAAAATCTAGCTAAAGTTGCGACAGGCTGGACAGAACTTATGGAAAACCCATCGTAAAGAACAAAAAGTCTGCGAAAAACCATTTGTGATCTTAATATAAGGACTATGAGGCATTGATTTTTTAAGGGATATAAGGTTATAGGAAATGTACTCAGTGTCAAGTTCATTATTACAAGAATTTGTGAAATGTTAGGGATTATTTTTAACATGTTTCTTGTCCTGTAACCCTGGTAAAAATTACATTTTTTGACAAGATATAATGAATATGTGTCCCTAATAGTGCCCTGGGCCCTCATTTCATGACTTTTGGTTTCCATGGCAACAAATTAACCATTTATTTTTGTTTCTATGATCTGATTTTTTCAGGATCATTTGAAAATTGCTTCAATATTATCAGACCGAAATATAATGTTTCTGTATTAAATATTGCAAAAGTTATGGTAAGTTGGACAGAACTTTTGGAAAACCCCTCGTAGAATACCTGACGGCAATACACATTGCCAAGGCACAGCGAGCTTGAACAAACTTTGGGGTTAAAAAAATTGACCAAGAAAACGATTAGCGCAGTGATGTAGAGGAAGGTCAGACGAACATTTTGATGTATCAAACGAAAAAATCTGTTGGGAATTTTTTGAGATATTTGAGTTTTAGATTTTTTATTTATCACACCCCATTCTTAGCATGTAATCTCCATGAAAAAGTGATCAAAACTGTCAATTTTTCCTGTTAGGTAATATCTAAGATACAAATCATTATTCCGAAGTAAAAATATGCAGTCATTGTCTCTGCAGAAAGTATGTACCACTTCATCCAACTGACAGGGTGTGATAAACCTATAACAGCTAACATTTCTTGCTAAAGGCCTGAGAAAATGTTTGCAATACCAAGTTGTGTTAGTTACATAATTCTGGTAAATAATTTTAGCAAATTAGGTCTCATCATCTCATTGTGACAGGCTTTGTTGAGTTTTTGTGCATTTTATCACAAATTTTGCCAACGTGAAACAAGCATTTCATAACAATGTAAAAGGATAGACAAAGTTGAGTAAATTATCAGACAATAGAGAGGTTTTGCTGCACGTTTCCGTGTGACGTGTACGTGGGAGTTGCCATGACAACAATGTAATAAGATAGCACTTCTATACGTATACGTCACACGTTAACGTGTAGCAAAACCTCTCTAATGTATGCATAGAATGTTTGTAAGTATCTGCTTCACTATGAAGTTGAATCCCCTCATTATACATGAAAAGTATTTGCAATTGGACAAAAAGACAAAAATAAGATTAAAAGCTATAAATAAACAGTAATATTCATGCTTAATGTATTTTGAGTACTTAAAATGGATGTTGGGTGTTTAATGTTGATGTAGGTTATGTGGCATCCAAAATCAACCAATCTTTAATTGTATATAACAACAAAAATAGCATAAATTCAGCAAATTATGTGAAAATGTAGTTACTACAAACATGTACAACTATTGCACATTAAGACTGCAATGTCAAAGTATTTTACTCAATACTTAACTAAATGCTTCCAAACATTCTATCCACGCGTTTTCTGATGATTCATTCAACATTGGCTACACTTTACATGGTTGCAAAAGTACTTGTTTCACAGTGGTAAAATTTCTTAGAAAACACATAAAAACCTCAATAATACACCATAGAGTTCAAAAGGGAGGTAGATTCTACTACAATTATTCACCAGAATGATGAAACTGAGGACAAGCTGGCAAATAAACATATTTTATAAATTTTCTGAGAAATGTTTACTGTTATAGGTTTATCACACTCTGTCAGTCTGAATGAGGTGGTATGTACTTGCTCTTGCGGCAATGACTGCATATTTTTACTTCTGAATAATGACTTTTATCTTAGATATTACCTAACAGAAAAAATGGGCAGTTTTGATCATTTTTAGATGGGGACTCAATGCTAACAATAGGGTGTGATAAATAAAAACTCAAATATCTCAAAAAATTCCCAACAGATTTTTTCGTTTGATGCATCAAAATGTTTGCCTGATCTTCCTCTACATCACTGCGCTAATCGTTTTCTTGGTCAATTTTTTTAGCCCCAAAGTTTGTTCAAGCTCGCTGTGAAGCCTTACTGAAGGGTAAAAAATTGATTGAAAATTGACTGACACAATTATTTGAGAGATAGTCATCCAAAGTATCATTCGATGAAACTGGTTCAACCACATAATTTTTTCTTGTATAATAATACATTACATGACGGTATAACAGAATATCACAGAGAAATCAGAGAATTCATAATATTCCTTGCATCCTGGACACTCAATCAGAGCAAGAATTGCGACCTTTTCATGATGGTAGCCTTCCAAAATAGCATTCCTTGCAAGATTTTTTGGTGTATATTAGCACAAGCTATCTCAGTATCAGTCCCCTGCAGTTAGAGTGAGCCAGTTAAGTGGTTATTTGTGATCCAGAGCTTAATTATGACTGACATTGAGTTCATGAAGTACTCAACAACCGAACAAGCAAACTAATTGGTCATAATAGCTCCAATTTTGATTACAGATTATTACAGCATGTTGAAAGAAATAAACATATGTTAGATAATGCCCACATTTGTGGTGACATGCCCACATTTGTGATGGCATGCAATTTATCTGAGGCTTGCCAAGGATCAATTGTATATTGACATTATGCCTGTGTAATTGTAGCACGATTGCTTCATTTTTCTCTGAGCCAGCCGACCCTGAGTGCACCTACCCCTCTTTTCAAAAATTGATGTTTTGACTTTTCCAAAAAAAAATTTCCAAGAGGTGCTCAAACTCCACTCAATTTGTTTCTAATGTCACCTAAGTAACCTAAACTGTGGAAGAGTACAAAAAAAGTCCTCAATTGTCCACTAAAGATGATTGAGAAACATTTTCTCCAGTATCATGATGAAATATGTCCCAGCTGGTGGCTCCCCTGCTTGATCAAATTGTTCATATCCATTGGAGCAGATTTTTGAAAACAGAGGAAGGCTCACTCGAAGGCTAATAGCTAAGTAAGGAATAATGCAAATAATCTAAAAATACACACATTTAGGGCTGATATACGGGCCTATAATTCAATCCAACAAGTTTTCATAAAAATCATAGAAGGAATCTTTGAGAAATTCAAGTTTATTTAACGGGGGACTTATTTTTGTTGAACCGTTTGTTAGCGAGTATAGCGTATCAGAGTTAATTAACAATCTAATCCAAACCACAACCCAATGGCCAATGAGTACAGTATACTTGGTGATACATTTGGCTTGTTTGGGGTACATACACATCAAGTCTGGCCTTCTAATTACCTCTGACATCCTTGGCCTCCTGACAACAAAGCTTGCTAACAGACTTTCTAAAGAACTGAGAAAATGCCTCTGATAATGTATGTGAGTCATCTTGGTAAACAATACTTTTTGTACAGAAGGGTACAGTTTTGTTCTACCTGATGTACAAGTACACACACCACTTTCTTGAAGTACTTCCAATAACTTGGCAATAGGTTTTCTTTCACTCAGTTTTCACAAACTGCTTCCAAATTTTCTCAGGCTAAAGAGAATTTACATTTTTCTTCAACTATTATTTTTCAGTTCTTCTTAGAGCTCTTGGTTCTTTTTCAAATAAATTGAATGCTTACGTCTGTTCTGACTTCTTGTTTTTCACTTGACTGTTTTTCAGGAGATTTTGGGCTGAGAAAATCTGCGAGAGAATGCGAGATTCAAAATGGCTGCACAGCATAGTTCAAAAACCAACGTTAGTAAATAAGAAAGCAGCCCAGAAGAGCTACAACCGAGAAATTAATGACCTCTTCGTAAAAATCCATCTGCTCGACCCAAGTCTGGTCTTCCCAGCCTATGACCACCTTCGTAAAGGTAATGACAGAAAAACCAGGACACATTGTATGCATTCACTAAAATCAGTAGAGCTTATCTGCAATGCTGCTCAACTCAATTAATTTAATATTGGGCACCTTTTTTTGGTGACTGTTCCAGCTTACATTGATATTTTGTTATGAGATGATTTGTTGTAATGCAGACCCTACTATTCAACCTATATAGATGTAGGGTCTATGACTGTGTGACATCGAATCGGCATCAAGCTCCCAATAATTACTGATGCAGATATGGTGACAGGCTATATTGTAGCTAGACACTAAAAGACAGATGTAGATGCTCTGGTGACAGGTTATATTGTAGCTAGACACTAAAATACAGATGTAGATAAGCTCTGGTGACAGGCTATATTGTAGCTAGACCCTAAACGACAGATGTAGATAAGTTCTGGTGACACGCTATATTGTAGCTAGACACTAAAAGACAGATGTAGATAAGCTCTGGTGACAGGCTATATTGTAGCTAGACACTAAAATACAGATGTAGATAAGCTCTGGTGACAGGTTATATTGTAGCTAGACACTAAAAGACAGATGTAGATAAGCTCTGGTGACAGGTTATATTGTAGCTAGACACTAAAAGACAGATGTAGATTAGCTCTGGTGACAGGCTATATTGAGCTAGACACTAAAAGACAGATAGATGGGTCATTCTCAAATTTCTGGACAATTTGCGTCACTCCAGTTCCCTGACATTAATTTGAAAGCAATTGATATCTGAAGCGTCACTCCACATCTGTTATTCCTATTTCTATTTAAAACCACTGCGTTTGGAACAAAAAGTCATTTATTAGACCTTTTTTTCGTGCATTGTGTCCAGTAATCCGTGCCAAATCAGTGGTTTTTCCCTGTCACTGGACCTAACATGACAAAATCAAGTGTTAATTTTCCTACTAAAGTACGATCATTTCCAAAGTTTCTATGCACGATTCGTGAGAATATAGACTTGAATTAATATATACATCATATTTAACTTTTTTCTTGTTTCATTTCATTGAATTAATTGATGTAAAAGACGTGTCACTAGTTTATGTTAATTTTTTTGTACACTCCGTTACCAGGCATAGCTCGGCTCGATATTGTTTTTAATGAGAAATTTCCACTCAATGTCGTAAGATGCACATGCGCCAAACTACCACAGCTTTGTAGATTTTCATTAAACAGGTATTCAACAAGTTAAGGCATAATTTTCATTGGAACATTTTTTGGTCCCACTGAAATGTCCACTCCGTTACCTCCAATTCTGAGCTTACCAGTGATACCTTTTCAAAGAAATTTTATGTATATATTGCTGAGGGTGAAAGGATTCAATAGAATGCAATCAAAACGTTTTATCTCCCAAATAGAAACCACTATTAAGAGAAAACCAAACCGTTCCAGTTCACTCCGTTACCATTCCTGTCCACTCTGTTACCACAAAAAATCAATATTTAATTTTAAAAAAATGATTGATCTGAGATGAAGTACTTCTGAAAATAAGACTTACATAATTTTTTTCATTTTTTTTCTATTTTTAAATTGCTCAAAATGCAGGTTTTTTGCATCAAAAGTCCCCTCCGTTACCACATTTTCCAGGGCATTGTGTCCCGAAATTTGAGAATGGCCCAGACAAGCTCTGGTACAGGCTATATTGTAGCTAGACACTAAAATACAGATGTAGATAAGCTATGGTGACAGGTTATATTGTAGCTAGACACTAAAAGACAGATGTAGACAAGCTCTGGTGACAGGCTATACCTATATTGTAACCCAACACCGGAAGACAGATTTACGTGGACAAGTTCTGGTGATATTGTAGCCAGACACTAAAAGACAGAAGTAGATGTATAGTTCTGGTGACAGAGTATATTGTTGCTGGACACTAAAAGACAGGCAATACTGTAATTAGACTGTAGACACTAAAGGATAGGTGGAGAATTTTAGACAGGTTTATCTGGTGACAGACAGAAGATATGTGGATGACTCCAATTGAACCACATAGGTGAACAAAAGTACTGATTGATCCATACATACAGCATTTGGAACAGATCTACAGAAGAACCTAACATAACAGATAAAACAGCCAAGTGAGGCATCTACCACATGTACACACAATTGAAAATTCTACAGTAGCAATGACATAATAATTGAACAGAACACACTGTATGATTATTCAACCTCCTCTTTTCCTAACATTGGCTGTCAAAGGTAAACCAAGGAGAGTGACTGTGACCTTCACTTTTCTTATTTAGTGGCAAAAAAGCTTTCCCTGCATCAGAGCTTGATTAAAAACAAAATAGATTCTTGCTCCAACTGACTGCATGCCTTTGACACCTTCATAGATTTCCTAAAGGTCAGGCTACTCAACCACAACAACCAATCAACTTTCAATTAAGCCGGTGTCATAAACATTGTAGACCTTCAAATCACGGTAAATACAATGTATGTAGAGTCTGTGAATGTAAATTATGACCTCTCAAGATTACAGAAATAATACAGCCAATGAAAACAAATTACACATTGCAGATTACATGCATATATATATATCTTCTATATAGGGGAGACTGGGGAAGGTTGACCTCAAGGGTAAGTTGATCCTTTGGCAGTTTTCTAAGGTACTGGCATCACCTGTTGATTCAATCAAATCACTGGGGCAATGGAAATGTGCCAAGGGATCAACTTACCCTGGGGATCCTCTTAGTCCGGTATCCCCCATTATGATGGAATCCAGAGACAATACGAGATGCGTTCACAAAGTTTTGGGTTTTTTTTTGTATGGACACTTATTTTCAATCTAGAACTATGAATTTTTCACAGGATAAAATTCAGCGTATTTGGAATGGATTTGGACATTTTTAAGTCATTCTGTGGTTGCCATGGAAATTGAACGTTCAGCTAGTTGGGGCAGGTAATACTGAAACCAAGAAAGCCAACAAATTGTGACTGTGGGAGACTTCTCTCTATCATTTGTATTTGTGAGATTGACAATATTTGACACAAGAAATATGATATTAGCTTTCAAGAACACCAAATGTGTGTATTCTTACAACGAACCCATGTAGGAAGGCACTCCTGCATGCCAGATTCGGCTAGGGAAATTCAGGTGGCAAGGGTGTGTTTCCCTGACCACATAAGGACTTGTGAAAGCATGGATTCACTGGTATGAACAAGATACCCAAATGGACAGCATTATGCATCCCAGCTATTCCTGTGACATGTTGCTTTACATTAGTCCTGGTTACCCCGCTGGCTATGTAATAGCCTACGGGGTACTGCAGTCCTCAATGTGACTGGTAGCTGGGGATTTCGTCAAGCATAACTCACTTTGTGTTGCTCATATTTCATTCAAATTTTGCCTGTTATCTTATTTTGTCATGCAGATGGGAATGACAAGTTTCCAGGCATTTCTAGCTATTAGATGTGCGTAATTCCATGTTAGTTCAATAAATTTCAGGAAATGTTTCCGTTTGACCCCCTTAGATTCGTCTCAAACTAGCCTTTAGTAGTGTAATAGATGTGTGAATAGTTTCAGCTCAATATCTTGAACAGTTTAGTTTAGAAATATTTTCAAAACAGACTGTTTTTATGGCTTTTTTGTCATAGGAAAGTCGCTTTTCAAATGTTAATATTTGGGATTTCATGAGAGATACGACCTTGATTGTTTCCAGACATGATATCTGGGGTCCAGGAAGTGGCTTTGAATACCTTTAAGGGGTATCATTTATCGCTGCAGGCATTCCAAAAGGCTCTTCCATTTGGCGTAAATTATTGATGCAACTTTTTCAATCAGCTAAAACTCTAGAACTGCATTATCTACAAACTTTTTATCTTGACTTTTTAATCTACTGTAGTAGTAAACGTAGTATGGTAAGGACTGGTCATATGAATTAATAGTTCTGGTAACAAAGTTCATCAAATTTGGGAAAAAATGCTATTTCACAGATTATCAAGCTAAAACGCCAAAATATGATGCCATTTACCAATGTGAAACCAATGCCCTTTTCAAGTGTTTATTAATGCTCATTTTTCTTAGCAAACAATACTGGAATTTATTACTTTTGTATGCATGTAACAGTATCCGAATGGTCTCAATGGCTTCACATGGAGCCAGCGGGGTTTACGTGCATGCACGGTATTTTTTTCCCTTACTTTAGTCCATGGGGTTAGAGTTTCAGGCACTGGAGGGTAAAAGGCTTTGGATGACCGAAATGCTTTCAAAGAACTTTGGAGGACTTCGAGGAACATTTACTTCAATGGGTCAAGTGTATGAATTAATGCCTTTGGTGAGCTTGGGAATATTTTTAAAGGCTGATATTATATTTCTTGTGTCAAATATTGTCAACTCACTAATACAAGTGATATAGATCAGAGGTCTCTCACTGCCAAAATTCATTGGCTTTCTTGATTTCAGTATTACCTGCCCCAACTAACTGAACTTTCAGTTTCCATGGCAACCACACTACCACAGAATGACTTTGAAATGTCTAAATTGTCCAAAACTTTGGAAATCCATTCCAAATATGCTGAATTTTATCCTGTGAAAAATTCAAAGTGATAGATTGAAAATAAGTGTCCATACAAAAAAAGCCTAAAACGTTTTGAACGCCCTTCGTAGTCAATGGGGCCCAGGAGTGTTTTGGCATTCCAGTGCCCGCGTGCACATTAAAATAGCTACTTTTATTCTTTGATCTACCGTGGGAAAGTGGTGTCTGCATCAGACTAATGTTTCTTTTAAAATGAATTTAATTCAATTCAGACAGAATAGGCCTATGTTATACAATATATATGTGTAAATTGGGCCTATTCTTTCTGAATTAAAAGAAAAGTTAGCCCGAGGAGAGTCTGCACCCCAACGAGGGGACCACTCCATGGTCGGCTTGTTCGCGGACGAAAATGCTCCTCACAGGGACTAAATATTGTTTATACCTTCCAAACTAAACGTAGAGTGATTGGTTTAGATGTGTGTGAGCTATATGTGCTTATACTATTAAAAACACAGCAACACCAATTCTCCTAATATCAACATCCCACACATTACAATACATGACCCCTAATAACATTTGCTTGGCTGCTTCTTGTTGTTGAGACTAACCAGGAGCTTCTCTTTCTTTCTCTCACTCTTCAGATCTCTTTTCTGCAGCTCTGCCTGATTTGAACCTGGAGCTCGTCACCACCAACTACCTGGGTGAACCACTGGACTGGAAGCTGATCAAATCAGAAATCATGCAGGCCCTGAGCAAGCCCACCTTTCCACGAAATGCCCCTACAATCAGCGTTGAGGAATATGACCTTTATTTTGGAGTTCAGGTCACTGAATTTGTGATGCAGGATGCTAAGGAGATTGGCCTGTGGAGTGGACAGTATCCAAACAACAAACGCAAGTCTACACTCAAAGACAGATGTGCTCTCATGTAGCTGTGATAAGCTTCTAGGCTTCATATAATTAAGTTTATATTGGTTTATAAATTTATATAAATACTATTTATTGATTTATTGTAAATTGTACATAATTTCAACTACCACACGTTTTCCATTGTTTAATATAAACAGTTCAACAAAAAAAGTCCACCTTTAAATAAACTTGAATATCTCAAAGATTCCTTCTCTGATTTTATAAAAGTTGGATTGAATAATAGGCCTATATATCGACCCTAAATGTGTGTATTTGTAGATTAGTTGCATTATTCCTGGCTTAGCAAGCAGCCTTGGAGTGAGCTTACCCCTGTTTTCAAAAATATGTGGCTTTTCCAATGGATATGAACAATCTGACCAAGCGGGGGAGCCACCAGGTGGTGCATACTTCATCATGATACTGGAGAAAATTGGTTTCTCAATCATATTTAGTGGACTTCTTTTGTAATCTTTTCACAGTTTAGGTTCTTTGGGTGACACTAGAAATAATTTGAGTGGAGCTTGCATTTTTGAAAAGAGGGGTAGGTGCACTCAGGGTCGGCTAGCTCAGAGAAAAATGAAGCAATCATGCTACAGGGTGAAAGCACAGTAAAGGCCTCAATTGCGTTTTGATCAGATAAAAGTAAATCTAGGGTCCTAGAAACCAATTTCTGGCGTAAAGAAGAAACAGTGCAGTATTTAAGCTTGATCAACAAGTAAATCTGAGAAATTTAGGCATTTTTCATGAGCATACAACTAAAACCATGCTCTGGGTAGACCTTTAAAGTGGGTATAATCTGTCAATTTTAGCATGTAACCAGTGGCCCTTTTTCTGAAGCACTGTCGATTGCAGCAATGCTCTAGCCTAATATTTAGTTCACATTCTGCCAGTTACATTATCTGTTTACTGTACCTCCCTGGCCTTCTCTAAGGACCATTGGCTGACTTTTCAATGTGATGATTATGGCAGCCATGACGTCCAAAGGAAAGGTCTGCTTGTTACCTTATTTTTGCAAATTTACAGTCAGGGGTTCAAAGGGCTGGCTGGAGGGTATTTTTATGCAATAATTAGCTGAATTTGGTGCTGTTGCCTAGATATGATATTGGTTTAATGAATTTCAGGAAAAAAATTCCAATGGCCACTGATGATTGTAAGATACAAGAAGCTTTAATGGCTAAAATCGATGTCCGTCCATTACGTCCACAACCAATTTTTTGGTAATTTAAATGAATTAAAGACCAGATAACATATCAACTGACATGGAAATGCATGTCTATCTCTCTCTACCTATGTATGCAACGGAAAAATTTAAAAACACAATGAATTTATCTAATACACTGGACACCAGGCTAAAAAGTGTAAATGTCCGTCCATTACGTCCACAAAAGTGTTCAGATTAGTCTGAGGACTGATGTTTGGAGGTCTGGTATGTCACAAATAAAGCAGGGATACCATGTTTAGTGACAAATTTCGATTATTTTAGTGAATGCTGACAAGGCTCAAAAGTTGAATTTGTCACAGTACTTGCAAACTGTCCATATCACAACAGCGAAAACGGTCGAAAAGCCAATGGTCCATTTTAGCAGAGAAACCTAGATTTTCATGGAACTTTGATAATGTAGTTCATAGCAGCCCAGCAAATACCTGTCTTGATTTATCAGGCAAACATAATTCTGTATTCTATACATTAGTAGCTTCAAATTGATGTACTACACTTGCACTTCTGATGAAAATAATTCTTAGGTCATAGGGGCCAAATATTGAGGCGCTTACTGTGCTTTCACCCTACAATTACACAGGCATAATGTCAATATGCAGGCCTACAAATACGATAACTTTTTAAAAAATCGGAAAAGGAGATATTCAAGTTTTTGTGAAGGGGGACGTATTTTTGTTGAACCGTTTACAAGTTTTGCCTGATACCTGTAAGCTCCTATAGGACTACTGGTGTAACTGAAACTCACTGGTTAGTAGACTGCCAATGTAGTGCCTAAGAGAGATCATATTTGCTAGGATATTGATATTGCTCTCAAATATTAAATAAAAGCACGAAGACAGAAAATGTTAGAATTTTTCACTATTTCTCACTCTTTATGAACTGTTGAATGTGTTAAATATTGCATATAAAATACAAAGTGTGCCTTACAGTCAGAGTCAAAGAGACTTTCACAGACTTACATGTTAACATAAATTTCAAAGATATGATAGCAGCAATTTTTCGAAGACCATTAATAGCTGGGTCAATATTTATGTGGAAGAAAGGAATTTTTTTGCTATTAAATGAGATTTGTGTGTCATGTTGCTGATGATATGTGTTATGAAGAAACCATAAGTTCTTAATTAATTAATGGAAAAGAAACCTGTTAAAGGATTATGTTGCACTAAATCAGCCTGTTCGGTTTAGACACATCATAAATCATATTGCCATCTTATCGATCATTACTAATCTGCCGAAAGTGTGATCATGACACATCATCACCTTTCATGACTCGCAATGCTGCAAAGCGCAAATTTGACAGTGAAACAGTCCACTCTTTCCTCGTAGGTAATGAAGCCACTGTATAAGGCAGATAGTATTATAATAAGACCAAATGGGTATGGTGGTATTTTGAGATGTACTCCACGAGTTGAAGATATCCTGAGTCCTCTGTACCCACGAGTGCGTCAGCACGAGTGGGTACAGAGGACTCAGGATATCTTCACGAGTGGGAGTACATCTCAAAATACCACCATACAACCATTTGGTCTTATTTATACCCCATTATGTAACACCAAAGAAAGCTGAATTTAACTCAAATTATCAATACTCAACAGTGGTCTCAGCCAATCAGAGCACAGATAGCAGCTCAACTGATGATGTCACAATGTTGTGACGTCACCATGGGCATGATGTCACAATGGCAAACAATGCAATGACATCATCAACAATGATCAAACCATTGAGTATACAAAAAACCATTGAGTATACAACGCAATACCACATGGGATATATCCACTGCTTTTTCAGGTGGTATTGTAAACATTATGGGGTATAATAAAATTTCTGGACTGGGAATTTAATTAATTTAGCTTAATTTATTTCATCATTGATTCATCAGCATTGACATATTTCATGGATAATTATTTTACCAACATATTTTCACTGATTGATCATCTATTAATTTGTTAATTGATTTAAAGAGGCCAAGACAAGGCATGCTCTTGGAAATGTTCATGTTTCACCTCTACATGCCCCAGGCCAGGCCTGATGTTACTCGTTTTCATGTTTGAACTTTTTATTCTGTATTTTGTTGAAATGCTAATAAAAGATTGATCTATAATTACAAACTGTTTTAAGAATATTTTATCCTTGGTGTATTGGAGAAATTTAAGGGTTAACCCAAAAAATGGAAAATAGATAGATCTTATACTTCTCTAAAACCTTAAAGGTAATAAGTCTGCGGGGGAAAAGCCTACTAATTTATAAGAGACAAGTGCCCCGGGGTGGTCCATACTTTAATACTTTCTTTTGCTGTTCAGTATGTATAGGACAGACTCTCTGGTTGATTTTACTTATTTTAAATTATGAAATCCCCCCCTTGCTCCAAGACCATGGGCGACCCATGGCAGTGTGTTATTATAATGCCCATATCAGTGCAAGGTCTTGGTTGCAAATCTTTTGTGACACTTAGATTCATTTTTTTCATGCAACTGGGAGAAAATATATGTTATGCTACCAGTTGGTTTGCCAGCCAGCCCAAGCGTACGCATCATTCATTCAGCACCTCCCAGCCAGCTGATACGAATCATTTTTTTCCCCAGCCAGCCGCCTCAACTGCTTTCTCATTACCTGACGGTAAATTTCATCAGTTGAACGCCAAAAATTGACTCCCGGCTTACAACTTTGCCAGCAGGGAAAATCCTAGCTGACAGTCTGCCAGCCAGCCTGGCACCTGCTTCATAACACTATAGATGATTGGTATAAATATGCCCCAGTCAGAAGCCCAAAAACCCCTAGCTTATTTTTTAAAACATCCATTTGAAATGTAATAATATTAGTTTCCCTTTTAAATTGATAGATTTTAATCATTTAGAATTTTGAGACCAAACATATTTCAGAGGTTGGTGCAATTTTAAAAAGTTTAGTAGTCCAACTAGTAGGCCTACTAACACTTTCAAGTTTTTTTTTATAGCTTGCTTAGGCTTGAAAGAATATTTTTAGAAAAATATACAATGTGTAGACAAATAGCCAACTGGCACTAAAATACAATGACTCCCTAAAAATAAACCCAGCTGATAAATATTCAACAACTGTAGGCTCCCTGCACGCGCCACTGAGCGTCCTCCGTTGCCATGGTGAGGCCTCCTATGTTGACAACTTCGGGGCAATGGCGCGCAAGATCGATGCTGTACAAGTTGCTGCATACATAATCCAAAATGCTACCTAATCCAGGTGTGTATAAACTTTTTTAAAGGGACCAAGTGTTGCCATAATTTACCTGGAATCTCATTACACTAAATCGAACATAGTAAGCCTGTTTTATTGTAAACTAGCAGTATAGTAAGTTTGACTGCACTGTTCAGTTCATTTGATTGTGTTTTGTTGCTCACACCACTTGTTTATTTATCACACTGCAAAATATTATTTGGTTGCTATTTGATGTGACAAACACTCCTGTCGGATTTTGGACACACCATGGCATGGTCACCAAATTTACTAGTTAAAATCATTTTACTCAATGTTAATGACAATATTATAAACTGTATGACTTTAAACTAAATTCTGTGTACCAGGTATGTCTACTGAATCTGAATGAATGACATTGCCAAATTAGAAATTAGAGAATCAGCAAAAATGGAACATACTCAGTAGATCAATTATTTGTCATTTGCCAAATTTCCAAATGACTTGGTAGGACTACTATAATGTATATATATATGTTTATGAAACAAACACCAAATTATACAATTTATATATAATTCAGTATTGTATCACAGCAAGTGGCACAGGATTATAACACTAAAATATATAAGGCAGTATCAATTTTATGATTCTTATTATTAACATTTGCCAGACACAAGGATTTTATTCATGTATGTAATCCTCTTTAGGCCCAGTGGGCAATTGATTGCTAATAACTTGGGGGAGAGCGGGGCATGATGGGCACCTTAACTTTGAAGGTCCACCATGTCATTACTCTGCCAACAATAATTACTATTTGTTGCTGACTGGTTTTGCATTAGGTTCTACTTTAAGCATAGAAAATCTTGTTTCGCTCAATGAAATAGTGTTTGAGTTATAAGCACTCTAAATTTTTCGACAAGTGCCCATCATGCCCCGCAAGGGTGGGGCATGATGGGCACCTTGTTGGGGCATGATGGGCAGCTTCAAATGTTGGTGAATACTGACGGCATTATAGTTGTAAAACTGAAATAATTCCAATATTCTTAACAAAAAACTTGCATTACATGATAAAATGGTAGTTATTTTACCAACTCAGCAAATCATAATAACTTTTTCAGCTAAAAAATGCAGGTAACAATCCAAAAACGTAAATTTAACATCATAAAAGGTGATTTGGCATACAAATTATGTTCTTAATTCTGTACCTGATGTAGTAAATAAGATAATACCAATAGGTATTGAAATAGGCAGTATTGTCCATTCTTGCCAATCTTCAACTAGTATATTGCAAGAAATGCATATGCTAAGTTCAAATGGGGCATGATGGGCCTGGGCCCATCATGCCCCAATCAAGAGACCCATCATGCCCCAAACTTCATTTTTCATAAATGCCCTCAGACACCAGTTTCCAAGAATAAAGTCAAATCAAAGAGTTTTCATGCAAAATGTTGAGATATCTCTTTGTGAAAGTAAAACAAGACAGCTGTTAAAATACCACTTACACATAATCACAACGCACTTGGAAAATCAGGAAAAAAAGTTGTCAAGGCTTCAAAATCCTAGAAAGGGCAATATCTGCTAAAGTTTTGGTATCTGATCCATGCGATTTTTTCTTCAATAAAGGTTAGCAAAAGGTATTCTAAACAACAAACATCAGCTTCCTCCAGTGTTATACTTTGGAGTTAAAGCCCAAACCCATCATGCCCCGGGGGCCCATCATGCCCCGCTCTCCCCTAATAGACTTAGACAGAGTTGTCCAGTATTGCCAAAAACTATTCACTTCAAAGGTAATTTAATTGATAAATCCAGGACCAAATCACATTGACGATTAGAGCCGCCTAATATAATAGTCATTATATATTGTGCAGAACACTGCATAATCATTTATCTTTCACAGTCAACAAAATGTATTATTTTCTTGCTTGCAGTGAATGAACGGCACTAGGTGCCGGAGGCTGACTGAAGATGAATAGGCCTCGGACGGTCGTGTGCTACATTTGTGGCCGGGAATTTGGGACCAAGTCCATTTCCATCCACGAGCCACAATGCATGCAGAAATGGGACATGGAGAACAAGCAGCTTCCGAAGCATATGCGCAGGCCGAGGCCCCAGAAGCCCCAGGGTTTACCGTCCTTAGGGAAAGGAGGAGTAGCAGACATAGCCCAGTGGAACGAGGCAGCATGGGCGCAGGCGCAGGCCAATCTAGCTGAGTGCAAAAACTGTGGAAGGACTTTTAACCCGGACCGACTACCAGTCCACCAAAAAAGTTGTAAGCCAGGTAACCCCCTGAAGCCACTGCGGCAAAAGACAAACTTAGGAGTTGATGACATCAATAACAACACAGACCGACCGAGAACAGCGACTGTCAGCAATCCGAAAATTGTGAGGAATCCCCAAATTAACATCAACAGCCATCCTGTGCCGTCCGAAAACAGAGGAGCCAGTGCATCGAGTGAGCGGTCTTCACACAGCTTGAGGCCGCAGACTGTGACTCTTTCTAACAGCAAACTAACACCTAACGAGAGATCAGCCCCGAAGACATCCAGATCTAAAACTCCCGAACCCAGAAAGCCTCGTTTTGTAGTTTGTTATATCTGTGGTCGTGAATTCACCAAAGCGTCCATTGACTTCCATGAGCCACAGTGCCTTGATAAGTGGAAAATAGAGAATAGCAAATTGCCCAAGGGACAACGGAGACCCTTGCCACAAAAACCCCTGGCCCTTGCCGCTACAGGAGGGCTTGATATTGATGCAATGAACCAAGCGGCAAGGGAAAGTGCCGCGGGCCAGATGTTGGCTTGCCCGAACTGTGGGCGTACTTTTAACCCCGATCGTCTACCGGTTCACGAGAAATCATGCGTTAAGATCAACGGGGTTAAACCAAATCTCCAAAAGGAAAGAACCGTCGTCAAACCAGAAAGACCGAGCATTGAACGCAAGGTGTCTGTGCTCCAACCTTCATTGCCCGATTCTGTGAACAACGAAAAACCACGTCCTACAACGGCGGACATCTTGGAAAACTCCGGCAACATAAGGACCAAATATTGTGCCTTTTGTGGGAAAGCCATGAGTGAGACGATTTGGCAGGAACATATGGACAGTTGCGAAGAGAACGATAATGCGAAAAAGACTCCACCTACAAAGACTGCGTCCAAAGCGGCCACCAATAGCAAAAGCCACACAGGTGGCACATCATCAAAATCGTATGTACCTCATGGCATAATTTAAAATCTTTTTTTTAAGCTCAGGACTCAACTTTGTACTGTGCTTAAAATGCTTCTATTTAGAATCTACCTCCATAAAAGAGTAACTAAGTAAACATTTTTCTACAGAATTAGCTCATCTCAGGTGCATTAATTTTTTGTCAACAGTACTAAACAACAAGACTCCGTTTCAATGTAATGATCAAGCAGGTAGTAGAGTCTGAACTCAATATTAATTCCTGTACATTTCTGGTGCCTAGTTATTTAAAAAGGACTCACAACTTTACAAGTCACAAGTTGATATTTACTTTTGCGTTTTCTTTCAGACCTAAGTCACCCAATGCTTCTTCAGATGGTTTGGTGGCATGTCGCAACTGTGGCCGCAAATTCCAAGGTGACCGCCTGAAGATTCACGAAAATGTTTGCAAACCTAAGACTGGAACCGTCACCCCAAAACAGAGTAAACAGAGCCAGGTCAAGACCACAAATATCGGGAAAGACCCCATTTCAGCAAGAAGCTCAACCTCCCAGGTGAGAAATCTTGGGGCATGTCCAGGATATGGTTAAAATAGTACATGAGGGTTATGATTGGTAAGTCGTTAGATAGTTAGACAGATATGTTAAGTGCAGCCCTCTAAGTCCAGTTCTGGGTGCTCACAAGGGTTGATTGATGAGATGCAAGAGAGAGAGAGTGGGAGGATGGATGGATGGATGATTGGGGCGTTACGTCCTGTATTTATGCACTTGGTAGGCTAATTAGGACAGGGGGAGGATACGGCAATGAGGCGAAGGATGATTGAAACAGCCGTCCAACATAGGCCCAGGTGACCCGGCAAGAGCTGGATTCGAACCCTGGACCCAGCGATTGGCAGTCCAGCACGCTACCACTAGACCAACCCTCCCCCCGAGAGAGCGGGAGGCCTCAGCATATTATAAATTTACCCCACGTGAGGGATATTTTACTGCCCAGCACATGCACTCATACAAGGAGCTGCCAATTTAACGTCTCACCCGAACAACATCCAACTGGGACTTTGCTTATGAAGGTCACTGTAAATTCCGGGTTCCCAAACCAGGGTTCGAATTCATGCAGACAAAGACCTTCAATGGAGGTCGGAGGTACTTTGTCAGTTAAAACATCATGAAGCACCTTTCCCTTGAAGGAGAACAAATGTCACAAACTCCTCTTGTCAATCGAAGTACCAATTAATGTAGTATCCATTTCTTTCAGCCCCCTCCAAGTGCCCCCAAGGGCCCTCCAGCAATGAGAAGACCGGTTACAGTAGTATGTTACATCTGTGGAAGAGAATTTGGCAGCAAGTCCATCTCCATTCACGAACCACAATGTCTAAAGAAATGGCACAACGAGAATAACAACCTGCCTGTGAACATGAGGAGGAAGGAACCTGTGAAACCCCAGGAACCTGTGATGCAAAATATCTCAGGTCAGTTGCTTCTATATCTTTTCCCCCTGAACTTGAATCAGAACGAGTCTATACATCCAGTTTCTTGATCATGGAGACAAACAATATGGTTGCCACATGGCGTAGCGCCATAAAATGGCTTACTCGGATGGAGCAACAAACTGGTTTCTTGAATCTGCTTTCTGATTTATTTACATCGAAATAAAGGACCCGACAGATGTATGGTCAGAGACTCAAGAGGTGTAAGGAGTCCTTTTCACCAACAAGAATGCAGCAATTTAATCAAAGAGTGACACTCTCAATCTTGGACCTGTGAAAATGAGAACCAGAAAGAGACCAAAACTCACTGTTATACATCAGTCTTTTCAAAAGTCCCAAACTAATATATCATGTGCTGATAATTAAGAGGCCAGGTAGCATGAAATATGCCTATAACATGCCTGACTGCCTGAGGTCTATTATAAAGAGACCGCCAGAGTTCCCATACCCCAGTCCCCAAACCTCCTAGGGTTTTTAGCTCTTCTGGGCCAATCCTGACACTGCCTTGAGACATTCCTGGAAGGGAGTTCCTTTTTTGACAGCCTTTATAATATTTCAAACAAAAAGAAATGCTGAAAATATTGTACTGAATTTCTATTTATTTTCAGGTGCAAGTGGGGGACAATATGACCTGGAAGCCATGAACCAGGCAGCCTGGAATGCAGCCCAAGCAAACCTGGTGGCTTGCGGAAATTGCGGGCGTACCTTCTTGCCCGACAGGCTAATGGTCCATCAAAGAAGTTGCAGGCCCAAGCCTTCCGCTGTTACTTAATCTGCAGATAATATATATAGGCCAGTCAAACTCTGCTATACTATACAACTATTATTCATTTTATTCTGCATTAATTAGCTCTATGTGTTATCATAACTTATTGTGCTTCTTCTGAGCTAATGCTTCTTCCTATTGGTGCCAATTAATAGGCAACGTATGATTATTGTTATGGACTAAAATGTACCCGTTCGTAGGTCTTTCTGCAGCATTTATATACATTTTATTGCTCGCTTTTGTTTATCATATAAGCCTATTCCAATGTTGTAACTGAGACTGTGATATTTCTACGCATTTTTTAGATGCCAATACTTTTCCCTCTCCATGACGTCATAGCATTATCTATGCTGAATAAAGAATTTTCTTTACATCTCCATGCGAGTTTTTAATCAGATTATCAGATTTTTATTTGAAAATATTTCATACTATAGACGAAACAATGTAGAATTGGTCCAGAATTGAATTTATAAGCGACACTGTACCAGCAGGGAGATTGACCAAAACAATCAAGCCTCATTATCAAGGATATCTTTTGATCCTGTACAGTTCAGTGGCGTCCCTATGGGGGGGCACAGCCCCCCCCCCCGTATTTGACCTGTGCCCCCCAGGTGCCCGCCCATATGAACTTTCCAACTCCGGCTAAAATATACAATTAGTATAATAGTAGGTGCCCCCCCAGAGAATCGTGTGCCCCCCCAGGTGCCCCCCCCCCCGCTCGAGAACCCCCAGTTACGACACAGGCTGTACTGATACAAGTATACAAGGATGGCTATCCAAACAGCACAAGCAAGTGTCCAAACATAGAAAAAATACCATTGCAGTTTAATAAGTCCAGAAGCAAAGATCTTTGAAGGATGGAACCAAATATTAGAGCAGAAAGACAAACCACTTTGTGAGCAATAAATAATTTTAAGATAGAAAAGTCATAACACCTTGGAAATCTATAGCAATGCAAAAGTGATCCTCTATCACATGATTCAAAATAACTGAATTGGCCTTAACCGTTAGGCCGCCACAAAAATTTCCCAATGCCACGAACTGTTCTCTTTTTGATCAAAATACCAAAAGTAAAAACAAAATAATAATGACCATTATTACATGAATATTCAGTCACTCCGAATTCTTTCATGCATGAAATTTATTCAAGCTACAATAATCAGGAAATGAAGGCACTACCAGAGACTCACTCAACACAGGATTAGCAAAATACACTTGATTCAGTAGTTATCTCCAATAAAATCAATAAGATTCAAGAATCTTGAGTATGACCTGGGTGCTACCTACTGCATACAACAAAACTGGTGTACTATCCAACTAAACTGATCAGCAGGTGCATAGATTTAAAACACAATTTTCGTCAATTTATGAACTTGTCGTAGGCCTATGGCTCAGTTACACTGACCAAGTGCAACCAAGGAATGTTTAAATGTCCTTGCATCATCAGAAATCACAATTTTTAAGCATGATTATAAAGTAATTTACAGCTGTTTGAAGTATCACCGCTGAGCTGCTGCTTTACTTTCCTCCAAAATGGTCACTGCAGCTTTGTACTCTTCTGTCTCCGCTAAATCTGCTTCTGATTCCTGAGAGAAAAAAAAGAACAATTTTATCATCTGAAAAATGAACTTGTGACAATTTTGGATAAATTCCAAAGGAGATGGACTATCATAATAGGGTAGCAAGACTTGGTCCTGGCTCAGTGGCAATATGCCGGGCTGCTAACCTGCCAGGTTCATCACCTTGTCACCTTTCCTGTACATACTCAATTTGACAATATTTTCAGCGAATGAGACAAAATATTTGACAAATTTATATTCTCATAGTCTTCAGTTTTCTATAGCAAGATGGATGGATTTTTTTAGGGCTTTATGTCCTGAATTTATGCACTTGGTAAGCTAATTAGGACAGGAGGAAGACACAGCAATGAGGTGAAGGATGATTGATACAGCCCAGTGATCTCTACGTCTGGATTGGCTCAATGCCATAACGAGGCGAGATGACGTGGGTCCGTCATGTTACTGGGAAGCACATGGCCCAGCAATGTAAACAAGCATGGATCAACCGGTCTGAAAACTCTGAATACTGTAGATATGTGGAGTATTTTGACTTGAACTTCGAGTCATAACAAAATCAGGCCTAGGGGGAAGGTGAAAATACTTTTTAAAGGTGAGTAAACATCAATTATCGCCGTTTTTGGCTGTATTTACCGCCGCGCTATTGTACTGTGAATGGCATTTTACTGCAAATTAAGCCTATTTTAGCACTGTCTGAGGTCAGTATTATGACACAGCTGGGTTGTTAGTGGCACTTAGCAGCTTTTTAGGCCACTTGAGGCCTTGAATGATGTCAATTACTGATTGCTTATGGTTCCTGATTGGTATTGAAGTGTCACACCATGTGAACTTCCAGCATGTTCACAGGTGTCATTCTCAAGTGCAATTGATGTTTTACTCAAGTGTGGGCCACTCTGAGAAAGAGCAGGTTCTCCCAGAGTGGTGTAGGCCAATCAAAGCAACATTTCAAAGATATATGAGAAGTTGAGAACATATTGTTATTGAGGATGTATAGATTGGTATATGTGCCACATAAGGTAACTGCAGCCCTCTAAGCCCAGTTCTTGATGCTCACGAAGGTCAATTGATGAGATGGGAGATTGAGCGGGTGTCCTCAACACGTTACAAATTTGCCCAATGCGAGGGATCTTTTTCTTGCCCAGCATAGACACCAATACCAAGGGACCGCCAATTTAACGTCTCATCCGAACGAAATCCAGCTAGGATTTTGCTCATGAAGGTTCACTGCATCTAGTAATATAAAAGTTTATTTATAAATTTATATATATATAATAATTTATTTATTTATCGGTAGGAAAAGAGCTAAAAAGTCTTTGTCATTCTGAAGTGGAGGATAACCTGACAGGGCCCGTCCCTTTGATATTTTTAGTACATTTGCATTTGTGCACCCCAGTCCAAATATCGGCCCCTCTCAGGTGCACTAGTCAGGGGATATGGCGCTACGAAACCCCAAAGGGGCAGACTGGCGCCGCACAATTTTGGACCACGTGGCAAAATAAAAAACCAGTACTATTCAGCAGCGCCTCGGTATACACCCTTTCATAAATTCATAGTGAGTATAGGCGTGGGGCCCCCATGTGAGAAGGTGCTGTCCAGCATGTTCGGTAAATTTGGTTGCAATAAATTGCTGCAACATACTATCACAGACATGAATGCAAAGTTTTGACTATTTTCACTCTGCCACATAGGCCTGTCTGCCCCTTGAATTAAAAAAGAAATTCTACCTTCATAAAATTTTTAGCGATTAAAATCACAGGTGCAACTAATGCCGCAGTAATATGCTCTCTTCATGGTTAATATCCGCTTTTGTATACTGTATATATATGAGATAAAATTAAATAGCAATTCAAAAATATTATTTTCTTTCAGATTCCCTGATGAATCCGCGATGAGGAGAGATTGCCGAGGTACGATGTCGGGCTTGATAAATTCTGACGGTATGCCAATTTCTGCATTCTTCTGCAGACATTTAAGCACCAGTGATCAGTTTGCACAATTTCTGATAATTTTGTGAATTGACACCATTCAACTAGGACATTTCTTGAAATTCTTCTTTCAGCTTTCATGACCCAGTGCTGCAAAGTCAGGCCTGCCCAGGATGTTTTGAAGGATGACAGCTGAGGCGACATGAACGCATTGATATATTTCACACTATGCGCTGTCGGTTTCCACTTCTAACCTGCTTTGTCCTTGTTGACACCTCGAGTTGACCCCAGCAGCTACTTCCAAGAGATTAAAACGATCAAGAAAATCACCATTGAAGCTTGAAAAATCTTAAAATACTCTAAGGGACTGATTAGAATTTATGACTGGCGGGGGTTGGGTTTTATTCCAAGTTGGCGAAAAAAGTTGATGTTCTCCTTTGATTTGTTATATTACCTGTGCAGTATTTTAAAAATAAGTTTTGTAAGCATCCATTTAACCATTTAATAGTGATTGTGACTGTTATAGGTGTAGGCCTGTAGAGCGGGTTAGAAATCATAGTAAATAATGATAAGAAAGGAAAATGGTGTTTAAATGGACATTTTCACTATTATTTTTCACTTTTTTTTTGTGAATTTGTGATAATTTTTTTTTTCAGACCATTAACAGCCCCAAATGGCACATAATGAGCAAATTTTATCAGTTTTTGAGTTGTACAGAGTAAATGAAAAAAAAAAAAAAAAGAGTTTCACATTTGCAATAATTACATGGAAAATGTATTAATTTCATGTGAATTAGTCAATTAGACCATCCAAAGGCACAACTACAAGGGCATAAGATGCAAGGAATGTCCAAATGTGAAAAGGGTATTCATTTGGCAAACTGATCCGGAAACAAAAAAAGATTGCCACTATTTCACTTCTTTTTACAAGATTTATATTATACACCGGCAGTACCCCATAACATGTGATACCGGCAACCTTTATTTCAATGATTTGTTTAATGCATGTCATGTTTTGGATAATAATTTAATAAACATTCTTTAGTGTGTTTTGTAAATTTGCGTTAACATAAATACATGTCTGCCTGTTGTTTTTATTTTTTGGAAGTAATTTGAAATTTCCATGGGCTGTAAAGGAAAGTTTACCTTTGAAGAGAACAGCAATTAGGATTCCCTTGAGATTCAAGTGATATGGCCAGCTGAGTTCTGTTTTAGGCCTGTGGAATATGCAATTTCGAAGCTTGATGGTTACAAGCTATTATGTCTTGTGTTGAATTTGTCAGTCCCTAATAATTCAGGATGCCTCAAGGATGTGTTCCAGAATCCAAATTTGGTTATGTGTAGCAGGCTTGTGTTGGTCTCGTGAGAAACTTGATTTCAATTCTTGATGACCTGTTCATGATGTTGTTCTGGGGAGAGGGTTGGCCTGGTGGTTACATGCTAGGCTGGGTCCAAGGTTGGAATCCAGCTCTTGCCGGGTTAACTAGCTGGGCCTATATTTGACGGCTGTTTCATCATCCTTTGCCTCATTGCCTTGTCATCCTCCTCTCATAATTAGCTACCAAGTGCTTAAATACAGAACGTAAAGCCCAGTCATCCATCCATGATGTTTTTCGGACATTTTTATGATGTCTAGTAAGTTGGCGGAATTAGCGTATTTTGTCAGCAGGTGCCATGGAAGTGACGGAAAGGGATCGGGAGCGCATAGGCATACCAGAGGAGGAGACGGGGGCAGTCCCCCCCCCCTCCAAAGGTTTGGGAAATGCTAAGAAAAAAAGGCTGAAAAATTTGGGCAGATGGTTAATTAAACATAATTGAAATCTATGGTTCTCAAGTGATTTAATTTGAAATGGTATTAAATCTTGATCTTGAAATTCGTGAAAAATGTCGCTCCCATCCTCAAAAATTGTGTGCATGGTAGTACACCTTTGTAGGATTTCAAGATGAAGGCATCTGCCTGTCGGTCATAGCAAGTAACTGGCCATGTTAAAAGGGTGTCCAAAAAAGTTGAAATCGTGCCTGTAGTAGTAAGCAAATTAAAAAATGTTTACTTCTTGTTGCATGATTTCAATGTTTTCACATAGTCGCCTACTTGACATGCGCACTGTAAAATTTCAATTTTGAGTCAGCTCAAATGATTGAGTGAGATGGTTGCACAAATCAGCTGTTATAACATAGAGCTCTTGTTGTTCTAAGTTATGACAACGGCAAGTCCGGGAAAGATTATCATAACTCAAAACATCAAGCTATGTCAGCTCAAACAAATTGTGCAACAATCTCACTCAATAATTTGTGCTGACTCAAATTTTCAAATTTTACAGTGTGTAGAGGGCCGTAGCCTGCAGGGTGGGGGGGGGGGGGGGGGCAAGTGCACCCCATGATTTGTTACGTAATTTATTTGTTATGAAGCAGGTGTCCAGCTGCTGGCAAACTCTCAGCTGGATCTTCCAAGCTGGCAATGTCATGAATCATGATTTTTTTTTGTCATCATCTGGCAGTCCCTTTCTTGTCAGCGGGCAAAGTGAGAGCAGCTGGCATATTCAACCAATGAAGCTTTTCTTTTCTTTTTTTTTAACAGGGTATTCATGTCATTGAGTATATTATTTTGTTGAGTGGTTATTGCCAGCTTGGAACCTGCAAGCTACATTGATCAGGCAGCTAGTTGGGAAAATAATGAGTCCATAGGCCTACCAGCTGGCTGGGAGGTGCTGAATGATGCTTGGATTGGCTGGCAACATAACAAGAGATTTTCTCAAAGTTAAATAAAATTATGGATGTAAGTGTCACAAAAGGTGTGCAAACAGGATCTTGCACTAATTTTGGCATTACAAAAACAGTCTCATGAAGTAACCCTGGGGGGGGGGGCTGGCCTGCAACTGCCCCCAGGGCATCTACTCATTGCGAATTACCCCCTGTCCTATACACAGGAACAAAGAGTTACATTTAAAAAAAAAAGAAGATTAATTTTGAGTATACTGGAGTAACTAGACATATAGGGCCTAATTAAAAGTCTACCCCATCCATTGCAAGTGGGGTTCTAAAATTCTAAAGGCCCAATTACCTAAAGCTTGTTGATTGTAATTAGCACTTCAGGGTTCTTTGTGTACTGTAACTACAGGTGTGGATTGCACTTTCAGTGCATGCAGACAAGTGGTGTCAAGTCCATTTTGGTAATCTTGATTGCCATTTCAAGATTGTCTGAGGTTTCAAGTGGCACTGACAGTGTCAACTGACTGCACTAACAGCAAGCATGCCTCAGTGGTAGGCCAAGTAGTGGCAAAAAACGGCCAGCGGCGGCTGAAAAGAGCGGCGGCGCAGGTCTAAGTCAGTAGTTTTTGACACAGTTGGAAGTGGGATGTTTCTGTATTTCGTTTTATTGAAGTGGGGGAGGTTTGGAACAAGTTACAAGCCCTCAACAGTCATGAGAGCAGGCTAAATCAAGCCACGTGCCTTTGTTGACGTTGCATTGTTCCCAGTAACATGGCGGCACCAGGCCATCTCGTGACGTTACGTGCTAGCCAATGGGATCCAGCCAATCCATAGATAGAGATCACTGATACAGCCATACAACATAGGTGAACCGGCAAGAGCTGGATTTGAACCCTGGACCCAGCCATTGGCAGTCCAGCACGCTACCACTAGACCAACCCCCCCCCCTCCCCACTATAGCAAGAAAAAGAAGCAGCCATGTTCCCAGCCTACAATGCACGTGAAGTTCACGTGATAAACACGGGGGGAAAACCGGTGAACATGACATAACTGAGAGTTATCACGTGTTTTTGTTCACATGAGAAAAACTCACATTTTCACGAGATAACCATGTGATGAATGTCACCAGATTAACGCTTGACCATCTTCACAACATAACTGGGAGTTATCAAGTGTTTTTCTTCACATGAAAAACTCCAACATTTTCACTTGATAACCACGTGATGAACTTGAACTTTGAACTTTGAACTTTTTTTATTGTTTATAGTGGCAGGTACAGTACATTTACATTTCATAAAAAATTCATTATAGTAAAAATACCCAGCCCTAATAGGGCTTATCTACCACTTCATGACAGTTACAAAATAAAAATCCAGGCGTACAGTGCCAACAATTCACAAAGAGTCAAAATTTACAACTTTAAACAAATTAACGTAAGTGACAACTTACAATTTCAAACAAACAAATGACAGCTTATATATTGTATAACTTTAAACTTCTTATTTCCCATGATTTTTCAATGTATTTACATAATTGATTCGGCTCATTTTTAAACATATATACAAATTTCTGTGCTGGTTCCAATTCAGTAAAATTATTACAGGTTATACTGTTGTATAATTGTGTTCTAATATCATTATATGCTGAACAATTCAATATAAAGTGTTTTTCATCCTCTATGGAGCTATCTTCACACATTTGACATAATCTTTCTTCTACTGGCTGGTTTCTAAATCTGCCCGTTTCTATATTTAGAGGTAGTATACCAAGGCGTATTTGGGCCATTAATGATCTCCTTTTTCTATTTTCGATAAACACATAACTTTCAGTCTTAACATTACTCTTAAATGTTCTGTATGTTCTTAATTTTGGTTTTAACAACAGCAAATCACACCAAACACTATTACGATCCTCGTTAAGCTTCTTTTCAATTGCTTTTGCATTACAAACAGTCTTTTCATAAAATATTTCAACAGAATCACAGTCTTGAAATATTTCTAAAATTTCTTTAGACCAGCCTTTACATATTTTGAGATCCCATTCAAATACCTTTTTTGTGAGTCTATCATTTTCCATAAGTACAAGCCTATTCCAAAGTTTAATCATGTTAACATTTTGTCTAATCTTACAATTACTCCAACCTATATCTCCCTCTAAGCCTAAAAGAGCTGCCTTATTGTGAACCCCAAGAAAGTATCTAATTGCCCTATTTTGAATTTTATCTCCTTCTATATGACTATTATATCCCCATACCCCAGATGCATAATCTAGTATCGGAACAACATTTGCAAAATACAGTTTTTCAAAGGTATTGAAATCACCAGATTAACGCTTGACCATCTTCATGACATAACTGAGAGTTATCACATGTTTTTCTTCACGTGAAAAAACTCCCCAACATTTTCAGGGGATAACCACGTGATGAATATCACCAAATTACACACTTAACAATCTTCATGATATAACTGAGAATTATCACGTGTTTTTCTTCACGTGGTTAACTCGTGAAGATAGCCCCCCAGAAATATAGATGGAGCCACCTGTACTAGAAACAGAGCTGTGCACCCAGTTCCGCACTAAGTTTAATTTAACTGAGTTTAAACGAATTAAACAAATGATTATGATTTCTAAATCTGAATTAATGCACAATATATGGCCGAATGAAACTTATTAGCTCAAAAAGGAGCACATATTGGATATTATTACAGAAGACTAGTCATCCGAAATGTGAATCATGTATGACTGCATCACACTGGTTGTGACAAATTTTCTGCAAGTTCTTGTGGCTTTTACTTCAGCCCCACAGCTATTGAAAGCCCAAGATAATGCGTGAAACAGTCTAAGTTGACTGGCTTGATGAAGAGCCAAGTTAACCAGTGGGAGATTTTGCCTCTTTTCAAATAATTCAACTGGTGAAGATTGCCCCCCAGAAAATCACGTGGTTAACTGGTGAAGATTGCCCCCAGAAAATCACGTGGCTAACTGGTGAAGATATTCACCAGAAAATCACATGGTTAACTGGTGAAGATATTCACCTGAAAATCACGTGGTTAACCAGGGTTCGAAATTAGCATGAATTTGATGAGAGTCAGACGGACTCCTATGTTTCACATTTTGGGAGTCCGTCTGAAGATTTGGGAGTCCACATATTTTTCTCAGAAACTGAATGCAGAGTATTATTTTTCAATGGCTACGGCAAATGTCTGTTTTCTTAAGACTCAAGGCAAGAGTTAGAATACAGGCCTTTAATCTTTGCACACCTTTTTAGAAACTGAAATATTTCCATTGTCAATTTGTCATGAACAAGACAGTATAGACCCAATATTATTATTAAAAATCTTTAATTCTTCTAAGGAAGCCCCATGGACCTAAGTGTAGTCCTACCACCAGTAGAGACATGCAGTAAGCTTAATTGGCATTTGGAAGTGTTTTCAAACAGTTTGAATGTCCAATCAACAAATCAGTTTCAAATTACTACAATACATGTTTTGTTGAATAGTCAAAATAGCCTTATTGCTAATTTCATATACGCAATCAAAGGTAGCAGCAGATAACACGACCAGGTTAAAACTCTCTTCACAAGAACTACAGTGTGGCATTTTCAGTAGAGTTGAATCCTGATTGCAATTAGTTATGACACATTCCTTCACTCAATTGATTCCAGTAGGTGTGAAAGAAACCCCAAGAACCTCCTTGATTGCAATCAGCATGGTTAGATTATGATTGATTACTGAAGCAACAAAAGCCTATTGTTCTCTGCTGCTTTGACACGCAAATCAAGATTGTGGGCTTGTGGCAGCCTTGTAAAAAAGCTTAGGAGTCCCACGGACTCCCTACTTCTCTTCTAAAGGGAGTCCGTGAGAGAGTAAAGGAGTCTCGGACTCCCGGACTCCCGCTAATTTCGAACTCTGGTGAAGATTGCCCCCAGAAAATCATGTGGTTAACTGTTGAAGATTGCCCCCCAGAAAATCATGTGGTTAACTGGTGAGAAAATCATGTGGTTAGCATTTGCAATAACCTATCAGTTTTCCACGTGATAACTGAGGGGCAATTTCACGTGATAACTCTCAGTTAACCACCAGTTTTTGTCAGCTGGGTTATAACTATGAGTAGTCTATAGTGTGTCAATAATTTTGCAAGCCACTTTCATGATGTTATTATAATAGATGGACTTACTATCATTTTCGTTAATTCATCCCATGCCGTCACTAACTTCCTATGACAGTCGGGGATCATCATCAACGATTCCTGCCATACCTCTTCCTGAAATTTAACGTTTAAAAGATGATAAGATTCATTTAAACATTAGGTAATTTGACTCATTTCATTTGGGAATTAGTTATGTAAAACATAGGCCTATACAACAGTGACAACACCAGCCAGAAGCGAGGATAACTTCCCAACTTTCGAAGGATATAATAATCAACAATTTTTCAACATGGATTAGGCTGGACTGTAACTGTTTATAATTGGTAACTGGAATAGTTAATTAATTTCAGTCAGGCCTACACCGAGAAAAACAACTCAGCAATGTTTATCACACTTTTTTTTTACCTGTTTCTTAACTGAATGCTCATCTTCACCATCAGCTTTCATTTTTTCACATTTTCCTTTTTCTTTCTCAGCTTCCTTCTCATAGTAAAGCTTTTCTTTTGCCATTCTGAAATTTTAATTTCACATGTACACAAAACTGCGTTTCAGCACAGCGCAACGCATTTGTGAAAGCCACGAACGTAGATTTTGATGTGCGGCGTCATACCGCGCCAACAACATTGATGCGCATGCGCACTCGCTCTTCCTTCTCTTCTTAATCGTTCGGCGAGGAAGACACGTTTTTGACTGCGAGCTATTTTCCGGACATTTATCGATCGATCAGACAAGTCTAGCACCGCGAAAGGTATACTATTTGGTTGGTACAATGTCGTGCACCTGGTCTGGTTGCACATGGCGGTCTGCCAATGTAATGATCATGGGAGACAGCTTCATTTCAAGACTGGAAAATTCGCTGGCATTGCAGCATGCACGTGGTCCGGCAGCGGAAGAAATGTGCCTAAGGGAAGCAGCATGGGACCTCTTAAAGGCCCCCAAGGAGGTCCGTTTTGTCCATTTCTATGGTTTGCCAGGATCAGGTTGCACTTCGTCAGTCAGCAAGCAGTTTGTTATCCCAGGAGAGAAAATCTTAAGTTCAAATGTCAAATTTGCCATGTTAGAAATTGGCGGGAACGACGTGGACTCTGCTGCATCAGTGGAAGATATTGCTCATTCCAAGATAGCTCTAGCCGAGAGCATTATTTCTTTGTACGATGTGAGAGCCGTGGCCCTCTCAACCATTCTCCCAAGAGAGAACCCTAGGACCATGGACAGTAAAAGCTTCAGATCTAAGGCACTAGATGTCAATGTCCTAACTGAAGAATTAGTGGCTCATAATAGGCACCTATACTTCCATCGCCACTGTGGGTTTTGGACCAGCAACGACTGGACCAGGGATGGTATCCACCCGGATACGGAGGTGGGACTAAGAAAATACCAAAAAGCCATCACCTCGTCGCTGCACAAGATGATCAAGACCTACAATAATAATCAATGACTGAGTTTAAAATTGTTGCTCTACTGCGGAATGCTGAGAGCCATGCACATTAAAGATATGACATTTGGTTCCCCTATGAATTATAGATAATGGATCTGGCTTGACTGCGGAATGCGGCAAGCATGTACTCCATGTGGGACTATTTTGATATTGAATTAATTGAATTCTAATTGTGTTGGGAATTGCTTTGGGAATGATATCAGACTTGTTCAGTTCTGTCTTGACAACTTCCACTTATTTTACTGTTGTGATGAGAATTAGGTTGTGGAAACTGTTTCCTTGGTTTCATAATAAACTCCCCTTTCTCAATTATTAAAAATTGTTTAACCGACTGCGGAATGCGGCGGGGGATGTGAACAAATTTGCATCTTTTCCGGTCACCACTGTTTTGTGACCATTCTCAATTATTTAGAAAAATTTTTTAACCGACTGCGGAATGCGGCGGGGGATGTGAACAAATTTGCATCTTTTTCCGGTCACCACTGATTTGTGACCATTCTCAATTTTTAAAAAATTTTTTTAACCGACTGCGGAATGCGGCGGGGGATGCGAACAAATTCGCATCTTTTGCCGTCACCACTGTTTAGTGACCTCATAATATGACTCATAAGTCAACTCTGTATATTAATATCTAATTCTCATGTATTTTCGGTCACCACTGTTTTGTGACCATTACTTATTAAATTCCAGTCACCACTATTTTGTGACCACTACATATTTCAATTCGGGCACCACTATCGGGTGTCCGTCACATATCATTTGGGCGTATCCTGCGTCCCGTATCAATTAAGTACAGCTATTCTAAGAATAATTTGGTATTTGCAGATGCCGAAACATCCTAGAAAGCGCGCCTCTCAGCGCCAGAGCCGTCCACCGGTCAAATTCACCCCGTCAAAATCATCTTCGCCAGCATGGCAGGCTACGCCAGGGTCGGCGTGGCAGGTGACGCCACGGGGCCCCTCTCCGTCAAGGGAAGTAACTGACAGGAGCACAATCCGCCGGTTGGAGCAGCGGGTGGCCGAGCTGGAGACAACACTGGCGAGCCCGGCCGTAGACAGTGCGGGCCCAAGTCAGCCGAGACATGGTAACGGTGAGTATGTCATATCGTCGTACGCACTCCCACTCCACGCATCGGTGGATAGGGAGCTAAGAGACAGGGTCGAAAGAGGCGATTACGTTGAGCTGGCCCAATTCAATCCGACTGCCATGAGTAATCCAAGAAAGCCCGAACAAAAGCTCCGCTGTGTGACAGCCTGGTCAAGGGCTTTTCTCCGGCTAATGTCTGTGTCATTGGCCGATAAGCATGTGGACCCCCAGGAGATGATCGTGCACATGGACAATGTGCTTTCATTGGCGCAAGACAGACATAACTGGGAGACTTATGATACAGAATTCAGGAGGCAACAGGTTAATGCTGGGTATACTTATGCCCATACGAGAGTGGAGCTGTACACAAGGGCAGTAACCAACAAGGCGCAGCCCTTTCGTCAAAACCAGCACATTCAGTCCCGCAAGTCAACCGCTGGGTTTCAACCTGGGACCTGTTACAGGTTCCACACACCCGGCCAACGATGCGAGCTCCCAACATGCCAGTACGCTCACAAATGCCCTCACTGCAACGGAAAGCACCCCCAGTACTTGTGCTTCCAATCACGCCAGAAGGCCCAACCACGGGAGCCAGAAAAAAAGGAAGAAAAGGGAAAGGCCGCAAAGAACTGAGCGTGGGCAGGTTGTCAGTGTCTTAGTCGCTTCCGATGACCGGAAGTATCCTGACGGCGGAACGCCGCAGGAAGATGGAAAAATGCTCTTATCTAATGCTTCTGAATTATGTGATATCCCTGACGACGGAATGGCGCAGGGAGATAAGGTTTGTGTACTGTCCAATGACCCTCCTGTCGGCGGAATGTCGCAGGTTACTCCAGTGTCAATATCATCTCGGGTAGCTCCTGACAAAGGTCATAGCCCGGAAAGCCTTAGATCTACTGTCGGCGGAATGTCGCAGGGAAGATCTAAAGCAGTGGTATCACCTGTAAATGTTGCCTTGCTCGAAAAACTTCTAAGGGGTTTTGAATCGGCAGATATAGTGGTAGATGGTTTCACCAATGGATTTAAATTTCATTTCTCGGGATTGGAATGTGAGATTCGATCAAGGAATTCTCTGGAAGCCAATACCAATCCTGTTGCAGTAGACACAAAGCTGGATAAAGAGATTAAATGTGGTAGAATTGCTGGTCCTTTGAAGTTACCACCATTCAGCAATTTCAAATCTAGCCCCTTATCACTGCGCCCAAAAAGCGAGCCAGGGACATTTCGGCTTCTGCACAATTTATCCTACCCATATGACGATTCATCAGTAAATGGAGGAATTGATCAAAAGTACAAAACTGTGAAGTACGCTTCGGTACAGACAGCCATCAAAAAAATCAACGAACTGGGAAAGGGCTGCTTCATGGCAAAAGCAGACATAGAGTCTGCCTATAGAATAGTGCCCATACACCCTTCTCAGTACCATCTGCTCGGATTCAAATGGCGTGGTAATTATTATTACGATAAGTACTTACCAATGGGAATGGCGGAGTCATGCTCCATATTTGAGATGATATCGGATGCCATTGTTTATATTATGAAATCCCTAGGAATTGAGAACATTGTCAAAGTGCTGGATGATTTTCTATTGTTGGCACCCTCCAAGGCCGAATGTGATTTGGCCATCAGGAAATTTAAATTCATGTGCGAACGCCTGGGAATTCCTTTGGTGGCTGCAAAAACATCGACTGAGTCGGACCAAAAGATTGTGTTTTTGGGAGTCGAGCTTAATACGGAAAAGATGGTCGCAAAGCTGCCACGAGACAAGCTAGAAAAGTACAGTCAGGATGCAAGCCAGTTCCTAATGCAATCGTCCACTTCACTTCGAGAGTTGCAGAGTATGATTGGGAAACTCCAATTTGCTACGACGGTCATCCCTATTGGCAAACCGTTCTTGAGACGACTTACAGACGGGACAAAGGGTAGGCTTACGTCGGCCCATGCATCCATAGATGTTACGTCTGACATGCGAGCAGATATCAGAATGTGGCAAATATTCTTGCAGAGTTATAACGGCATCTCCGTCATCACTTCATATCAACACTGCAACAACGACTCGATCAACCTCTTCACTGATGCATCAGATGCAGGTTTTGGTGGGACTTATGGTTCAAGTTGGATCCAAGGAACTTGGAACCCGAAGTGGCGAAGTCTGAACATTGCTGTCAGGGAATTATACCCGATAGTGGTACTCATGGGCATGTTTGGAAATCTATGCCGCAACCAGTCAATTGTATTCCAATGCGACAATCAGGCGATTGTGCATTCGATAAACAAGCAAACAGCCAAGAACAGTACCATCATGCGACTATTGCGCCCGCTTATCTTGAACCTCATGCTTAACAATATCAAATTTAAGGCTGTTTATATAAAATCTAAAGACAATGTCTTAGCTGACGCCATTTCTCGTTTTCAGGAGACAGGAGAAATGCTAACGAGCTATGGGATGAAGCCCTCGCCAACGCCGGTGCCTCAACATCTACAACCGGAGGAAATTATTACGGACAGCGAATAAAATCGCTGTTGAACTGCTCATTGGCCCCTTCAACAAGGGCTAGTTACAACCATCACATAACAACGTTACAGACTTTTCTGGTGTCGCAGGGAATGCCCAATTCATACCCAATTAGTATTTTCTGCATCAGGGAATTATACCCGATAGTGGTACACAAATGGTTAATAAGTATAAGCAATGCCGATTCAAACTTAAATTCCTGCTGTCAGTGCGGTGCTGTAGACATGGTAGATGTCTCTAACATTTATGAAGGGGGGGGGGAACCCATAAACCTAACAAGGCATGAGTCATACTCTATTTTTAGCCATGATGATGGAAGATGGGACAATTGACCTGATCAATTAAAGTACTGCTTGCAGCAAATATTTTTGCTGGCAATTATTGGCAATTTAAAAATTAAAATAATTTGTTAGATCATTTTGATAGTTCAACCAATAGGCTTAGCTGCAGTGTGGGCCTACTTGCACTTCTCTTCACAGCTACAGTTCACTTGACCAATCACACACCCAACTCAGGGCCTACTGTCACTTGATTGTGCATTCACATACCTTTTCACGACTCCACTTTTGATCCTGATGTCTTTCTGTCTCTTTTGGTCGACATTAGCTGCCATGTTCCTGTTCTGAACGACTGTTATTAACGAATTTTTAAGATGACAGTTCTCAACTCTTGCCTTGGCGGTCCACAAAATGCCGGGTCAAATGCGCATGATCCTTCGTTTATCGCCCAAGCGCGTCCCTGGCGACCAAACAAAGGGCGCACTGCAGCAAACCCTCGGAATTGGTGGATGATCTTTGCCTTTGGTGCAGCTGCATACCAGTGCATGTTGCAATGAAGGACCATCGAAGTATTGACCATAGGCCTAATTGTTTTAAAAAAACTTTCCTTCTTCTTGCTTTACCTTGCTGTAGGCCTACAGATGTAGTTAAAGTTACTCTGAATGTAGCAGTGAGCCTGCCCAGCCCTCTGGGCAGTGATTCCTAAGCCGCTCAGATCCTCGACATATTCATAAGTCAATTTAATCGTCACGGATATGGGTCAGCCTACCTTTTAAGAGCCCTCACACTTTTCCGCTTCAGTTGCCACCAAATTCGGACATGTACATCCACTTTTTGTTATTTAAATAGCAGACGAAAATGTTGAATCGATCAAATCCTCTCTTGTTGACTGCCATCATGGCCGCGCGCGTGCATGTGTGACGTGACGTCATCCGGGATTCCCTTCTTTCGCGCCAACAGGCTGATCACAGAGATAGCTCAGGAAGATCAAGGCAGTGTATTGCCAGTATTGAAGCATACATCTGGCCAATGGAAGTTTTGAATTGATTGTTATTACTAAATGCTTGGTGTCAATTGCTATTGCTTTTTCAAAGGCCAGGGAAGCTCTGAAGGTGTGAAACCTAATTGACAATTAACAAGCTGACAAATTGTCAATTCAGTTTCAATTCACTTTCACACCTTCTGCTGCAAGGCTTTTGAATGACCTTGAATATAGAATACTGTTGGTAAAAATTAAATTAAACTTATTTATTTTTCTCAACCAAGTGAACAACCTGTTCCATCAATTAACAGAGCTCAATACAAATTAGAAGATCTCAGACTTCATAATTGCCTTTTCTTGGACAGAAAATTTATTTTAACTATTATTCAATCTATCAATTAAACAATAGTGGTAGGCCTATTTTATTTATGAAATAAATATAAAGGTATGACCAAAAATATATTGATTAAATATATTATATATTTATAGCAATTATTCTTTCAGTGCATTATTTGATAAATATATCTTACATAGGTAGTCACTTGAACAATGTCTCATTATTAAAACGTGAAGATGATTCAAATGATTGCTAACTTTGAAGTCACACTTTAAAAGGCCTAAATTTTTTACTTTGATTCCTTTGTAGCTACTGGCTTTCAATGGTACTCATTGGCAAATTGGATTATCTGTTTTATCTTGATTTTTGCTATCTTGTTTGACAATTTTTAAAATATTATACAATTTATATAAAAAATGTTTAAAGTAACATTTAAACCTGCACCATTTACGTTTTTAGCATGAAGTAATTAATTCCTTTCAGTTTGATAAGATGCATCAATATTCAAATATAGATTTTTAACCTAATTAAAGAGGTGATCAATGAAATTTGTGCATGGAAGACAAGCTGTGAGATCAGGAGTTAGGTAACTCATAAAATTTTGAGTTGCAAAGAAAAAATTTGGTCATTAGCCTGTCTTGTGAATCAAAGTTTTTGGAATTTCATAAATGCATATCCATATCTGTGCTCTTTTCGTATTATAAGTTAAAGGTCAAATTGAAATATCAAACTCACTGCAGTACTTACATTTCTCCATGCGCGAGCAGAATTCTGCAGAATTCTGCAACTAGGCTATTCTTCAGTACTAGCTATACCAGTTCTGCAGCAATTCTACAGTTCTGCAGTTCTGCAATGACTATACAGCAATTCTAAAGTAGTTCTATGGCAGTTCTCCAGCAATTCTGCAGCAGTTCTGCAACAATTGACCCTTGTAAAAAAAATTTGACATAAAAAAAAAATCCAAAAAAATCTGCAGCAGTTCTCTAGAGCTGCCAGCATTTCTCCAGAAATTGTCCAACAATTCTACAACAGTTCTTTGGATGTTCTGCAGCAGTTCTCAGGCAGTTCTTTAACAGTTCTCTAGCAATTCTCCAGCAGTTCTCTTGCAGTTCTCTAGCAATTCCGCAGTAATTTTCCAGCAGCTTTCTAGCAATTCTGCAGCAGTTCTCCAGCAGCTCTCAAGAAGTTTTGTAGCAATTCTCCAACAATTCCTCAGCCTTTCTCCAGCAGTTCTCTAGCAATTCTGCAGCCGTTCTCCTCCAGCACTTCCCCAGCAGTTCTCCGCCAGTTCTCCAGCAGTTCTCCAGCAATTGTGCAGCAGTTCTCCAGCAGTTATACACCAGTTTTCCGGCAGTTCTCTAGCAGTTCTCCAGCAATTGTGTAGCAGTTCTCCACAACAGTTCTCCTGCAATTCTGTTCCAGTTCTCTAGCAGTTTTGCAGCAGTTCTCCAGCGATTCCCCAGCAGTTCTCTAGCAGTTCCCTAACATATCTCTAGCAATTCTCAAGCAGTTCTCCAGTAGTTTACCAGCAGTTCTTTAACAGTTCTCCAGCAATTATATAGCAATTATTTTCCAGCAGTTCTGCAGAAATTCTGCAACAATTCTCCAGCGATTCTTCAACAGTTCTTTAGCAGTTCTCCTGCAATTCTTCAGCTGGTCTCCAGCAGTTCTTTAACAGTTCTCTAGCAATTCTGAACTTGCAGCAATTATTTTCCAGCAGTTCTCCAAAAGTCTGCAGCAATTATCAAGCAGTTATCCAGCAGTTATCCGGCAGTTCTCCAGCAATTTCCCAGTAGTTCTTAAGCAGTTCTCTACCAGTTCTCAAGCAGTTTTGTGACAATTCTCCAGGTGTTCTCCAGGCGCTCTCCGGGCGTTCTCCTGCAGTCCTCCAGCAATTCTGCAGTAATTCTGCAGCAGTTCTCCTCCAGCACTTCCCCAGCAATTCTACAGCAGATCTCCAGCAATTCTGCAGCTGTTCGCCAGTAATTCTGCAGCAGTTCTCCACAGCAGTTCTCCACAGCAGTTCTTAACAGCAGTTCTCCACAGCAATTCTGCAGTGGTCTGCAGGAATTCTGCAGGAATTCTTCAGCAATTCTGCAGCAGTTCTCCAGCAGTTTTGCAACAGTTCCACAGTAATTCTCCAACATTCTGCATTCTGCAGCAATTCTTCAGCAGTTCTGCAGCAGTTCTCCATCAGTTTAGTTCTGCAGCAGTTCTCCATCAGTTCTCCATCAGATCTCTATCAGTTCTCTAGTAATTCAGCAGCAATTCTGCAGCAGTTCTCCAGAAGTTCTGCAGCAATTCTCCATCAGTTGTCTAGCAGTTCTCCAGAAGCTCTGCAGCAATTCTCCGGCAGTTCTTTAACAGTTCTCTAGTAATTCAGCAGCAATTCTGCAGCAGTTCTCCAGAAGTTCTAAGGTACGGTAATTCTACAGCAATTCTCCTGCAGTTCCCTGGCAGTTCTCCAGTAATTTTGACGCAGTTCTGCAGCAGTTATTTAGCAATTCTCAGCCAATTCTGCAACAGTTCTCCAGCAATTTTGCAGCAGTTCTGCAGCTGTTTGCCAGCAATTCTGCAGCAGTTCTCCAACAGTTCTCCAGCAGTTCTCCAGCAATTCTCCAGTAGTTCTCCAGCAGTTCTCTTGCAGTTCCATAGCAGTTTTCTGACATGTTTCCTAGCAGTTCTCTGGCAATTCTCCAGTAGTCCTCCAGCAATTCTCTTGCAGTTCCCTAGCAGTTTTCTGACATGTTTCCTAGCAGTTCTCCAGCAATTCTCCAGTAGTCCTCTAGCAGTTCTCTTGCAGTTCCATAGCAGTTTTCTGACATGTTTCCTAGCAGTTGTCTGGCAATTCTGAAGCAATTTTCCAGCAGTTGTCCAGCATTTCTGCAGCAATTCTAAAGCAGTTCTCCAGAAGTTCTGCAGAAATTCTCCAGGGATTCTTCAACAGTTCATTGCAGTTCTCCAGCATTCCTTCAGATAGTCTGTAGCAGTTCTCAAGCAGTTCTTCAACAGTTCTCCAGAAATTTCCCAGCAGTTCTTAAGCAGTTCTCTAGCAGTTTTGCAACAATTCTCCAGGCTTTCTCCAGGTGTTCTCCAGCAGTTCTCCAGGCATTCTCCTGGCATTATCCAGGCCTTCTCAAAGCGTTCTCCAGGCATTCTGTATTAACTCTGTAGCAGTTCTCCAGCACTTCCCAAGCAATTCTACAGCAGATCTCCAGAAATTCTGCAGCTGTTCTCCAGCAACTCTGCAACAGTTCTCCAGCAGTTTTTCAACAGTTCTCCAGCAGTTTTGCAGCAGTTCTCTGACATTTCTCTAGCAATTCTCCAACAGTTCTTTCAGAATTTCTGCAGCAATTTTGCCACAATTCTCCAGCAGTTCTCCATGAGTTCTTTAGCAGTTCTCTAGCAGTTCTCCAGTAGTACACCAGCAGTTCTTTAAGAGTTCTCTAGCAATTCTGCAGCAATTATTCTCCAGCAGTTTATGAGAAACTCTTCAGCAGTTCCTCCAGCAGCTCTCCAGTAGTTTTGCACCAATTCTTCAGCCGTTTTTCCAGTAGTCCTGTGGCAATTCCGCGGTAATTCTGCAGCAGTTCTCCAGCAATTGTGCAGCAGTTCTACAGCAGTTCTTAAGCAATTCTGCAGCAGTTCTCCAGCAATTCTGCAGCAATTCTGCAGCAATTCTGCAGCAATTCTGCATTATTTCTGCAGCATTTCTGCAGCATTTCTGCAGTTGTTATTCAGCAATTCTGCAGCAGTTCTCCAGCAGTTTTGCAACAGTTCTGCAGCTGTTTTTCATCCATACTCCAGTAATTCTGAACTAATTCTCCAGCAGTTCTGTATAATTTCTGCAGCAGTTCTCCATTGGTTCAGCAGCTATCTTGCAACTATTCTCCTGCACAGGTTGCAATTCTCCAGCAATTCTCCAGCAGTTGCGCAGCAGTTGAGCAACAGTTCTCCATAAGTTCTGCAATAATTCTACAGCTATTCTCCAGCAGTTCTGCAGCAGTACACTATCAGTTCACAAGTAGTTCTCCATCGGTTCTGCAGCAGTTCTCAAGCAGTTCTGCAACAGTTCTCAGTTCTGCAACTGTTCTCAGTTCTGCAACAGTTCTGCAGCAATTCTCCCGCAGTTATCCAGCAATTTTGCATGAATTCTGCAACAGTTTTGCAGCAGTTATCCGCCAATTTTGCAGGAATTCTGTGGCAGTTCTCCATCAGTTCTGCAGCCGTTTCAAGCAGTTTTACAGAAATTCTGAAGCAGTTCTGCAACAGTTTTGCAGCAGTTCTGCAGCGGTTCTGCAGCAGATCTGCAGCAGTTCTGCAGCAATTCTCCTGCAATTTTGCAGCTGTTCTGCAGTAATTCTCCAGCAGTTCTGCAGGAAGTCCCTGGCAATTTGCAGCAATTCTCTAGCAGTTCTGCAGAATTTTTCCGGTAGCTCTCAAGCAGCTCTACAGCACTTTTCCAGCAGTTCTGCAGCCATTCTGGAGCAGCTCTGCAGCAGTTCTGCAGCAGTTCTGCAGCAGTTCTGCAGCAGTTCTGCAGCAGTTCTGCAGCAGTTCTGCAGCAGTTCTGCAGCAGTTCTGCAGCAGTTCTGCAGCAGTTCTCTGCTAGAGAATTGCTGCAAAACTGCATGAGAATTACAGTGGAATTACCTCAGAATTGCTGCAGAACTGTCCCACAACTGGGGTAGAACTGTTGGAGAATTGATGTGAAACTGTTGGAGAATTGCTGGAGAACTGATGGAAAATTACTGGAGAACTGCTGGAGAACTGCTGGAGAACTGCCAGAGAACTACTGGAGAACTGCTGGAGAACTGCTGCAGAATGGATGGAAAGCTGCTGCAAAACTTCTGGGAACTGTTGGAGAATTGTTGCGAAACTGCTGCAGAACTGCTGCAGAACTACTGGAGAAATGCTGGAGAATTGTTGAAGAACTGTTGGAGAAATACTACAGAACTTCCTGAAAATTACTGTGGAATTGCTACAGAATTGCTGTTGAACTGCGAAGAACTGCTGCAAAACTGTTGGAGAATTGCTGGAGAACTGTTAAAGAACTGCTGGAGAACTGCCTGAGAATTGCTGGAGAATTGCTGCAGAACTGCAAAAGAACTGTTGGGAAAACTTTTGGAGAATTTCTGGAGAACTACTAGAAAACTGATGCGGAACTGCTGGAGAACTGCAGAACTGCTGCAGAACAACTGGAGAACTGCTGGATAACTGCTGGATAACTACTGCAGAACAGATGGGAAATTATGCAGGAGTACTGCTGGCTAACTGATGGAGAACTGCTGGAGAACTACTTGAGAACTGCTGGAGAATTGCTGCAAAACTGCTGCAGAATTGCTGTAAAACTGTTGGAGAATTGCTGGAGAACTGCTGGAGAATGGCTGCAGAACTGTTGGAGATCCGCTGGAGAGCTGCCCCAGAATTTCTGCAAAACCACTGGAGAATTACTGCAAAACTAATGGGGAACTGCTGCAGAACTGTTGGATTACTGCTGAAGAATTGCTGCAGAATCATTGCAGAATTCCTGGAGAACTGTCGCAGATCTGCTGGAGAATTATTGCTGAACTTCTGGAAACTGATGGAGAACTGCTGAGGAACTTCTGGAGAATTGCTGGAGAATTGCTAAAGAACTGATGGAGAACTGCCACAGAACTAAGTACTGGAGAACTGCTGGAGAATTGCTGTAGAAGTAACTGTTGTAGAACGGCCGCAGAACTGCTGGAGAACTACTGCAGAAATGCAAGAGAACTGCTATGCTGTAGAACTGCTGGAGAGCTGCTGGAGAACTGCTGAAGAATTTCTGCAGAATCTCTGCAAAATTGCAGAACTGCCGGAAAACTGCTAGAGAACTGTCGCAGAGTTGTTGGAGAACTGTTCGAGAACAGTTTACTGATGCAGAACTGTTGCAGAGCTGCTAGAGAACTGCTGGAGAACTGCTAGAGAACTGTTGCAGAACTGTAGCAGAACTGCTGCAGAACTGCTACAGAACTGCTGCAGAACTGCCGCAGAACTGCTGCAGAAAATATGGAGAACTACTGGAGAACTGCTGTATAATTTCTGGAGAACTGTTGGAGAATTGCTGCAGAAGTAACTGTTGTAGAACGGCCACAGAACTGCTGGAGAACTACTGCAGAACTGCTGCAGAACTACTTGAGAACTTCTGGAGAATTGCTGGAGAACTGCTGGAAAATTGCTGGAGAACTGCTGCAGGAATGCTGGAGAACTGCTGTGCTGCAGAACTGCTGGAGAGCTGCCTGGGAACTGTTGAAGAATTTCTGCAGAATCTCTGCAACATTGTTGGAGAACTTTGCAGAGCTGTTAGAGAACTGTTTTAGAACTGCTGGACAACTGTTGCAGAGCTGCTAGAGAACTGCTAGAGAACTGCTGTGAATTTGCACCAGAACTGCTGGAAAATGGCTGCAGAACTGTTACAGAACTGCTGCAGAAATGAGCCAGAATTGCTGTGAAACTGTTTGAGAATTGCTGAAGAACTATTGGAGAACTGCCGCAGAGCTGCTTGAAAATTACTGCAAATTGCTGGAGAACTGCTGGTGAACTGCTTGAGAACTGCTTGAGAACTGCTGCAGAACTGTTAGAGAATTACTTTTTATACTGTAGGAGAATTGCTGGAGAACTGCCAGAGAACTGTTGGAGAACTGCTACAGAACTGCTACAGAACTGCTACAGAACTGCTGCAGAACTGCTACAGAACTGCTGCAGAATTGCTGCAGAAGTAACTGTTGTAGAACTGCCGCAGAACTGCGCGAGAACTGCTGCAGAATTGTTGCAGAACTGCTGGAGAACTGATGGACAACTGCTGTGGAACTGTTCGCAATTGCTTTAATAGTGATGGAGAATTCCTAGAGAACTGTTGGAGAACTGCTGCTGCAGAATTGTTGGAGAACTGCCGGAGAACTGCTGCAGAACTGCTGCAAAACTGCTGTAGAACTGCCGCAGAATTGCTGCAGAACTGCTGCAGAATTGCTGCAGAACTGCTGGACAACTGTTGGACAACTGATGGATAACTGCTGGAGAACTGTTGCAGAAGTGCTGGAGAACTACTGGAGAACTGCTGCAGAATTACTGAAGAAATACTGGAGAACTGTTGGAGAATTCCTGCAGAAGTAACTGTAGTAGAACTGCCGCAGAATTGCGCTAGAAGTGCTGCAGATTTGTTGCAGAACTGCTGGAGAACTGATGAATTGCAGGAGAACTCTTGCAGAATCGCTGAATAACAACTGCAGAATTGCTGCAGAATTGCTGCAGAATTGCTGCAGAATTGTTGCAGAATTGCTGCAGAACTGCTGCAGAACTGCTGCAGAATTGCTGCAGAAGTAACTGTTGTAGAACTGCCGCAGAACTACGCGAGAACTGCTGCAGAATTGTTGCAGAACTGCTGGAGAACTGATGGACAACTGCTGTGGAACTGTTCGCAATTGCTTTAATAGTGATGGAGAATTCCTGCAGAACTGCTACAGAACTGCTGCTGCAGAATTGCTGAAGAACTGCCAGAGAACTGCTGCAGAACTGCTGCAAAACTGCTGTAGAACTGCCGCAGAATTGCTGCAGAACTGCTGCAGAATTGCTGCAGAACTGCTGGACAACTGTTGGACAACTGATGGATAACTGCTGGAGAACTGTTGCAGAAGTGCTGGAGAACTACTGGAGAACTGCTGCAGAATTACTGAAGAAATACTGGAGAACTGTTGGAGAATTCCTGCAGAAGTAACTGTAGTAGAACTGCTGCAGAACTGCGCTAGAACTGCTGCAGATTTGTTGCAGAACTGCTGGAGAACTGATGAACAACTGCTGGAGAACTCTTGCTGAATAACAACTGCAGAATTGCTGCAGAATTGCTGCAGAATTGCTGCAGAATTGTTGCAGAACTGTTCTGCGAATTGCTGCAGAATTGCTGCAGAATTGTTGCAGAATTCTTCTGCGAGTTCCATGTAGTGCCAGGTAGTTGTCATGTAGCCGCCAGGTAGCCCTTTTCAGTAGCTGTTTTCTGCAAGTTTCGTGCAGCTTCCAGGTAGCTGCCGGGTAGCCACCAGGTAGCCCCTTTCAGTAGCTAGCTATCTTCTGCAACTTTAAAACAGCTGCCAGGTAGCTGCCAGAGTAGCTCTATCTTCTGCAACTTAAAAGTAGCTTCCAGGTAGCCCATTTAAGTAGCTGTCTTCTGCCAGGTAGCAGTCAGGTAACCACTATGTAGCTTCCAGGTGGCCCATTTCAGTAGCTGTCTTCTGCAACTTTAAAGTTGCTGCAAGGTAGCTGCCAGGTAGCCCGTATAGGCCTAAGTAGCTATCTTCTGCAAGTTTCATGTAACTGCCAGGTAGCCTGTTTTTAAAGTAGCTGTCTTTTGCAACTTTAAAGTAGCTACCAGGTAGCCAGTTGAATTAGCTTTCTTCTATGGCTTTTATAATTAAGTAGCTGAAAGATAGCTGCTAGGTGGCCAGTTCAGGTAGCAATCTTCTGCAACTTTTAAGTAGCTGTCACATAACTGCCAAATGTAGCCAGTTCAAGTAGCCATCTTCTGTAGCTGCCAGGTAGCTGCCAGATAGCTGCCAGGTAGCTAGATCAAGTAACCAGATCAAGTAACCAGATCAAGTAACCAGATCAAGTAACCAGATCAAGTAACCAGATCAAGTAACCATCTTCTGCTTCAGGTAGCTGCCAGGCAATCAGTTCAGACATTAGCTGTAGCTATCTTCCGCTCTTTCAAGAAGCTGACAAGCAGCTGGCTAGTACCATTTCAGGGTGCTATCAAGAATCTGCCAGTTCACTCTCATGTAGCCAGTTCAGGTATCTAATTTTCACAAGTAACTTTCAAGTAGCCCAGCTGTTAGGTAACTGTCAGGTAGCTGCATGGTTAAACTGTTATCACTGTTTTAATTGATTGGGTGCAAATGAAGTTTAAAATGCCAGCACAGATCTACATACATTTTTATTGACAAAAAAAAAAGGTCACATTTGACCAAACTATATAGGCCTATAGGCTTTCGCAAGATCTGTGATGTCAGGTAGCTCTGCCAATTAACCAGCTCCAGATACCTAACTTCTAGCTGGGAATAAATATTACCTGAAGTTTATTTTTATTTTAGGAAAGGAATTGAACAATATTAATTGTCAGGCAAAAATCAAAATAAAACAGGTCATTCAATGTACTGGCAATATTCAAACTGAGTAGCTGCAAAAGAATTAAAGAGTTTATTGAAATATTTATAAATATTATATATTTAATTTATTTCACTGTATTATTAGCCTTATTCAGTATTATTTAAATGCATTTACTTTCCAAGTCAAGAAATTAATCCTGTCTCCTAAAAGCTCCTAAATTTATCAAATGCTGGCAAAAGATCCTTGACAGGTGAAGGGTACATAATTAATTAACAAATCCAGTTCAATTGACAATTAACTTCAATAAAAAAAAAAGTTCTATTAATTGTTAATTGGATTTCACACCTTCGAGCTTCCCTGGTGATTGTCAAATGCAATTCTCACACAGATTTAGTAATTACAATCAGGCACAAGCTTTGATTGGCCTATTCTGTGCTCAAACACTGGCAATCAGTGTCAGACAGCTTCAGACACAGCACCATGACAGCACTGTCTCTCTGCCTGAGGCTCTTGCCTTGGCTGTTGCTAAGACTTGCTTGTGGCGCGAAAAATGGCCGCTAGGGCGCTGTGAGCGCTTGTGCTATTTTTAGACACAAGCAGACGTCTCGGGGAAGCCCTCTGAAGCGCCCGATGGAATGGGCAGAAAAGTTGATTAATCATGCGAATAATGGAATGAACTGCCCGGAATAAGGTGTCAACACAAGCAGAAGAGTGCCAGGAATAATTTGAGGTAGGCTGACCCATGTAATCGACGATGAAATGATCACAAGAAGCGATCTGCTGGCCGGCTGAATATATCGCGAGTCTCAGGACGTTCCGACCCTAGACTCAGACGTCTGCTGAGTCTCCCTGGACTGCTGAGTCTCCCTGGACTACTCTTAATGATAGATCAGATTTTCACCAAAACTTTTTCTAATTTTCACATGGTCTTGTATATCGTGATCATTCTGACTGGTGTGTAAAATTTCTTTGTTGTAGGATGATTCTTTCCCACTGAAATTATCATTTAAATGCACTAAATAACCCCTGGATTTATTTCGGGTACGCACGGAAAAAAAGCAACAATGTAGCTTGCTGTCACTTTGTGACGTCATCAGCATTGTAAGAATTTGTTAGGTTATAACTATATAGTTATAACAATGGATATTGTGACGTCATCAAAAATGAATGTGCTGGAGGTGGGAGACACTATCAAGAAAATGTAAAGGAAATAACTGAATAATTTATTTAATCAAAGAACCACTTTCATAAATTAGCCAAAAATATTATTGATCACAAGTTTACATTATTCTTCACTTAAAATCATCAATAATTATCGAAGAATTCTATCATTCAGGGCAACTTTAAAGGGGGGGGGCATGATTCGCATGAACTATACCACTATTTCCCTGGGTGGAATTGTTTTGCGCAAAGCAACAACGATTTTCAATGAACATTATCATCATTATGATATGTAACCCAGTAGCCAAAGGTGGATTCTGGTGACTGGTTGTAAAAATTTTTTTTTTATTCAATTAATTATTAATTAAGTACTGAACCGGCAAACCATGAAAATTTGGCTGCATGTCGTGTAGAGGACCAGAATTCTTCATTCTGTGCCCCATGTAGGCGCAATTATCTAATATATATCGATCCTGTATGGCTGTTATTAATGATATAGCCTAGGCCTACATCGTAAATGAAATTTCACACTGCCGTTTTAAAATTGGTTCTCCCCCCGCCCCCCGGTCCGGTACTTCCCCAACTTTTACATACATAGGAATTAGGAAACTGGAACCATTTTTGTCCGGAACCAACATCAAAAGCACAATCCATTTTAATCCTTCAGTAAAAATTTTTTTTCATGCCCAAATTGCCCATATAAAAATGTAAATCCTACGCTGGCCTTTAAAATTTAAAATTATTTCAATCCGTGATCTGTTGCATTCCACAATTTCCTGACTTTTTACTAGTTTTTAGACTTTTCTCAGAATTTATTTTACACACATATTTTTCTAGCAAAATTTGAGAATTCCGAAAATTTGCAAAAATAGAGAATTAATCCCATTTTCTGTCTTTCGATTTTCCTGAATTTTGTTCAAACCTCCTTGACTTTGTCAAATTTTCTTTCATATCTGGAACCTATAGGGGCCATTCTCAAATTTCGGGACAACGGGTATAGGAAAAATGTCCTGTAATGGAGGGGACAATGTGGTAACGGAGTGGAATTTTGATGTAAAAAACCAACTGTAGGAACAGCAACAAAAGGAAAAACAATAAAAGATTGATGTAACTATTATTTTCAGAAGTACTTCATCTCGTATCAGTAGATTTTTTGGCCTAAATGTCGATTTCTTGCTCATGATCTGGTAACGGAGTGGACGGTAACGGAGTGGAACAATTTTTTCCATTTAGCTCAATAGTGCTTTTTATTTTAGAGATTAGATAAAATAATTGTAGGCTATTAAAAGCTGTCACCCTCAGCAATATATACATGAAATCACTCTTTAAGACTATCATTGGTAAGCTTGGAAACCAAGGAAACGGAGTGGACAATTTGGTGAGACAAAAAAAACATTTTCTATGAATATTATGTCTTAATTTATTGAATACATGTTTTATGAAGTCTGCAAGGCAGTGGTACCATGGCGCGCATGTGTCTGATGATATTCAGTGCAAATAGCTCATAAAAAACAATAACGAACCGAGCTATGGCAAGTAACGGAGTGGACAAAAAAATTGACATAAATTAGTGACACGTCTATTGTATCAATTTAATCAATGAAATTTATTATACCAAAAAAAAGTTAAATATGAACTAGATATAAATTCAAGTCTATATTCTCATGAATCGTGCAAAGAAACTTTGAAAATAAAGGTACATTAGGAGGAGAATGAACACTTTGATTTTTTCATGTCAGGTCCAGTGACAGGGAAGAACTATTGATTTTGCATGCATTACTGGACATAATGCACCAAACAAAAAAATTAATAAATGACTTTTTGTTCCAAATACAATGGTTCTAAATAGAAATATGAATAACAGATGTAGACTGACACTTCACAGATATAAATAGCATTAAAATTAATGTCAGGGAACCAGAGTGACGCAAATTGTCCCGAAATTTGAGAATGACGCATAGATAATTTTGACAGGAATTCCAATTAAAATTCATTGTTCCCAATCATTTTGCAGTAATCCTTCATTCTCTTTTAAGCTGCAACTCGTCCTTGCTCCAAATACAGTTATGCTGCTTGCTCGTACAATGTTACAGCAATACAGCTCCCTCAAGCTATCCAAAATATCCCACTGGCTAATTGTTCTTTTTTTTCGCTAGAGTGCCTTTCCGTGCAGCTGTGCATAGCACTATCTTAATTTTTAATTTCCCATTGTGAATTTTTTTAAATTCAGAATTTTTTCTTTATACCTTGTTGGCCTAATAATTAGGCGTATGGGAGTGGGGGTAGGGGAGGGGGGGTTGAGACCCCGAATTACGCCACTGAGCCCCCTCTTCACTCAGGTTATCCAAAATACGCCACTGGCTAATTTATTTTCTTCCGCTAGAGGGCCTTTCCCTTTCGCAACGCTCTCTGGCGTATATATTGTATATTTTTCCAATTATGAATTTATTTTGTTGTTAATTGCATTCTAAAACCAATTTTATGAAGATTAAGTTCACATGATTTGCTAAAAATACAATTTAAAAGAAAAAAAGTATAGGCCGAACTTTTCCGAAGATATGTCGTGCTCGTGACGTCACGCAAATATGGCCGATGGATGTGTACGTCTGAAACGCAACAATGGTAAGAATAGCGTTTACAGATGCTTACAATGGTCATAATCAAGCATCGATTGCTTATAAACACTGCCTAAATGTTAGTCGTCCCGTTGGACGCTTGTTTGGATGGATGTGCCTGGTTGGGAATGCGTAAACAGGGAGGGAAGTTGCAGCTTCATGTTGCGAGGTCTTGGGATTGTTGGAAATTAAACAGCTGAGTGGCTTGGCTTTCGGATCCAATCGGATTCATCCTCAATCAATTGCCGCTGCTTATCAGTAGCTTACCATGAGCTAAAAGGAACCTCAGTTCATGCAAAGGGGCTTCCTTGTTCTGAAATTGGATCTTTTATTCAGTGACCCTGAATAACTATGAATGGCCGGATTAAAAATAGTTGCAAATCATGCCAAATGCAATAGACTCTATAGCTCTAGACTCCTATCATCAATGGTTATACACAAGAAGAACTAAAGTCTAGAAGGTGTTGTGTGAACCAGATGAAATCTAGAAAGTGTGGTGTGAACAAGCCTTCTCCGGTTGACTGGGATAGTCTCATTGGTGGTGCAGCAGTCCCAACAAAGCTGACAACGAATACGGATGCGAAGTTATCAGAATTAAGCCCTTTACATCTGACGTAGCTTATGCACCAGGCATTTGTAACGGTGTGCATTCAAAACGGCGATAAGCCAGAACGGCTAATGTAGTTTTGACAATGTCAGAACGGCGGTGATTAGATATCCAAAACGGCTGTAGGTTTATACCAGAACGGCTATACCACTATACTAGAACGGCTACACCACTATGCCAGAACGGCTATACCTATGTTTCTCCCTTAATTCCCCTAATTGGCATAGAAGAGCAACAGAGCCCTGCCCTGCTATAGGGGTGAAGTGTTAAGTGTCTGATTGCACTTATCATTGGCCATTCCCAGCCTCTAACCATTGATATATGGTAATCTTTCTGAGAAGTAAATTCAGTGGATGAAATAAAATATTTCTCTTTCAGAATGCATTATGAATTTTTAGACTTATCTGGATCAAAATTTATTCAAATAGAGAAGTGTGGGGCATGTCCACCCCCTGGGGCACAGGCCTAATTGCCTCTCAATGTGTTGATGACAATTTTAAAAAGAGTAGGATTACAGAATTACTGCCAGCCTTTGAAGAGCCCTGTGGTATTGCAATCATTGATAATCACCGTTTTGGTTAAGCATAATAGCCATTCTGACAATGGCATGCAATTTGCCGAAAAAAGCCTCGCCGTTTCGCCAATAGCCATTTTGGTTTATCGTTGTTTTGACTGGTAATCTTTGTAACCCCTACCCCTGTGGATTGATTCACGCATTTCCCCAGGTAATATTACCTGGGGATTTCCAAGTTGAAAATGCCTTCTGAGGTTTTCCTTAATCAGTTTTCCCCCAGGGTTGAGGACGGGATGTTATTTCTTTAAACTTTACTGTTACCACCATCGATGGGGGTGGGACATTTTCCAAAATTTCTTCGGGGGGGGGGGGATCTCCAGGTTTTTCCACTAGATTAGCTGAAGTTTGCCTCTTAGTTTGTGACTGTTGGCGATAATGTCAATACAGATGACAAAAGAGATTGAAACTGAATACATTCACCATGTCCAGTCCAGTTAAAAGCTACCTGTAGGGCCAACCAGATGATCCTTTTTGGCTGCCTTTTGGTTTAAAAAAAGAAGATTGTGCTAAAATGTCATCAAAATATGGAAAGTTTCCACCATAATGGTAAAATTGCAATAAAAAAAGTTTTTGCAACTGATAAAGTAGGACCTAGTTAGTTTTCGAATCACACGTGAAAGAAAAAGTTTGTCCTCCCCCCCCCCCATTATCCACAAGATATTATGTCACTATAGGCGCTGCTTAATAATCTCACTCGTGCTGCTGGGGCGTGAAACACAAACTCACTCACTGGTGTACTATAGTAAAATAGGAGCACTACAGATGCAATACTAGACCTCACGGGAAATATAGTAGAAAATAATAATAAAGGATACTTTACCTTAGCTGTATTTCTTGATATGTCAAAAGCGTTTGATACTTTAGATCACCAGACCATATTTAAAAAGTTAGACTTCTACGGAATTCGTGGTAATGCACTTTCATGGTTTAAAAGCTACCTATCGAATCGACAAATTAAAGTAAAATTCAAAAATGTGTTATCCAATCCTCATGGTGTGTCCTATGGAACACCACAAGGTTCTGTTCTAGGTCCACTGATATTTATAATTTTAGTTAATGATTTAGTTAAATGTTTAAAATTTTGTAATACTGTAACTTTTGCTGACGACACAACAATATTTGTATCTGGAAATAATTTAAAATTCTTATATAAGAAAGTTAATCAAGATCTTGAAAAACTTAATGAATGGATTGCAAGCAATTCCCTAACACTGAATGCTGACAAAACGAAGTATATATTATTTCACTGTAAACAAAAGAATTGTAATTACAATGGAATCCTAAAAATAAATCAAACGGTAATTGAAAGAGTAAAGCATATGAAGTTTCTTGGTGTAACAATTGATGAACACCTAGAGTGGGATTTACAAGTAAAAAATGTAATAAAAAGGATGATAGCAGGAAACTATAGCCTGACAATGATAAAGAATATGCTACCAGTGGAATCCAAATTATTAATTTACTACTCAAATGTAAAAAGTCACGCAACATATGGCATCAGTGCATGGGGACCATTAATAACCAAGAAACTATTGAAAAGTATTAGAGTCCAGCAAAACAAATCTATTCGACTAATTTTCTGTGCAGGAACGAGGGCAAATCTAAGGGTGCTATATAAAAAAGGGAAAATATTAACTATAGAAGATATTATAAATCTAGAACTATTAAAGATATCACATAGACATATTCATGACAAATTACCTGTCCGATTAACAAATTTATTTGACGTTACAAGACACAATTACAATACGAGGAATAGACGTAATTTGAGAGCTTCACACCACACAACATTACAATATAATAAAAGCTTCCTTGGTGCTTCGCCTCATTTATGGCTCCAATTGACGGATAATTTAAAAGCAAAACCTAAATTGAAAAGCTTCGTCAAGTCCTATTCAAAACAAGTCTATCAATCCTACCTGTAGATGATATTGTTACTATACTATTGAGTGCAGAATTCCAGTGATATTTATTTTCATATTCATTCTCATCACCATTTTCCATATCCGTTTTCTTTCTTTCTTTTTTTTATTTTATTATTATTATTTTTTTTTTATTGTATGAAATATATACACAATTTTTGTTTTTTGTTTTTGTTGTATTTAAATTTAATTAAGGGGCCAGCAATAATCATAGTTTGTATAAACTCTGCTGTGTCCTTCTTAGTGTTGTTATTTCTATATTCTGATTGATTGTGATGTTACACTGTGAATTTTATACATGTATGTGTCATAATGTCCACTAAGAAAATAAAATTCAATTCAATTCAAAAAATATGATGTTCATTACAACACTCAATGCTTGGGGACTCCTTAGGTTGTGTCTCTGATCGTTAAGTTAGTTGATGTCAGTTGTAATGACTTCTATGACAGTTGCAGTTGAACAGTTATCAACTGGTCGACTAAGTCAGTTGAAATGGAGGGAGTCAGTTGATCATTTAAATAACTGACTCCTGGAGTCCTGGGTCTATAATACTACTGACCGAACTAGCTTGCTGTGCAGCTGAAATGTATGTCAAGCCCAACTGGGTGCAGGTCTGCTGGACTAATTGCATTTCAGTAATAAGCTTCATGTTCAGCCAGCCGCATAAACTGAATTTTGCATCGTCCAGTAGTGGTTAAATAGAAGCATGCAATTGAGGAGCTGTTTAAATATCTAATCACCATCATCATTTGGCTAGATACATCACTATTAATTGAAGTAAACACTAATACACAATTTCAATTTTTTTAATTCATGTTCAAGATGTCATATGTAATAAATTACACTGAAAGACGATAAGCATGATAAGTCTCTAATTGATGGCCAATAACTGTAAAATTTAAGAAATAAAATCCCCTCCCCCAACCTAGAGGAAAACTAAATTACGGAAATCATTGGAAATCCCTGTTGACTGGTTTACTGGACTGATTGAACTGCTGCATGACATGTTCTTTGCACTGGCAATGTTCACAAAGACTGAAGGTGAAGAAAGTAATAGTTGTCTACAAAGATTTTCTCTTCTATATTACAGGCATGAAGATGTAACCTGCAGAAACGCACAGCATGGCAAGCAAGAGACTAGACATTAATACAGCCACCCTGGAGGACTTCGAGTCTCTGGCTGGCATTGGTCGAGCAAAAGCTGAAGCCATTATTGAGGTCAGGAAGGTGAGTGCAACCTTATAATGCATTTTTTACTTCAAAGCAGCAGTATATTCATTCTTGTAATCTGTTATTAACGTGAAGGTTAATCACTAATTAGGACTCTGGCACTTCAACAAAGCCTTCAGTTACTAAGTCAGCCCACTCCCAAGGCTGACTGATGAACAGCTTTCACACATGTTATGCAAATGAGGCCAATTTCCACAAATTTTGCATGTTGTACAACCATGGTGTTTACAATTCTAGATAGATCTCTTCAAGGGCTTTAAACTTATAGGCGTTACGCCTCTGTACACCGAATAGTTTTAATGCAATTTGCCGTTTAGCATTTGAAGTGGACAAAAATACATGCACGCTGATTGGCTGAGACGCTCAGATGTAAAATTTTGTGATAATATGCGGCAATGGATTGATTCGTCTAGGGTAGATTTTCTGGGTGGACTTTGGAATTAGGACTTGGGAATCAGGGTTGAAGTCCGAGTCAGTTTTGGAAAGTATTGAGTCACATTTGAAAGTTCAAGTTATATTTTGAAAGGAGAGAGGGAAGTCGGAGTTTGTCTAATTTCTAGAAAATGAAACCTCGAAATTGAAAGGTTAAGAAAAAATTATCATGAGTCAGTGTAAGAATTATTGGGTCGGGAGTTGGGGTCGAATAACACTATTATATCGGAATGGAAAGCAGTCGGAAGTTGGGAGTCGGAGTCAGTTTTTGAAAAGGTGAAGTCAAAGACTCTGTACAGTCCTATTTTGAAAAGAAGAGTGATTCGGGAGTTCTACAGATGATGCCGTTATTTTGTGTCTCTTGGGTGAAAGAGTCTGAAAAGCTGAGGGTGATACAGTACACATAAATAATGATCTTTTTGTGTGTCTTGCAGGCTCAAGGCTGTTTTAGCCATGTAAATGACCTTCTGAAAGTCCCTGGAATCGGACCGAGCGTCATGGACCAAAACCGGGGACTTCTGCACTGCCCTCCTGTGCCCACGCGGAAGAGTCCGAGGTTTAACAATGAAAGGTGGGTGCTATGAAATGAAACTGAACTTCTAAGATTGTTTTTAGCTTCACTTCACATGCTTCAGGGATAGGGAATGAAGGTTCTTAGTCGTTCATACTTACCTAAGCCCTGTATACTATAACAATAGGATTCCTCTAACTACCTCCGAATATTCACTGCTCCCTCAAAATAATGGACGCTCCCCGCGCTCCCCGTCACATCCGGGTCATCGCGCATGCGCCGTCAGTTTCTTCTAAGCACGCTTTGCGTGAAGACGCCTCCGAATTATGCGCGGTTTTTACTGCAAGTTTAGAAGAGATTTCATGCTTTTTTGGCATTGACAACAGCCAGGCACCAGCGGGAATGGTTCCCGCGATGTTACGCTGGCCGTAATGTCCGTTTTGTAAGGTATTTACTTCGTACTTATGTTTTCATGACAAACTGCCGACCTCATGTTTCACATGCTATCTTGGGATCTACTGGTCGTACAGGCCTGGTTCACCTATCAATATGATCGGCTTTTCAATTCTGACACATTTAGCATGGTGCCGTGGCTCCATTGCCTGTTTTAGTTTGTCGTTTTTTCTTTGGAACTCATGTTCAGCAAGTTGTGACTTTCTTGACTTGAGTGTCTTTCCACTGACTTTTCATTTCTTGTACAATATGTAGGCAATATGGCGGCTGCTGTGGCAGTTCCCCCCTTTGCCTTTGGAGCTCTAGTACATTCCTGGGAATGCTACATATCCTCCTTGCTTCCACACCCTTTATACTGGCGTATATTGCAGGTGTTGTGGATTGCATTTCTTGAAGTGTGGCAAATTGGTGGCTACTGTGGTGGTTGCCCCTTGCCTCTAGCTGTTTGGGTTGGAGCTCTGTACCACTTGGAAATGTCACATCTCCTCCTTGCTGGCACACACTGTATATGCTGGGGGTATACTACAGGGGTTGTGGCTTTCTTTTTATTTTTGATATGAATAGTGTTGCACTATGGTGACTGCTGTGGTAGTGCACCTTGCCTTTTGCTATTTTGTCTGGAGCTCTGGTACATTCCTGGAATGTCACATATTCTCCTTGCTTCTACATACTGTTCTCCTGGGAGTATACTAACAGTTGTTGTGGTTTGTCATGGTCCGCACTCTGTGTTGGGCCCTGCCCTACTGGCGTTTTAGCACATTCTGAGGAATGTTCCTTCCCGTCATGTTGCATCTTGGCACACGTCTCAGCGCTGTACTTGGCACTGCTTTAGAGTTGCGATTGCATGTCCTTCTTGGCCTGATACTGTTCTGTGGCCAATTTGGTCATGATGGAACTGGCTGGTTTTCCAAACTTGACGGTTGTGGAACCATGCAGGTGTTTCATTCACCAGGATTTCTGCATTTGCTGTCCTGTGGTGATGCAGCTTCACAATTTTCACTGTGATCTGTGTGAACATGGCAGTGTTTTCATCACTCCGCTGTTCTGAGTTATTGTGGTTATACGCCATGCAGTTATGGCTTTTTGACCTCTTCATTGTCTTTTTGTGCCGCTTCATGCTGCGCTACATCCAGACTACTAGCCAACCTTGAGTTGATTTGCGGCTTGTCCCTCATGCCCCTGGGCTGCTGGTGCCTGCGACGTTGGTGTTGGTTTCTGTTGACCAGTCCCCTCTCCGGATAAAGTGGCCTGCATTTGTAATTGCCATCTTTGCTCTGCATGGACATGCCAACTCCAGATGGTTTTCAACTTTTGCTGTGTATCTTGGTAGTTGTTTCTACCAGATGACATGCAGACTGGCTTCCCTTGATCCAGCTTTTCTGTGTCATGGTTTGCTGGCAGCCATTCTCACTTAATTTCCATGTCTGCCACCTTGTGTCAGTGCCGGATGGCTTCCCTTGCTGTTGCCCCCGGTCTTGGGCCCCCCCTCTGGAGGGAATTTGCCCTAGCTTGTTTTGCTCGACATGCGTCACATCTCTTGGCAAGATGTTGCATGCATCAGGCTCAGCTCTCTATTGGCTATGTCACTGGCATGCTGCACTGTTTCTGACAATTTATGTCTGATCCCGTTTGTGCCTCATTCCACCTCTCACCCACCCCCTAGGGTCTGTTGGTGGCTTTGTCTTCCCTTGGTCAGCTGTATCTTCTAATGTACACTGTCATGACCATTCTCACTGATGTGCAGGTTCTGCTTCTCATGGGACTGCCTCTCTGGCCGTCCTGTATGTTGCTCTTGCCTGTATGTATGTATATCTGGGACACAATTGCCTGTTGGGTGTGCCCTTCTCCAGCCAATTTTCTGGGCTTGTTCTGTTTCGCAGTCTGGCTATTGTATTGCCATTCTTGTTGAGTTACCGCTGGCAGCTTCTGCCATATTTCCATGGCCGTCTGTGCCACCGCTCTGCATACAACACTTACGGTATTCACTGTATATCTTGTATTTTCCTTTACTTGTATTCCCCATGCACTCCTCTGGCTGGCATCTGGAATGCTGATTAATTGGTAGTTTGACTGAAGGACCACTTTAATTGTGCCCCTTCGTTGTCTCCTTTAGTTCTCCTTGCCGATACCGTGGGTATCCATGTCTTGGGGTTTTAGCTCTCAATGTGCAACCCTTGCTTCATGCAGGTTTTCCTTCCTGAGTTGACCGTGCTTTTCGTCCGAATGCCGATGTCACTGGGGTTTCTGTTGTACCTAGCTACAGGCGTTGCGCCTGTCAGGTTCCACCACTTTTTAACCGGCCAAAGGCAGGTTATTAGAGGAGGGCTTAAACAGATTTTTGGTGAAATGGGACTCTTGTCCACTTGTCCATGTGTAAATGTGTCCTGTCCATGTCCATGTCCATGTCCACTTTTTCCACTTGCCTTGCCCCTCTGAACACAGTGCTGCTACCCAGTAAGCAATGGGGGCCAATGTCAAATATGGACCTGCCCATTATGAATGGGGGATTCAGGTAGCTGTAAGGGGTTACCATGGTTACAGGTGCAATGAACAGCTGCAGCCAGCAGTGGGCCTGTGAGCCTCATTGGGAAAGATGCCCCTGTGTCAGGATTGCTTATAATTCCAAAGCACTGTGAGAGTCAAACCATTTCAGTACTTGTGTTTTAAAATAATTGTTCATGTCTAGATGAGGCATGTTTGCTCAGTGGATCATTATGTTTGTATAACACTTGGCATTGTCTACTTCTTCACCAGCTTTCTGTACAGTGCTATGATGAAGTTATGTACCATTGCCAAGTTATTCCTGCAAGCAATGTCTATCAACACCCATCCACTAAACTCCACCAAGAGACCAGAGCCTTCCTCAGTGTATTTCTCATTCTGACATAATATTTTGACAAACTTTATCATTACAGCCTGTAAATTTGATATGCATAAAATGAGTGTTTGCTTCCCACAGATTTTGGCACTCTGTGACTGTGAGTCATAATAACTGATGAAGTGTCATCTCCCCAAATTTAACGTCCATGGGAAACATAGAGGCTGTTTGATTAGTCATGATGAAGAGAAGGCTATTTGAATTGTCATGTAACTGATCTTAGAGTAAAATTATCGTGACAAATCATCTATATGATGATTCAGGAAGTGCCATTTTCACAGTGCAACAGCCCACTCTGTTTGGATATCAGTTTTACAGATTGTAAACTAAAGTGGTGTTTTAATTGTAGTCTGCAGAAAAGGTTGCAAAAAAACTCTTGACACCACAAAGAAACGGGCCTGTAAAAATTCTGGTGGTCCTGTAAACCAGTTTTTACCGGCCCGCATGCCTTGTGAAAGTTCAGAGCGAGTTTTAAAGGCTGCCAGTATTTGACTTGGATTTATGAAATTTGGTGTAGGGAGTCACTTTGTGGACTCCCTGAAAATTTTTTGGAAAAATGCAAGATGGCTGCCAAAATGGCCACCATATTTTGAATTGCCCACTGTGACTTTAGTATTTCACTTAGATTTATGCAATTTGGTATACGGATTCACTTAGGGGACCCCCTCAGAAATGTTTGGAAAAATCCAAGATGGCTGCCAAAATGGCCACCATATTTTGAATTGTCCACTGTGACTTTAGTATTACACTTAGATTTATGCAATTTGGTATAGGGGTTCACTTAGGGGTTCCCCTAAGAATTTTTTTTAGAAAAATCCAAGATGGCTGCCCAAATGGCCACCATATTTTGAATTGCCCACGGCGACTTTATTATTTGGTATCGGGATTTGCTCATAAATTATGAGAAAATTTCCAATATGACTTACAGTTCTGAAATATGGTATAGGCATTTGCTAAGAGGTTCCCCACAAAGTTTTTATGGCCTGCAGCAAACACTATCAGTCTGGCAATCACTGCTCAATGCAAAAACAGTCCATGTAATAATATGTAAAATTTGTAAATCACCCTCTTCATGATTTCAATCCCGAATATACAATCGCCAAAGGCCGGTTTTGAATCCATGGATTCTTGTTTCTTATTCTCTTCCGTATTACTGGCTGCGCTGTCGCAGCCCAGCACGGAACTTAGTGTGACTTATGGTTTCCCGGCTTCCTTGCTATTACCGATATGCCTGTGCTCCGGCCATACTCTTTCCTCTTATCTCAGTGGCCTCGCCCTTGCGAGACCTCGAGGACAGTCTTTTCATGGAACCGTTGATGCCTCAACTGCGATGGTGCGCCATGCCACGCTATGTCATTCCGGCAGTCAACGGGCGTTCTTGGCGATTCATGTTCTGCGCATGCCTTGCTGCGTACATGTTTGTGATGCCTTGCTGCGTACATGTTTGTGATGCCTCAACTGCAATGGTGCCCCATGTCTCACGATGTGTTTCGGGCTTTCCCCTGGCACCACTGGTCGTTCCTGCCATGGTTTTCCCAGGTGTATTTTTGCTTTCCCTTACCAGGCGGTGGCCCATCTTTGGCCTTTCCGGTTCCTGGTCACCTTGACTTGGTTATGTCTTTCTGGTTTGTCATTGACCCAGGGCTCCCACCAGTCTCCTGTGCTACGCCTTCACCCTGCCATGACTCCGTTCCTGGTGATAGTTTGGTGACACTCTGGCAGTTGTCTCCTCTTCCCCTACTCTTGGCAGCGAGTCACTCCTGCCCTGTGGGCAAGTTTTGACTTCTTCAGTATAGCCTCTGATCCTTCTTCCTGGCATTGCCGGCAATGTGCTCAGCTCTGGAGCCTTTCCATTAATGGGGCCTTTCTTTGTAGTCTCCAGTTGTTGGGCGCCTCTCGTCTTTCTCAGTTACCACAGGAAACTTGGTCTTCCTTGTGCAGCCGACCCGCGGTCGCTCCGGCTTTCTATATGCACTGATCAGTCTCTCTTCCCTTGAGGAGCTTCTTTATTGAACTTCCTCAGTGTGGTCTGTCTTGCGTGACTTGCTTTCCTGATCCTCCTGACACCCCTTTGGCTGGGGTTTTCAGCCTTTCAGGATCCTGCATTGGCTCTCAACATGCTTGCAGGTGCCCTTGCTTTTTCCCTATGGTGGGCTCCGTCCCTGCTTGGGTCTCGCCTTTCCCATAGTGGACTGCCATGTCCGGCCTGTGGTCGGGGCTCCGGCTTTCCTCTGCCCTGCCTGTATGCAGTTGCTGCCCAATCAGTCTCTTTGCCACTATGTTGTCACAGTGACCTGACTTTCTGACCTGTCCATTTGTACAGGTCAGCCATGATCATTGCCTCCCTGGCTGTGTATGGCTCAGTCTTCCACCCCGCCTGCTGAATGTGTCATTCTTCCGCGTGGTTCGCTTGCGGCTTCTGTCTGGCTTTCTTTTGTGGGACTGTTGTTGTCTCACACCAGGTCCCCTCCTTGACCTCTTGTCCCAGTCGCCTTCCATCACTTTCGGTGCTCTGTTGGTGCAGCCATGGTACCTCGCTTCTCATGTTTTACCAGGCTTATATCATAGTTATATGCCCTTGGTTCTTGCTTGTGGATCCCTTCATTGTTGGGATACCTTTTCCTGCGGTTCCTCCCTTGCTTGGCAGGCTTCTCCGCAATCTTACATCACTCTCACACTGTGTTATCCACAGATGTTTCTCGGGGTGACTTGTTTTTCCCGTTCTTCAGCGCAAGTCCCCGGTTCTCCTTATTGGGTATAGGCCTCCTCGTCCAGGTTCCTTTCCTTGCATGGCCCTTGCTGTCTGCATAGCTCGAGTGCTCAAGGCAGCTTCACCTATGGTTAGGTCTTACATTCGCCCCTCACTGGGTCTCTGTCTATGTGGCATCAGCCTACTGCTAGTGCTGTGCTCCATGTGTTTACAATTCCCTCTGTTGATGACAGTCGGCTTGTTCTACTTTTAATCGCTCTGGTGTCTTTCAAAGATCACCTCGCTAGCGCGTCTGGTTCAGAAGTGTGTTTCTGGCTTTGGGCCATCTATCTAAGCAGTGAGGTAAGGACCTCAAATTTCCTTTGATGGTGGTCTAGTTTTCTGTGTTACCCGCCCACCTCTATGAGGTAAGGACCTCAAATTTGGAGTGAACTGACTTTGTCTTGGGTTTCCCACCCACCTCCCTGAGGTAAGGACCTCAAATTTGGGCTGAATTGACTTTGTCTTGGGTTTCCCACCCACCTCCCTGAGGTAAGGACCTCAAATTTGGGCTGAATTGACTTTGTCTTGGGTTTCCCACCCACCTCCCTGAGGTAAGGACCTCACATTTGGGTTGGAATCCTTATAGGATTGGATTTTACCTGAACTAGTGTATTATCCACCCTCCTGAGTACTGCTTTGGGAGTCTATCCTATTGTTATAGTATACAGGGCTTAGGTAAGTATGAACGACTAAGAATTCAAGATTATCCCGATAGTCGGGATTCTTGAAGAGAATACTTACCTAAGCCCTGGGCATTGCCCCTCCCTTCCACCCTGCACACTAGTTCTATCTGTTAGGACAGGTGCTTAGGAAGAAACTGACGGCGCATGCGCGATGACCCGGATGTGACGGGGAGCGCGGGGAGCGTCCATTATTTTGAGGGAGCAGTGAATATTCGGAGGTAGTTAGAGGAATCCTATTGTTATAGTATACAGGGCTTAGGTAAGTATTCTCTTCAAGAATCCCGACTATCGGGATAATCTTGAATTATTCCCAGTGGGACTACAATTGCAACAGACCATAGGCAGTTCTGAGAATGACATAAGACAGTCATTAAGAAATTGGGTTAATGTTGATTGTCTTGTCATTTTGTGATTTTGATAAGCTCATAAAGATCGGAGATGACATGCTTAGTCTATTTGATGAAAATCTAAGATCTGGACTTACATTATTTCCTGCCATCTCTTGTTCATTGGAAGTACTGTAGTGTGTTGTGAACCCAGGAAACTTGAATTGGATGTTAACTTACAAATTCTAACATGTTAAAATTTATGTTTTCAGGGGTCGTCGCCGCTCCCAGAAGATAGATGTGGCCGTGCCGAGCATCAGCTCCCTCCAGGAGGAGGCGGAAGAACAGATGGGAGAACAACAAGAGGAGGAGATAGACAAGGCGGAGAGCATCACCTGGAGTCCGTCTCATTCTGGAGACGAAGGGATGCCGGCTGCGGAGGAGGTGGAAGAAGAGGATGGGGAGGAGGATGCTGATCCTTTCCGAGTGCAATTGGATATGGAGGAGCATTCCGGCGAGGAGCTGGAGGAGGAGGAGGAAGAAGAGGAGGAGGAGGAGAACAGTTACATAAGCTCAAGACTGTATCCTTCGTTATCTGTGATAGACAAGCATTTGGTGAGTGGCTAAACTTTGAATGCAGAAGCTAAAGTTTGAATGCAAATTGTAAAATACCTACATAAATATTTGATGTGGGACTGGGATTGGTTGAAACACTAGGTCTGTTGGTACTTTCCTGCTTACTGTGAAATTGTTATCATTACTTTTGACAAAGTTATCTATAAAATACCCATAATTATGAGTATGATAGAGCTGGAACTTGTTTAAGTTTAGTTTATGTTCTTGTTATAAAAAGTTTGACAGATGAACTAGTGTGAAGTGCAGATGTAATAGATCTTTTCTTCACGATTGTGTTTTTATTGCAGATGAAGCGCAAGCATGACAGTGATGCCCATTCACCCGGCAAGAAGCACTGCAGAGACAGTCACCATGGGTAGGTGTTGTAAATTGTATAAGCTATTATTAGCCCTGTTTCAATATGTTGGAATTTTGAAAATGATGTTGCGTGAAGGTTGATAAACACTTACAAGTTTAGTTGATTGAACAAACTTGTTATCAATTTCATGCATTATTTTGAAGTGATTAGAGGTTGCTGAAAAAGTGGTAATTGCTCACATAAATTTTCTGCTTTCATTTGTCTAATCCTGTTTGATTTTCTGTTTCAGTGGTGTCTGCAGTGATGGCCCTGTCTACAATACACATCATCAAAATCATTGGCGTAAAATCCCTTCAAGGAGTAATCCCCCTCCCGAGTTTGCCCAATGGTTGCGGACCTTTGAGGTAAAATATTTGTATCAGTTGATCTATTTGATTTGTTTTAGAGCCTTCCAGCATTGTTTCCTGATTATGATGATTAAGATGGGCCTAATAGTTTATTTTCATGATAGACATGAAAAATGTTTGGCCTCATGCAAAGTGTTCTCTTGAGTAGTGTACACTGTGCAACTTACTGGCAGTGCAGGATAGTTAAAATTTAATTGTATATAATAATTTGAAATGTAATTTCAGGGATGGAGTCACGCTGAAAGACTGCTGGCACTTGATCAGTTGATTGAAGTTTGTGAGCCAACCCAGGTCCGACATATGATGGCGATCATTGAACCCCAGTTTCAGAGAGATTTCATCTCTCTGTTACCTAAAGAGGTAGAAAAAATGTTTTAAACTTATGTGTTCGCTGTCTGTCCAAGAGACGTACATGTGTTTAGGTCATGTTTAGTTAGATAAGATTGGTATGAGAGAGAGAGTTTGGACTGTTCAATCCAAGGACATGCCGTTATGAGGCATTGCATTACCAAGCAGATCTGTATGAAATCACGTTTTATGTATGTTTAAATGGAAATCTTACTATTTAATTTACAAGCTATAAAATTGTAGGCTGTCAAAAACAATGTCACTGTTTTGAAATAATGAACTTCTTTTTTGCCCCGTCTGCTGAGTACAAAAGACAATTACTTATGGTAAGACGTAACCTTGACAGATTGTTTGCGCTCATTACTCCTAATGTCCGTTGCTTGATCTTTCAGCTTGCTCTGTACGTTCTGTCGTACCTGGATCCCCGAGATCTATGCAGAGCCGCACAAACATGTCGGTATTGGCAGGTCCTAGCCGAAGATAACTTGTTGTGGAGAGAGAAATGTAGAGAGGAGCACATAGATGAATCCACTGCCTGGAGCAGTCGGCTCCGGATCACTAGGTCATTAACGGGAGTGCCAAGGAGTCGCTGGAAGGCCATGTTTATGCGCCAGCACCAAATAGAGCAGCACTGGCGCCAGGGCCACATTCGAACGCCTAAGGTAGGATTGCGAATTATTTTGCGAATATTGCCATACTGTACCTAGTTGTGCATTTGGGTACCAGTTGAAATGTCGAAGTTCGATTCACTGAACTGTAAGGGTGTTTTATAAACTCTTCTCTCAATCTGTTCTTTGTGCTGCAAGCTGGATTATATTTGCTCAAACGAATGACTGGTGATGGTCAGGGCCTGTTAGCCCTCATGTAGAACCCTGCCTAGCTGCCCAGGGAGGGTACATATCGTCCCCATCATCCTTCCTTTAATTTTCCCAAATGTTTATGCAGTGAATAAAATAACATTATCTTTTCAGGTCTTGAAGGGACATGATGATCATGTGATAACTTGCCTGGAGTTTTCTGGCACGAGGATCGTCAGTGGTTCTGATGACAATACCCTGAAAGTATGGTCAGCCATTACCGGCAAGGTGCGTATCAAATTGAAAAGTTGCATATTGTAAGAAGAAGAATGAGAATTGTCATTAAAATTTTCACAACAATTACAGAAAGTCCAAGATGGGAGCACAGTACCTACACACATTAACAAATTTTCAGCTTCCTTTATATGAGGTATCTTTCCAATATAATTGTGTGCCAAAGCCTAAAAAATCTGGTTTAGTCTTTGTGCCCAAGAAAACTATTGTATCATTTGTAAATGTGTTTTTTCAGTGCTTGCGGACACTTGTGGGTCACACAGGAGGGGTGTGGTCTTCCCAGATGGCTGGCAATATCATCATCAGTGGTTCAACGGACCGAACGTTGAAAGTGTGGAATGCGGACACTGGACAATGTATCCACACTTTGTACGGACACACTTCTACTGTTCGCTGTATGCATTTGCACAAAAACCAGTAAGTATGATACAAATGTTTTCTTTGGAAATCAGTTTTAATTATTGAGTTGTGAATTATAGAAATTGCTATAGGCCCATAAATTACGTGCAATTGTAGTATGAAACTATGAGTGGGTTCCCCCACCCTGACTGAATAAATCTTATCCTTCAGTCTGGGAAAGCCATTCACTATTGGGTGAATTGGATACTGTGCTTGGGCCAATTTGACCTGAATTCAGTACACTTAATAAATAGAACAAAAATAGTTTCCTTTTCTCTCCTGTTACTGTAAAGTAACTATCCCTTGACAAAGTCTAAATGATGGCTGTAAGAGCATTTTTGTGTTTGATAGAAATGAAACACTGGCGCAGCCTTTTATAATAGGCACTCTCTGATAGATTTCTTCAGGGAAAAAATATTTCCGTTTCAATGTTTATCGGGAAATTAACATTTGGGGAATGCATTCCTTGTAGTAAAATTTGTTTATGAATTTTCAGAGTCGTTAGTGGTTCCCGAGATGCTACCTTGCGGTTGTGGGACATTGAGAGTGGCAACTGTCTCCATGTCCTGATGGGCCACGTTGCTGCTGTGCGATGTGTGCAGTACGATGGACGACGGTGAGTAGATAGTGCCAAGAACTAGGTTTTGAGGACCGCACTGATAAAACAGTGCTCTCCTGTTAATAGATCCAAGTATAGATGGGAGATGTCTTGATTTTAAGACCGCAATTTCCATTGTTAGATAAGAGCAGAAAAGAATCTGCTGCTTTCACTTTGAGTTTTGATGATCTAATGCAATGCTGAATAAATACGTTAAAAAAAATTAATTGTTGCTCTGTCGGAAAGAAGGGATTAGCTGCAGCCTTGCAGTTGCAAATTGATCTGAAGAAAAATAATTTTCTGCATCCCAACAAGAAGTTGTACTTAAGATCTACAGAAATTTGATTAGCTAAATGTTGCCTTATTGATTTCAGAGTTGTTAGTGGTGCTTATGACTTCATGGTCAAAGTTTGGGACCCAGATACAGAGACCTGCTTACACACATTACAGGGCCATACCAACCGAGTATATTCCTTACAGGTGGGTGTTTATATATTCTTGAAGTTGATGAGCTGATGTTGGGACATAATCTATATTTACCTTTGTTGCTATGCCTTTACATAATCTTACTTTCAATTGGTAATTTCGAAGTTAAAGATTCGTGATCGTTTTCTTTTACAGTTTGATGGAAAACACATCGTCAGTGGCTCGTTAGACACGTCGATTCGAGTGTGGGATGTGGATTCGGGTAATTGCTTGCATACCCTAATGGGGCACCAGTCGCTCACCAGCGGTATGGAGTTGAAGGACAACATATTAGTGTCCGGAAATGCTGATTCCACAGTCAAAGTGTGGGATATCACCACTGGCCAGTGCTTGCAGACTTTGCAGGGTGAGTAGTTATAGTGAATCTTTTCTTGTTGCAGTGATGCAAATTTTCAAAATTTAATAATATTGTAGTTTATAATGTACCCTCCATGCTGATGTTCTTACGGTTCTAATGAATTATGGAAAATGTGCTCCAATGACAGTACCATGCACATCCTAAAATTAACCATAATAAAAGATTTCTTGCCTCAAGGCAATCAGCTTTTAACAGGGAGGTGCTTCTTTCTGATCCACTTTCTATGTTGTATTAAACGAGCATTAACTTTGCAAATGTGTGTTCTTTGAGATCTAAGCAGCATAAATTTAGTAAAACTTTTATTCCTTTTTCATTGCAGGTCCGCACAAACATCAGAGTGCTGTCACTTGCTTACAGTTTAATCGAAAATTTGTGATAACGTCATCGGATGACGGGACAGTTAAAATCTGGGACTTACGGAACGGTGAATTTTTGCGAAACTTGGTGTCGCTGGACAGCGGGGGGAGTGGGGGAGTAGTGTGGCGGATTAAATGTAGTAACACTAAAATGGTTTGTGCGGTGGGAAGCCGCAACGGCACAGAAGAAACCAAATTGCTTGTTCTTGATTTGGACGTGGACGATTCACACCACTGCATTGCTCACAGGAAACTCTCACTCTCCTAGTTTCCGCCAATGACGTTACTGTGATTCTGACTAGTGGGATGTTTCAAAGCATTCATTTATCAAGGACGTGATGGACTAATCTAAAGAAGGTGCTTTCCTAGGTTGACTTACTTAACCCCTATACCCTGTGTGTCTATGAGGGCCCTGTGCAGCGTGAAATGCCGGATCATAGGAGCTCCCGTAATACTCTGTCCACTATTTGGATTACGCAATTTACTGAAGTTCTGATTCGGTCAACGTATCTTTTGTATCGAGAGAGAAACATTTGGTTCACCTGCAATTACGACTCCATGAGTAAATGCAGTATCTCTATTTATGATTGATATCTTGGCAGATTCAATTTCATTTGTGTTTCACTTCTGCTGTCATTTCATTGACCTGGGCCCTGTCTGGTCTTAATGCCAGATCATGGTGTTTATCTGGTCTTAATGCCAGAACATGGTGTTTATCTGGTATTAATGCCGGAACATGGTGTTTATAATTATGGTAATCTCTTGACTGTTTCTAGCACAATAAGTGGAATTTATTTTTAGAGATAATGAACAGTCTATGCTAAGCATACATTATCTGAGTTTATGTTATGTTGTTCAATCTTTTATATATATTATTTGTACATAGAATACAATGTTCACTTGTAAATGATTTGCATGTGTTTATCACATGCTTAAATTTTGTACTTCCAAATAGCAGTATGTGTGATCATGTTTAATTGTCATTTGTATTCTGATGAGATTATATCAGGCAAATATTAATTTTTGTATACGGGTGAGGTCATTAATGAGGGGAAGATTAATCGCTGGTCAATTTAAGTAATTTTTGAGGACCTTACGAGGACAATATTCCAGGATGCCATACGATGGGTACACGATTGTTACTGATGTTAATATGGTGACCGGTCATTGACTTAATGTGCGAGTGAATGGATCAAGATCGTTCGTCTCATTTAACCAATTTAAATGAGATGAAATTGATCTTGTAAATGGCAGAATGCTGCATGTGTCCCAAAATGTGTGCGTGTGTCGAAATGATAGACTAGACTGAATGTGTTGAATGTGTTGTTAATGACTGTTTGTGCTGAGTTAAGTATACATGGACGTCTGTATGTCTCACAAGTGTATAAGAGTTCCGTGACAATTAAAAATACAATAATTTAATCTCTCGTATCTGTTCTTTATATAAAAACATGAAATAAGTACATCTTGAATGAAGACAGTACATCATTGTTGTGTAAAAATAAATTAAAAACGGAGTCCCTCAAAAGCAGATAGTAAGTTTCAGGAATGGAAATTCTTGTGGTAATCTGATTAACTTAAGATAGAAACTAAATCTATCATATCTGTTTCAACATGAAGTTTTGTATCGAGAATGAACACATAGAGAACAATATCAATTCTCTGAAATGAAGGTACACAATTTGCAGGAATGGAAATGCTTGTGGTTAAGTGTTCAGTTCTTTTATCACAACGATGAACTTTTGATGAATTTTTCTGCCTCTTCAATGACTTCTTGCATTTCTGGGAAGGCCGACTGTTTCATAGCGTCTTGGCAGTTGAGCCATTTGTAAGCCACATGTTCATGAGATAACACAATGGGTGTGTTTGGATCTCGAAGTTCGGCTAACCAATATTCCACTCTCTTTGGTCCCCTTCTCACGGGGTATCGCAGAGTCTTCTTGAAATTTTCCTCCAGTCTCAAATGCTCTTTTTTCAAGCCCGCTTCTTCTTCGGTTTCCCTGTAGGCCGTTTCCAGTTCACTTTCCCCAGGGTCTACGTGTCCTGAATTTAGTGAAATAGAAAAGAAAATTTGAGATACTGACATCAATATTTGTTGGAAAAAACCTGCAAGTGCTGGCTTGCCAATCTTGCAGATATCATTAATTGTCCCCCCTTACACTTTAGTGTAAGAGGGGGATACTGTTTTGAGCTTGAAGCGTCGTGGAATAATATTTTGTACTTTTCTTCAAAGCCACAGGGGGTGCTCCGTCAAAATTGGTCTAATTTCGTTCATTGCAACATCATGTATGTTAAGCCATCTATTGTTATCCTTCTAAAATTAATTTTCCGAGTCAAATCCACCTATAAACTTCGTAAATCGCTTCGTTTTTTCGATGTCACGACATGTTACCGCGGCCGTTTTCGATTTTGTAAGGATTGCGTTGCTCGAGCGGTCCGGGTGACTTACGTCCGCAGGCATTTTCGATCTTTTTTGGTCAATGTACTCCAGCGGTCCGCTTGACTTCCGTTCCTCACCAATCAAAACGTCTCCTATTGTGCAGTATGCACATCCACTGTGTCTGCAGTCCAGTGAAACAGGAGAATAGCAATCAATGATAGCAATCAATGATAGCAATCAATGATAGCAATCAATGATAGCAATCAATGATAGCAATCAATGAATGATAGCAATCAATGATACTTATCATTCTATGTTTGATTATCATTGGCAATGGGAAAGGTCTTTGTAGAGATGTAGAGAAGTTGAGGACGAAACCCGAAGGTTGTTGTCCTATCAGTTTATTGGGTTAGAGATGAATGGATCTCTCTCTCTGATGGCCTCTTCTTCCTTGTCTTCTACGTCCTCCTTGGGTGTTTCCTTTGGGGGTAAATTGTATCCGCTCCACATGTATCGATCTTCAATTCACCATCCGATTTTATTTATTATTTTTTAGGCTTCAGGGTCTATATTGACCACTGAAGATAATAGATGCCCAGTGCAGGGTCCAAGAGACCACACGCATCCAAACATACTATTCCCCATCCATACATAATAGGGCTGATAGGGTCCGTAGAGACCACTATTTTAATACATGGTCGTAATTGACCACTGAAGCAGTATAGTGTGAACTTTCCCAAACCACCATAAAAACCCAATTCAAACATTTGTACATAACTGCTAAACTGTGCATTAATGCAAATATATCCATCTAGTGTCTACTCGCAAAACCTCCTTAAGCAATGCAACAAATAAATAAATCTGGGTCTTTATTGACCACATGATTCATGCAATTGCTTCCAGGCCAGTTTGTTGCCAAGTATCGACCAGTGGACATCAAGTGTTGTCAATACTAACACCGAAAATAAATGCAGAACAGTGCACAGTACATTTGTGTCGGAAAAGGTCACTACTTCCAAGGCAGTGCTCGTTCTGGGTCTTATTGACCACCAAACTGAGCTGGCTGCTCTGTGGCAAGTTTGTCATCAATTCTCAAACACATGGGTAAATCAGGAGTATAATTTATAAACAGTGCTGAATCGTGCAATGTGGTAAAAGCAACTAAGCAGCTCAAAATAGAATGTTAAAATAAAGTAAACAACTATTTTTTGCATTTGGTTATATTATTGTTTTACTTTTTCTTTTCTTTTTAAGTTTTTGTTTTTTGTGCAGGGCTTCAATAATTGGGTCTTTATCGACCACAACTACTTGGCTACCTGCCTCAGTAAAAAAGCATAATTAATATCAATTCAATATTACAGTGTTTTTATTGTTACTATTTTTATTAATTTTTTATTAATGTTATTATTATTATATATATATATATATATATATCTTGGTTTAGAAGGATGCTAAGTGCATAGGTGCATATGACAACTCAACTCTAGAACAATTTGAAAGCAACAAACAAAAACAAAGAGACCAGGTGGTTTACTTAGTCACGGTTCAAGTTTATTTTGTTAAGCGCTATGGTATTGTTTAGAGATTTCACTATTTGTCTAGCCAGCTTGGCGGTAGGGTGGCAACCGTCATACAATAAATTATATTTCATAGCCACTTGTCGTCTGTTTCCCCGGTTATGCTCAAGGCATTTGTGAATCAGTGGCGTTTTCAGGTTATATTTCCTATTAGCATTTAAAATCTCAGAGTTCACTTGGAGCAGCATTTCTTCAAGGTCTATCTGCATCACGTCGTACATCTCTGCCTTCGTCAGGATGGTAGTTTTTTCCCTATTTAGGCGGAAAACGTTCCAGTCCGCCAAGGACATTGGATAGATTGTAGCTATCACCGGGACAGCACCCTGTCTAGTAATGAATCTTTGAAGATCGTCGATTGCGCTCACAGTGCATTCTACAATCTCCCTTTGTTGCTCTTTTGGCATAACAATCACTTCGTCAATAACTCCTCCTTCATATTCTCGATAGATCCGGTGCGTTAAATCGCATATACCTGCGGACACATAGACCACCGGCGGTTCGTCAGCAACCTCTGTTAGTTGGGCCAACTCTCCATCTACCACCTCGTAAAGATCATACAGTTTGGCTCCTGAAAGGGACCATATTTTAGCAAATTGTGAGCCAAAGGGGCTTAACTTCCTGACCCTGCTGTCACCCAACAAGTAACTAGGTGCATTCATTTTACCACAGCTGCCAAGTCAAAAGCTAATTCTGGAAAGAGACAAGAATTAAGACTATGAAGACTTTAATTTCAAGATCAAGTACCATAACGCTATGTAAGGTATCTCTCCGGGTGGTTACTCCACTCTTTTAAAAGGGAACTTTTGAACGCATTTAGCGTTTTACAAGACACTGTGTCTGCCTTCAGACTATTCCAGTCGTTTACCACTCTATGCGTAAATGAGTGTAATCTGCAATTTGTTAAGGCCCGAGGTTTTGCAATTTTGTAAATGTGACCCCTTGTTGTAGGATTTAGCTGAGGGGAGAAAAAGCTGTTTTTGTCCAAGTTATCGATATTGTTGAATATTCTAAAAACCTGCAGCATGTCATTTCTCCTTCTTCTAAATTGTAGGGAGTCTAGCTTTAATTTTTTCAGTCTATTAGGGTATGTCAAGTCTTTAATTTCTTTAACAAGTTTTGTCGCTCTCCTTTGTACTCTCTCTATACTGTCTATGTCTTTTTTTAGGTAAGGCTTCCAAATGGCTACCGCGTATTCAAGCAACGGTCTAACTAATGTTTTATATAATGGGACTAGTGATTTGGCTGTTAATTTAGAAAAAGTATTCCTTATTATACCCAGTCTACTATTGGCTTTAGCTATGATTTGATTTATATGGGTAGTAAACTTGAGTTGGTTGTCAAAAGTAATTCCAAGATCTTTTTCAGTCACGTCAACATTTAGTCCCCGATTATTCATATCGTACAAGTAGTGTGGGTTACAGTTACCATAGTGGATCACTTTACATTTCTCAATGTTAAATGGAAGCTGCCATTTTTGGGACCACTCTAACAGTTTTCTAAGGTCAGATTCCAATTCATCTCTATCGACCAGAGACTCAATGGCTCTAAATATTTTTGTGTCATCAGCAAAGATTTTGACGCTGGCTGAGATGACGTCTGGTAGGTCGTTAATGAATATGATGAACAGTATAGGCCCTAACACACTGCCCTGTGGGATGCCAGACTCTACCTTGAGTGCGTGTGATTTTTCCTTGTTTATACTAACTAACTGTTGCCTGTTGTTTAAAAAGTCTTCTATCCATTTCAGTATCTTTCCTTCTATACCATATGACCCAAGTTTTCCTAATAACCTTTGATGGGGCACCTTATCGAACGCTTTAGCGAAATCTAAATAGATACAGTCGAAGGGTAGGCCTTTGTCCAACATCTCTGTCCAAATTTCCATTATCTCTAAAAGCTGAGTGGTGCAGGACCGGCCTGCCCTAAAACCATGCTGATTTTGAGAGATTAACTTGTTGGATTCCAAATAAGCGACTAGCTGGTTCCTAATTACTCTCTCCATTAGCTTCCCACAGACCGAAGTCAGGCTCACAGGTCTGTAGTTGTTAAAGAGACATTTTTTGCCCTTTTTGTGAATTGGCCTGATGTGGGCTAGCTTCCATATTTTGGGCAGAGTGCCCTTATCTAGGCTGAGTTGGAAGATCTTATAAAGAGGGTATGCAATGTTCTCCCTTACTTCATAGATTACTCTTGAATGGATATTATCGGGCCCCGCTGATTTTGAGCTGTCTACTTTCCTCAGCTCCTTAGCTACTACTTCTTGGTCTATTTTAATATTGCTGAGTTTTAGTGGGCCTGCTTTGTCAGGGAGGATGGGTATAGGTGGCAGGGATTCTGTCGTAAACACCTCACTAAAATACTTATTAAATTGGTTGGCTTTGTCTATGTCATTGTCATAGGATACTCCCTCTGTATCATACATTATAGGGAAGTCACGATTGGTTTTCCTTTTCAAATTAACATAATTCCAAAACACTTTTGGATTCAGGTTAATTACACTCGCCAAGTTCTGCTCATACTCTATTTTTCTCTGCTTAATTAAGCGATTTGTAGCATTATACACAAGACACTGACAGTAAATAATAAAAACAATTACAGCTTTGGAAAGTAAATTTTTACATTGTACAATTTTGATTTAATTTTTTTTGCTTAGTGATTAAATGTGAAAATAGGGGGGACAATTAAGTCCCTTTGGGACAGCATTACATGCATCGAACGATCCCCTATCCTGTGCTGCATCTAGTTGCAGATATCATTAATTAATTTCTTTCAATCGCGATGGTTCTATAGGATCATCAATGTGACAACTCCTTGTGTAGCATGTTGAAGAAGTGATCTGATTTCACAATTTCATTGAAATTTTTGTTAATGAAATGAAGAGGAGTGACAAATTGATCACTGAAATTAATGTTTTTAATGCATTGATTGTGATCTCTCACCTTTAGGGGGTGTCCATAGGGTAGCCTCATAAGAGGCATTCAATAACAGGTACTGGATCTCATTTGACATTCGTCTGAACACCAAAAATCCTGTGGCAACTATTTCTTTCACTGCTCCTGCCATGATGTGTATTGCAAAACTCAGCTGTCAAACTTGACATCTGTCATCTCCGGTGCAGTTTAATTGCTCCAAGTTTTGTGGAGCACACTGGATCCTTAGAAAAATACAATAGTATCATCCATATTTTAGAAGAATATTCACATAGTTGTGAAGACTGATTTAACTTTTGTGTGGTAGGAATTATTTTCCAGAGCGACAAATACTTTCTGCGGGCTTGCAACCCGCGTCCTTCAAAATGGCGTAGGTTTTTGTTTACAGTCGCAACCTGATGTTGACATTTCTTGACAGGGGCGACTGCAGACTTCAAACATGGCTAAAATTGTGTCAAATTGGAGTGTTGGCAATGGATAAAACGTTGAACAAGTTGTTGACAATATAGGTAAGTAATCCGAGTCATTTTGGGCAGTCTGATTGAAGAAGATCCAAATTGTTTTTCGATCATCATCGCTGATCGATGTTTGCAACACCCCGTCGAGTTGGCAAACTGACAGCTCAAGCTGTCACCCTCAAACCTATTGTTGTTTTAATCAAAGTGTGAAATTTACTTTCTAATTGAGTAGGTTTATGGGGTGCGGGTCATTAGTCTGATTAGAAGTGGAATCCAAAGGTCTAGGGTGTAGATTACTTTTGAATTGCAATTCTAATTCTGGCATTTCTGTGGTAATGCAAAGGGATCAATTTGCAAGTCTGGACGAGTTGGGTGTCCAGGATCGAACATGGTTTGTTGTCAGAACCACTTGGACTAGCAATGTGTACATGTTGTGGTAAGCTACTTCTTTGATTGTCACAGCAGCTCAAATTTTTTAATCAATTTGACTGCATCCTAAGATGCTACAAATTGTATTTTAAGTTATACTTTTAAAAGGGGGCGTGGCAAGTAAGTGATTATGATATGTCACATATAGAAACATGGGTAAACTGTGTTCAAGTTGCAACTTTACAGGGTCAACAACTTTGTCCTTGAGAAGTTCAGATCTTTTGGAGAACTTAAACATGTAAAGCTAATTTTATTGAACAATGTTGAAGGCGTCTCCAAAGTCTTTACTCTCTTTCAGGCCTTCTATTTAAATACATTATGTGACAATTTATGTCTAAATTTAGTACTTGAAATGACATGTTTATGGTGTTTATGAGGAGTTATTTAGCAAGGCAATTATAGTTAATTTACCCACTTTTATCCTTGCTTCATTCATAGCCAGCTCTTGCTTGAATATGTCTGCATAGCTCTGTATGTGGAGAATTCACATTTAATATAATTTTTCAGGTGGACTGAGTCTAATCATTTGCTTTTAGGTAACATTTGAAAGGAGTTAACGTTATCTTTTTTTTTTTTCAGCTCCATGACTTAGGAAATTACTAACTGGATGCTGTGCACAAAATCAAGATGGCAACTGGATGCGTATACGACTATTTACGGGAGGCCCACTTGGAGCAGTACCACCCTTACTTCGTCAAGAGGGAGCTGCTACAGTGTGACCATTTGGCTTCTATACAGATGCATGATTATGCCAGCTTGGGAGTTGTGTCCATGGCTGACAGGGTCCGTCTTTTCAAGCTAGTCAACCACATCAAGGCTTTGCATTCAGCAGGAAAGTTATGCTCCCACAGACACAGCCAAGGTTTGGAAACACAACCAAATTCCAACTTCCCCGTATCTCAAATTCTGCCGACAGATTATGCTTCAGTACAAGTCAGACCTCAAATTCCGCACAAACCACCACAACACAATCTAGAAAGGAAATTTTCAGGAGCACCCATGAAAGCCCCAAAACGAGAAACAAGGTATCTTGCTGATTCCATAGAGTTCAGACCTGGTACAGACTCTCCCATGTTTAAATGCAAAAAAAGACTCAGTTTCACAGACTCTGACTGCGATGATACTCTTGAAGATTGTACATCATCCGGACCCTCAAACCGATTGGAAAGTAACAATACAGAATCAAATTCACAAGGACAACCATACCCTGAAGTATCCAGTACTGGTGATATTAATGGACAGTGCCAGGATGCACAAGCACAAAACATTGACACTGAAACTGGTGAAGAAAACATTGAATTAGTCAACAACCTTCCCCTGTCAAATGCCATTCATTTTCAGCAATCAACTGAGACTTACATAGATCGTTTACATGCTGGAAGCACTGAAGTCAATTACCAATCAGACACTAACTTTCACAACGCCAGAGAGGACATTGTTAGAAGCAGGTGGGAAAATATCCTATTAGGATCAGAAGGCGACCTAAACCCTAACCCCAGTGATGCATTTGGCAACAATGATCGTGCTAGGGTTTTGTCAATTCAGAGCGCAACCGAATATGAGAGGCAGGAACATAATTTGCGAGTCACGTCCAGTGTTGAATCTGCAGCAGTCTCAACTGTTTCTGCGATGGCCTCAGCTTCAACTAGTCAAACTCATCCGTCCCAATCTACAGAAGCTGTAAGGGAGGAGCATAGCAGAATGACGATCTCAAACGTCAGAAGCGCTGGGAGTGCTTCACAATCTACATGTACGAATGCAGCACAGAACAATTCTCAGAATGCTAATAGCAAAATGCTGAAGCAGAGCAAAAATGGTCTCGCAATGGACATCATCGAGAGAGGTGCCTTGAGGTCAAAGAAAGGAGCATTTTCAACTCCTAAAGTCACAAAAAAATCCCACGCTTACTTTCCAAAGAACCAGAACAAACCAACACCTTCAAAAGCACCGAAAGTGAAGACCCTAGTACATACAGCAGGATATGATTATGGAGTCCCTAACAGTCCTTCGCAGAACAAATCTCGGCAAAATGTCCAAGAAAACGAACGCATCAGAGTGTGTATTCGTAAACGACCAGTGAACAAAAAGGAAACGCAAAGGCAAGAAATAGATGTCATCAAAATCGAGGGAGAGAATACGGTTATTGTGGAGGAGAACAAGGTGGCTATGGACCTCACAAATTTTATACAAGAGGTAATTGACAAAACTTTGAATTTATGATACAAAATCTGAAGTATTAACAATAAATTTTTAGTTGTCAAGGAACTTGAAGCTCAATATTAACTGTGAATAATTTTCTAATTTTTCAGCATGTGTTCAAGTTTGATGAAGTGTTTCACAGCAGCTGTAACAACCAAGAAGTTTACGAGCACACGGCAAAGCCATTGGTGTCTCACTTGTTCAAGGGGTAAGAAATTTAATTATTTTGCCACTATATTATGATATTACTGCAACAGAATGATACTGGTTACCCATTTAAATATCATATATTGTATCATGTCGCACCAACAGTCATATAGTTAAAAGATTTGAGAGGACAGCTCATAAGATTGCTTTATGATTTTCCCTTGTTACTATTCTGTGATTATATTTCTAATGTTGAGAGATTATTTGTCAATTTGAAATGTATTAACTAATTAAGTTTAAATTTTGTCTCTTCAGAAAAAGAAGCACCTGCTTTGCATTTGGCCAAACAGGCAGTGGCAAGACATACACCCTTCTTGGCAACAGCAAAGTGGCCGGGCTCTATGAACATGCAGGAAAGGACATATTTGAACGTTTCGCAGGACAAGCAACAAAAGCCTCCTACTCTCTACACGTCAGCTACTTTGAAATCTATTGCGGCCATCTGCATGACTTGCTCAACAAACGACAAAGGTACTTTTAAAGACTCCTTACTCTAGTTAAAGAACCTATTAAAATTTTATAACTGTATCCTATACCATGCGTACAGTGCAATGTACTTAGAAAGATGATCTGGTATAAAGTCATTATTTAATACATCTAAACTTTTACAGGGTGCAAGTGAGAGAAAATGGAAAGAAACAGGTCTGCATTGCCGGTTTAATGGAAACAAAAGTCACGTCACCAGCTCATTTGAAAAAGGTAAGTTTGTCCACAAACCAATGGATTGTAATGGCTTAAAAAAGCGACTAAAAAAATTTCTCAAACCTGCAATTTCTCAACTATGAATTTCATTGCAGGTTGTAGAATATGGAAACCATTTTAGAAAGATTGGAACAACGGGCGTTAACAACAGTTCTTCGAGGTCCCATGCAATACTCCAGATGGAGCTGCAGTCAGCTACTGGTCGCCGTTATGGAAGGTAATTGGAAAAAACAATGTTGAATAACGTTTTCTCTTTGGCTTTCATCTTTTAAGTTGTATTTCTGAATGGGGCTGTTAATTAAATTCAAATCTTTCTTTCCAGACTGTCATTCATCGATCTTGCGGGAAGCGAAAGAGCTGCGGATAGTGTGAATGCCAGTAGAAGAACCCAAATTGAAGGAGCTGGAATCAATCAAAGTTTACTAGCTGTAAGTAAAAGAAACGATTAAGTCTTCAGCCGAAGATAAAAGTATTTCAGGATTACTAGTGCAAAAGTCTGCTTTTATGATTATTCTGGACCTTTGTTGGACAGCAGTTTGAATCATCCTTTGCTTCATTACCTTGTCCACCTCGATCTTGTCCTATTATCCTACCTATACTAGTGCATAAATACAGGACATAAAGCCCAATCTTCGATCTGTAATCTTCTGACATTCCCTTTTCAGCTGAAAGAGTGCATTCGTAGCCTGGATCAAGAGAGTGTCCACACGCCATACAGACAGAGCAAATTGACCCACATCTTGCGGGACTCGTTCACTGGAGACAGCCGCACTTGTATGATCGCTAACATCTCTCCCACTCAAACGGCCTGCGAGAACACACTCAATACATTGAGATATGCTCATAGGTAACTCTCTAACCACCCCCCCCCCCCCAAGTCCTTAGAAGATTTTAATTGGCTGGTGAGGCTTTAAGGTTGAGTGCAGCCTGCAGTGACCCTGTCCAATTAATTCTGGATCCGCTGATTGGCGCTTCTATTAGGCTTTGAAAGTAAACTGAAACTGTAACTTAAGTAAAAGACTATTCACCAATAAAGTAAATTAAGTATCAATGTCCAAGTCAGTGATATTTTGTGGAGGATGCCTAATTTAAAATCATCTTAAATAACTCAGTAAACTAAGGTATCATTCTTAGTTCTGATACCCAGAATTTTATAACTTTTGAGAATAAATCTCCATCTCTGATTTAATCAAAATTTGCTGGCATGTTCACATTTTTTTTTTCAAGATTTTGTCGGACTGACTCTGATGAGTACTGTAAAACAAGCATGCCTGCTATATGAATGATCAAGTTCCCACTAGAACTGACACAATAAAATTAATTTTCCAGAGTCAAAGATTTGTATGGGAATTCATATGGAGCTAACTCATCAAGACGATTCACAAGGTCACCTTCTGTGAATAGGAGAGCTGCAGAAAATATTCATGAAAATCACGGAGCCTGTCAAGAGCATGTCCCACAAGCTAGCCAACTTGGAAAAGCAAAAGCAATCCTTTTCCATCCTTCAAATATCCAACTCTCGTCAACTCCCAAGAAAGATGAGAGTGAGCAGAGAGAAAAAAGATCGGAAAACTTGACATCGAGCATTATTCAGGACACCAATGAATCACCAATCAGAGGTCATCATTTGAAGAAGCCTCATAACGATGAAATAAGCCTGACTGATTTACAATGTAGCAAGTTGATTGAAGAGGGGAAGACCCAAGGTGCTTACAGTCATTTGAAATACACCTCGAACAGCACAAGATCAGGTTTGAATTCAAAATATACTGCTGGCAATGTTGAGTCCGTTGTCGACGAAGGTCGTTTTCATCGTACAGAAGAGGCGAATAAGATCAGAATTGACATTCAAGCTCATGGCAAAGCTCCTTCACCTAAATCAGCTTGGAGTGATGAGAGACCAAGTACGAGTCAAAATGCTCACAGTAATGAAGGAGCACTCAGCATGAAATCATTGGACAAAGCTGCTGAATACCTTATGACCGTAAGCAATAAGGTACGACATGGATATGAAACAGCTTTCGCACCTAGCAGTTCTGAATATGAGGCTCAACCGAATAGCAATGAGGCATCAACAGAATGCACAAGGCAATCCGCGGCAGCAATGGAGCTAAATCAACCTCATTTCGATGATCAAACGTCAAGAGGCGATATATTATTGCGTCACGGTCATGTGATGTCAAACTTTGATGATCTCTTAAATCGTGCAAGTGCCGCTGTCAGATCTAAATCAGCGGAGAGCCATCCTTTTGTCTCGGAAGAAAGATCTGATAACTTAGAAGGAGCAAGCAATGATTCTCACAAAGAAACTAGTCACAAATCAACAGATTTCTTGAAATCTCGGTCGGAGCCATCACTGCTGATGTTACATTCAGAAAATCACAAACAGTCTTCAAGATCTTCACTTCACTCGGCATACTCCGATATCAACCACTCAGGAGTATTTTGCGATAAAGAACCACCCATAGCCAGACCTGGAAGACCTCTGGCACAGCGCAGTCACTCGGAAGAAGCTAGAGCGTCAAATACGAAG